>OY292404.1:19882491-20364491 GCA_958496205.1 Idaea biselata
GGACGAAGTAGTTTATCCGCTACATCTTAGAGAAGAACTTAAGATAAGCTAGTCTTCCTCATCCCTGAGTCCTTCAATCGCATTTTACGTCACCCACAGGTAGAGATGGGGAACCCTATTCTATGCCGGGGCTACACGGTCTCAAAGTGTCCTGACATTATTTACGGTACCCCCTTACCTATAAACGATGATTAACAACTGCATAAACTATTAACGTTTGTCTTTTACTATGACATGAGTTTTAAAAGTTAACAGACAGAAACAAACGTTACATACCTTAGTCGTTTGTTAATCATCGTTTACAAGTAAGGAAAAGAAAGAAGTTAAGAAAGCGTCTCACTTACGTTAAAAATCTCGAAAAGATTGAAAGGCAGACCCGGAGCTACCTACTTTGATTTATTCTTATCGTGTCAATTCCGCTCCGATTTTTATATCTTTACATATAAAATTCAACGTCCTGACTGACTTACTGAACTATATATCAACACACACTAAGCCGCTGGTAGTATAGAGACATGAAATATGCAGTGTGCTCTTTGTGTGTGTAGGTATCCACTAAGTAAGGATGTTTGGAAAATCCTGCAGGATCGGGAATTTTATACTATACTAGCAGAGACCCGGTTACACCCCGATCCCGTAGGAATATCAGGATCAAAAGTAGCCTATGTTACTCAGGGTGAATGTAGCTTTCTAATGGTGAAAGATTTTTTGAAATAGGCACAGTAGTTTTTGAGTTTATTCATTACAAACACACACACAAAAATACAAATTTTTCCTCTTTATAATATTAGTGTAGATTAGGTATATGGAATCCATACGTCCAATTGCGGTCCAATCCGTATATTAGCAAATTCTTTAATCTCAACAGCGAGAAAAAATATGATAAATCATCCAATCTTATTAACCCATAGTTTTTGTCTTGTCCCTTATTGTACCCTCGTTTGACCGCTTGTCAGTCGAACACGTCTTTTTTTTGCAAGCCAAGGGTTCAAAATGATATTAACAGAAGAGCTAGCTGTTACCTATCTTACTTTTTTCAAAGATAGAATTTCACAATACCAAAAATAAAAAATCTTGTTATTTTGTACCTACCCATATCAGATAAATACTGTTTTGAAGTAGGTTATTTATTTGCATTATAGAAGTAATTATTTATTTCTTATAATAAATGACACATATACATGTCACTTAGGCATTTGTGTAATTTACATTTAAATCAAAATTTGACTTAAGTTATTTTGTACGCATTAATTTGGAAATAAATTTATTTATTTATTTATCTAAGCATACAATTACATTACTGATTTAGATTTAGTTTAGTTTTATTTTAATCAGTTATAGTTTTAATTTAGTTTTTAATTTTAATTATGTGTTATAAGTGTTTATTACATTACCATGAATAAGAAATTCCTTTCTGACATGCGCCTAGTTCAGGCGTTGCAGAGACTAAAATGTTGATACCTGAGAGTTACTTAGATACCTAACCTATATTTCAAATTTACATAACAAATAACAGAAGGGAAAAATCTATTAAATTTATCTTCCTTACTAATTAGGAGAAAATGCCTTATAATAGTTAGTCTCCCAAGATTTATTTTAAATTATAGTAATATTCCGGACAGTTTAGAAGGATGTTAGGGAGACCTATGCCCAGCAGTGGGACAAAATAGGTTAATAAAAAAAATTTAAAATTAACATATTACCTTTTTTTTTAAAGTGTTTTTCGAACTATTTTGTCGTAATTTAGGGTATAACTGCTTTTCAAACCGATCATCCACCGTCCTTCTCCTTAGAGTTTTTGAGAAGTCGGTTTAAAAGGATACGTTACGATTCTTCTCTAGAAAAATATTGCCAAAGAAACTGAGAGTGTAATAAATATTTTATTCAAAGGGATGAAGATCATAAATTGCTTTTAAATAACCAACCGTTTTCCCTTTTATTACAGGGGAATAAGGGTGGTTGGTTTTGGTTGGGTATATTTTAAATCTACATAATATTTCGGTTACGGAGATTGATTACAACTTTAGATTTATATGTGCATTGATAGTTTTGGTATCTATGTTTTCAGAATCAGGAATTAAATAATTGATTTGCTTATAACAAGGTAAAATCAGATGTTAATAAATTAAAACATCAAGACCAAGTCATTGCCTTCTAGGCGTGCAAATATTAAATAAAATACATTAGGAAATGTACAAAATATATTCCAAAAAAATACATGTCCATTTATATGGGTTAGTACACTTTCACCACACTACGGCTACGGAAAAAGTAGTCTCTTTTCACCACACCGTATCGACCATGTCGAGCAGGTGGTCGATACGATGCAAAAAAAGCAAAAGTTAAAAAGCACTACTTTTATCATAGCCGTAGACCCTAGTGTGGTGAAAGTGAACTAACCAAATTATATTTAAAAATGCATTATCGAAGTCTTAAATTAGAATTGTGCGGTCTAGTAAAAGTAGGTAGGTATAGTACTAGAACGCACAATTCTGATTAAGGTTCAGGGTTGATAAGATCAACCCTTTCGGCTATATTTTTCAAACACGCATACAATTACATTCCATAGATGATATCTCCCACACGACAGTTTTAATTTTGCGGATCAAAATTTCTTTTTAAACGTTTAAAACCCAGGGTTTATTATAAATTTGCGGCTTTGAAATTTATTACAAACACTCTGTATACATAATTATGTTTCCACGGATTCGTTTCATAGTAGATTAGCTGCGTCCTGCGGTTTCACACGCGTAAGTCCTAATCCCGTTAGAATTTCGGAATCAAAAGTAGCCTATGTTACTCCTCGATAATGTAGATGAAAGAATTTTTGAAATCGGTCCAGTAGTTTCAGAACCCTTTTGTAACAAAATAAATAAAGCTTTCTTCTTTATAATATATTAGTTTCGCCCCGCAGTTTGGCTCGCGTAACCCCTTGTTCCGTGAAAATAACTGTGATAATTAAACGTAAAAGCCTTAACCATGAACCTCTCTATCTATTGGCAAAAACTGAATAATTATTTTAGTAGTGTTTGAGCTTTTCGCAAACGGACAAACATACGCGGCAGAGGACGTTTGTATTAAAATTCTATGGTTTGCTCCTTAGGGATACAGAATATATAATAGTAACCTTACGAGATCAGCATTTTTTACCGTATGTCGTCGATCATTCTTTATCATTGACACATGTTCACACTGGTGCAAATTATTACGCTGTATCGGTGCCGAACAGGTAAAAAACCCTTCTATGTATCCTATGTATGTACTTATTTACAAAAAAAGTATAATATTTAGTATATCGGTGTCTAGTAACCATAGTACAAGCCTAGTGCTTACTATGGGAGCTAGATATGGGTGCAATATTAATTTATTTTTATTTACTCAGCGTCGCGCTGTCGGGTATAAAAATCGTTATTCATTTATTTAACAAATACTCAATTAAAAAGAATACCAATTAAAAGCTACTGTTAAATAATCAAAAGTTAAATAAAACTTCAAAGTCTTCAATTAAACAATCCGTAAACTTTTTTAAAGTCATGATTTAAGAAGTCAACAAGTTACCGAAAGTAATAAAAACAAAATCGTTCGCTGAGCGAAATTAATGTAATTAATACCACTTACCTTTTAAAATTGTTCTTCAAATATCACATCGAGTTGTTAAAGAATTCGAACCAAAAAAAGACATAAATTTTAAATCCAATAAAAAAAACTAAACTAAAAATTAAAAGTTAAATCGAAGACACTTAATTCAAAATTTAGTTCTATTCAATCCGAAATTTAAAGACACTTTACTATTTTTAACGAGCAGCAATGCATTTTTATGATCACAATCTAGAAAGGACGTCGGAGGTCGAGTACGGTAGGTTCGGAGCGCGGCCGCGAAGCGACTAACGAACGTCGTTGGTCTGAAATACAATGGCAGATCCTACCTATATACTCGTAACAACACTGTAACCCGGCACAAACAACTGTCACCCTACCAATGATGCAACATATTTTTACTTCACTAACAGCCGAATACAGAAACGCCACTTAAAATTTGAGAAGTACTTAAATAATCGAGCAGCTTATAAATTTAAAAATAAATGGGAAATTTTGAATTTGAGAGGTGCTTAGTTGTTTAAGTAGAACTAAAATTTTGAGTTGCGTTTTTATATTCGGCCGCATGACTTTCGAACTTTAATCCCCGAAATCTCTTTAGTTGAAATTAAACTCATTTTTCGGTTTTAAAAACCTAAAAATTATGCAGAGTGGTAGTCAGTCAATGAAGAAGAGACCTGTAAAGGTCTCGAAACGTTGAGAATGAAACAATGCTAAAAGTAATAAACACCACGCGATTAAAACCAAAAAATGAGTTAAATTTTAAACCAACATCCTAAAAGAAAAGAAAAATCGAATCTAATCATGAAATTTTTATTTCAACAGCTTTCAGTGCTGCACTGGTCTAAAAAAAACATCTACAAAAACACAACGCATGACCGACACTGAGCGGGATTCGAACCCCGCATCTTTTCTCAATCCAGAAACGACTTTGAAATCTACTGGCGTCGTTGGTGTCTCACATCCTTAATTTTTGCATCATGAAATTAAAGACATTTTTCGGTTTTAATCGACCTTTACAAGCCCAGTAAAGGTCTCGAAACGTTGAGCGTTGAAACAATGCTAAAAGTGATAAACACCACGCGATTAAAACCGAAAAATGTCTTTAATTTCAATAGAACATCGCGAAAACAGAAGAAAAATGTAGGCATTTACTACAACAATCAACAACAAACAATCTACTTTTTTCAATTTCCCCTTCACTCACAAGTTAGGTAGATCTTAGTTACTTTGATAGCACTACACATATGGAAGTAGCATCTCCAGATTCAAGTAGGATGAACTAGGTTATGCTAAATTAGCGGAAGATTTAGTCTTGTGGAAATGAAACAATAGTGACTGTTGAGATTGTTTGCTCAAAGCTGTGTTTGATTTGTATGTGTTACTGAGCTTTAGTAGAGTTAAATGTTACTAATTTTGATTATTTAGTAAGGTAACTACGTACACAGATTTGTACAATAGGAGCTGATTTCGATAAAGTTAACTAAAAGGTTATTTTTATTTACGGTTTTCGCGATGTTTCATGGGAAATTAGGTTTTTCTGTTTCTGAAATGGTACAGACCTAAAGACGCGAATTCGAGTGAATTTTTGAGATGAATTTTCCCTAAAAATATTTCTTTTAAATCTGCCGAGAGCAATTGAAAAAAAATACGGAGTAATTTTATCACTGTTTCAAAAAATAATTAGTTTTATTGTAGGTCTACAAACAGCCATTAGACTAAAAATTAATTTTGTTAAGCGTCTTAGAACATAAGTTGTTCGCCTAGGGCCTAGACAGTCCTTAGATGTGTAAAACAACCCGGTTCACCTGCGGCTAAGAATACCCCGGCCTAAATACAGTGTTTTAAGGGAACTATTGCATAATAGTACATTATGATATAAGTGCGGTAAGTTGAAAATTACAGCCGAGGCGATATTGCTAGCCCGAGCCGTAGGCGAGGGCTACAAGAAAGCAGAGGCTGTAATTATCAAAGCGCACGTATGTCATACGACGTTTTATAACACATTTGCGAGGAAACGCGCGGAATAATTTTTATTTGTTCACAAATTAGCGATGCGCGGGCATCAGTGCTTTTTTTTTTTAAGGCAACGGTACAAAAACAGCCAGTATTACTAATAAAGTAAATTAATATTTTTTTGTTTCTGTTACAGATGTAATTTACTGTCAAAATGAATTAAATTAAAGAATTAAATGTTTATTTTTTATATTTTATCTCCCAAAGTTAATTTTATTCATAAAATATTGACCACTTTTCTGACATAAAAACTTTTTGATTTGCTTTCTTTGCTTTTTTTTTTCTTAAGATTTAAAAAAGTACCGTTGGTTTTAGACGGAGCATGATAAACCGTACGTGTTACCTTATTAGAAAGAAACTCGTGCGTTTTACTTTACGATTACGCACAAGTACGTAATGACATACATTACGATATTGAAATTGGTGAAATAAGAGGCCCTTTACGAGCAAATGTGTTATAAAATAATTGATTGTATTAGGCGTTACTTTTCGGAACTCCATAACTACTCTGTAAAAGAATAATATTTAGTTTTTAGTCCCGACATAAACATATTATTTTCTCTAATGTCTTTATCCACGGAGGAAACAGACGACTATGTTTGTATGGAGAAAGAGTAGGTAGACCGTCCTCATAATACGTATGTAAACTGTCTTACAGGCAAATATCAACCTTACCGTTTCAATTCTTTATCAACTAGTTGCAGAAGTTTTACTGCTGTTCCAATTCCGGCTTAACGTTCGTACTGTAACCTGTAATTTATAGCTCTTACAGCTGTGAAACATGTGAACACTTCTTGTTCTTTTACGGTACTTACAACTTATAGAACTTTATGTACTTGCAATAGGCGACTGCTTAATTTAAGTGCCTTGAAGTAGGACAATTGAAATGGCCTTGTTTTTATACTGACTTTGGATTGGACGACGTTTGTTTTCTGTCTTTGTTGAATGATGTCTCTTCTCTTTGTGATTAGATAATGATATATCAATCACGGATATCTGAATTGATTTGATCTTGGATAATATCATTGTTTATTTTTAACTTCTGCAGGAAAAAGGGGTGTTATAAGTTTGCGGTATCGGTTTCTGTGTCTGTGATTCTGGCATCGTACCTCACGAACGGATAAAGCGATTTTGATATAGTTTCTTTTTTTAAATAGGTTTATCTATAAGGCCATAAGGCTTCCCATTTGTGAAACTTAATTTTAAAGCTTTTTTAGTGTTTTCATTTTGTATATGTGTTTGTTATATTTCCTTTGTATATGTTGTGCAAATAAAGATATCTATATCTTTATTTGATTTTATTTATATAAGATATTTATATCTTTACCTACCCAGTTGGTAAATTAAAAAAAAAAAAAATTCGACACGGACATGGACAGCACACCACTGTCAGAGACGAGTTTGACATGGATCACTATCGAGAGACATTTCTAATCTATACTATATACTATACTAATATTATAAAGAGGTAACGTTAGTAACATGGTATGGTATGGTCGTTGGTATGTATGTATATTGGGGGTAATCTCCGAAACTACTGGACCGATTTCAAAATTTCTTTCACCATTAGAAAGCTACATTCACCCTGAGTAACATAGGTTACTTTTTATCTCGATATTCCCACGGGATCGGGACTTACGCGGGTAAAACCGCGGGAATCTGCTATCTATACTAATATTATTAAGAGGTAACGTTGGTAACATGTATGTATGTATGTATATTGGGGGTAATCTCCAAAACCACTGGACCGATTTACAAAATTCCTTCACCAATAGAAAGCTACATTATCGAGGAGTAACATAGGCTACTTTTGATTTCGATAGTCCCACGGGATCGGGACTTACGCGGGTGAAACCACGGGAAGCAGCTAGTCTCTAATAGAGACCAGTACAGTTCTATTAGAAAAACTATAGGTTCAGATAAAAACTTGAGAAATTCGTAGCTATTGTTCAATCAGTGACAACTCACTCCTGACTGAAAACATTCATAAAAGGCATTTGACCGAACAAGTGACAACAAAAACAACCCACCTACCTCTGTACGCTTTTTTTCGCGTAAAATACTAACAATTTTCCCCTGAATCTGCTGTCACTGCGGAAAACACCAGTTAAAAACTTCAAAGGGTTCAGCACACGTCGGTTTTCAGTTATAAAAAAACGCAACTGTATTATTTTCTTTAGGGCCATTGTAGACCAGATATTTTTGATCGGCAGATACTTCGCACGCCAGTCGTTACTTGCACGACTTTGCAAGATCCGTGGCCTTAGCTGCCATTGAGGTCCTCTAGCACTTTTATTTTTTTAGTTAAGTAGTTTTATTTTAATCATTTTTAGTTTTAGTTTAATTCCTAATATTTATTATGTTTATAAGTTAACTTTGGTTTCAATTAAATATGATAATGGAAGAGGAAGAAAGGTATTTAATATATTTTACAAACTTGATAATTCGGAGACTCCACAGTTCTAATGATCATCACAGTCAGTTTACAGATTTAGGATATACGCGTACCAATGCGTTGTGGCGGAGGCTCTCGACTATGCAACATCTTGTTTGTTTGATCTTATCATTTAAAAAAAATTAAGTGATAAATTTCACAAATTCTAGTATTTAAGCAAAATGTACTTCAACAATAGGCCAAATACTGAAACGCCACTCAAAACTTGAGGCCTACTTTAACAAGTAGCTCTTAAATTTAAAATTCACATACTAATTTAAAACTTAGAAACTACTCAATTAGGAGGAACACTAACTTTTTATCCCGGCAAAGGGCGCGAGTCGATTAATCTTAGGTTTGAATTAAGAACTGTCAAACATGTGTTTTTTACAACTCTCGGCGCCAAATTGGCCATATCGGTCTGAGACCGAAAGAATAAAAAAAAAAACTCGGCGTTTCCATTGGTGGAGGACCATCATCGAAAAAAAAGAGCATTCGATCATCCGATGCCAGCGCCTTTGCAAACAGCTTTGCGCGTGGCACCCCATTATTTCAGTAGACCTCAAACTTAGTGAGGCCTTATTTGGCCGTCAAACACCTAAAAGGTTGATCAATAGTTAGACATAAAAGTCTCCAGTCTGCATGAATTTAAAAGACAATAGCTCCGATTCATGGCGGGCGTCGCGTCGGAACGAAATGATCAACGACGCGAAGCGTTTCGAAACAAAGGATTGCAATTTCAGAATAGCCCTTTTTTAGTCGTCTTACTCTGAGTAATTTCCTCTGTCGATGTTTAATGAGTTTAAGGGGATCCTTTTAACTAGAGGAAGTTTTGTTGTATATTTCCTTGCTTTAACTCTTTTTTAAATATATTTTTTTCCTGTCGTCCATGGTTCGAAAGACATGTGAAGCGGTTGATTTCGGTTGTTATCTTTGATGGCAGTCGTTGGGTCTAGTTCCAGGCCTTAAGGTAACCTAAAATACTAACACTAAGTAAGCTACACCATTATTAAGAAGAAGACAGACCAGTGAGCTCCTATTTTATCAGTAATAGCATAGATGAATCAATCAGTCAAATGTATTAGTCTATAATAATAGTCAATGAGAAGTGAAGTTTAAAACATATTCCATGTTCCTTTATAAAAAGCCACTGCGGCGCTGACAATATTATAATGTTTATCGTAAAACTGTAAGAAGTATCATTGCGGGCGCGAAGATACAGTCCATGCATGAGTCATTTCAGTTTGACTTTGGAACTGGAGAAGCTCGTCCGTCAGAGACGAGTTTGAAATGGATCAAGATCACTATTTTGGCCGACCTTTCTCCTTCTAGTCTTTAAAAGAGAGCAGTCCAGTACCCCTACCATGAGTTACTACGTAAATACGTAAACTGTAACGTTAACAGTTTGACCTTGTGCACAGCGCGCTCGCTTTGGTCGCAACTCG
Source organism: Idaea biselata (assembly GCA_958496205.1). Classification (NCBI taxonomy): domain Eukaryota; kingdom Metazoa; phylum Arthropoda; class Insecta; order Lepidoptera; family Geometridae; genus Idaea; species Idaea biselata. The sequence continues at coordinate 19,891,984 of OY292404.1, forward strand.
TCGACCGCGCGTGCCAATATTTTGCGTCGCGGACATTCCCAAACTGTTAACATTACAATGTACATATTTACGTATCAACTCATTGTAAGGGTACAGTTCTATGAGTATTTTATAAGAAATATTTTAAAGGAACAATACTTCTGCAGAAACACAACGCATGATCGACGGAGAGCGGGATTCGAACCAACGACGCATCTTTACTCAATCCGGAAGCACTGACTTGACCAATTAGTCTACCTGCGTCGGTGACTCATATGTTGAATTCATGCATCCGTATTGTTCTATATATCATACAACTTAGGCATATTTGCGGCACTGACGCAAGTAGACTAATTTCATCGGTCAAGTCAGTGCTCCCGGATTGAGTAAAGATGCGTTGTTGGTTCGAATCCCGCTCTCCGTCGATCATGCGTTGTGTTTTTGCGGAAGTATTGTTTGTAAAATTACATTTAATATTTTATTAGAGTTTGTAAAGTATGAGGCCTCATTGCCAATCGTCATTAGCTTGACTTTGATGTTACGGTCCGTTTCCAGAAGGACCACAATTAGCATAGACCTTAAAATTCTATTCATAATTATTAATATTCACAGTTCAACCAACTCTTAACCTGGATTCGAGTCCCTTCAAAAGGTTTAATATCGTATTAATGATGAAGAGATTTTATGCTTCAGTAGGCTAGAGATATTATAGGTCGATATCTAATTCATTTTTGGGATAAAGATTCCCTCATCGTAAGTCGAGCGATTTAAATTGCCGAGCGAAATAAATTAAATCTAAATTGATTTAGATTTAAAAAATTTAAACTAATTGTCGATCGATTCCTTTGTAAAATCACAGAATAGAGATTGTGTGACGCGACGGCGAGTTGCGATAATGTACAGAGCTAAATTTCTGTTTTCTAGATGAGCGTGCTACATACTGACCGCCATTATATGGACAGGACATCGCGCACTGAATTTTGTGCCTATTTGATCTGCGTTATGTTGCGCTGTTTTCTATTGAATGCGATGTTGACCGTCCACGGAACTATTAGTTCCATGGACGGTCACTATCACTTTCACCAACAACAGCGCAACATGGCGCAAATTAAATCGACACAAAGATCTAATGTCATTTTTATGGTTTAGCAATTCCAGCGTATACCTGTATAGATAGACTTCAGTGGTGCTGTATCTTAGGCAATATCATCATTTACAGTCAGATGAGATAGTGATCAAACGCTCATCTTTTGTCATTTTTTTTAAATGAACCTCATCGATACCTTTGAATTTAGAAAATCACAGAGAAAAATGCATATTTTCGATCCTATCTCACTAATATATGTGTAAGTAACCAAACTAGTAAGTTTGTTACTCCTTCACGCAAAAACTACTGAACCGATTACAATGAAACTTGGTAAGCAGATAGCAGAAAATCTGGATTAACACATAAGCTACTTTTACCTCGATATTTCCACGGGATCAGAACCTACACAGGTGAAACCGCAGTGCGCAGCTAATTCCTCAAAAATCTTTTTTCTATCCCGTCATAACATAAATCTCTTTGATTAACGACCAACTTTAAACTGAGGAGGTCTTTTTAAGTAATTACCTATTCATGTATTCGGTCTACCTTTTCATGTTGCCAACAATATGGCGAATGTATATGCGAAATGAATCCGCCGGCCGTTATTATACTTTCTACTTGAATGTAAGGGAATGTACTCATTTAATACTTACGGTCTATTTTGACATTTTACGGGCTGGTGATTCAAGGCGTGGGTTTAAATCCTCGACTTGTGGGTTTAACGGTTTATGAATTCAATATTTTTGAAGCCTTTTGATGTTTACTTATATAATCGGTTTTTAGAATGGCAACTTAGGTCTACCACATCTCTTCAAGTGGATATCGTAAAAGGCCACTAAGCGATCTAGAGGAGACTAGCTAACCTCGAGTTGTCCCCGCGCGGTGGCGAATAAACTTCAACAGACAGGCGGAAGGCCGTAAAAATATTGCTAAATCTTTTCGCAATAGGTATAGTCAATGATGACTTACTTAATGTGCCGACCCCAAATAATTTGGGGTTTTAGCGAACCCCGGGCTGCAGATAGCTGGAGACCCGAGATAATGCAACCGGGAACATCAGTAACGTTATAAGAAAATTTTAAAGATCTTAACGAAGTATCCGTTTCTAAGCGTATAATATGTAGTATATCCGTTGTCTAGTCCCATAGTACAAGCCTAGTGCTTACTTTGGGGCTAGATTGCGCTGTGTGGAACGTCGTGCAATATTTATTTATTTAAGCACGAAGTGACAAAATAATTGCTTTTAATATCAGCGTGTTCACACAGATCACTCCAACGTCACTGCTATTTACAACAATAGACGACTCTAATATATTTCCGACCTTATTTTTCTGGGATCACTATAGAAAGCGTCCATTTTGTTTCATTCACGTCATGCGACCCATGTAAATGCTTTGAAATTGAAATTCAAAGGGTAAGTTTTGTTAAGGATTTTCTCTCTAAGATTTAGTACATTTTGTTATTTTTATGGGCTACATAGTTTTTTAAATGGGAAACATACCTAGATGATTTCTTTATTTTATAGATTAGCTGACGCTTTGCACTAGGTTTTGCCATCGGTCATATAAAAAACCCGATGTTAAAAAATAGGCTACTAAAAACATGAAACATAGAAAATACATTTTCATTTTTATCATTTGAACTAATTTTTCGGTTTTAATCGCGTGGTTACTTTTAGCATTGTTGCATTTTGTATGATTTCAAGGGGCGATTTTGGCTTTATTTAATTGCACTAATAGCTGATAATAAAAAAGGTACCTACAAATTGAAGAATAAAAATAAAACCCGACTTTAAAAAGTAGGTTACTAAAAAGCTTGAATCATGCTCAGCTAGACAAGTACTTACTAGCCTAGAAATCTAAAGCGTGCAGGCGGACGGGACTTATAAAATCCCCAAGTGACACGGTCCTGTCCGCCTGCATGCTTTAAATTTCTGTAGGTTAGTAAGCAGGTACCTGTCTAGCTGAGCGTTTCATGCTGTTTTTAGCCTACTTTTGCAGTCGGTTATTTTTATTTTTTAATATCTTTCCTTTATTTTCATTAAAATTTAGTTAAATTAAATAGGACATTAAAATTTCTAAAATCACCTTCTCAAACTATTATAATTTGATACCCCGCTGGGGTATTAAAATGAATGGGAGCCTCCCTTGAATATTTCTTTTTAGTACTTATTTGATGTTATAGCGGCTACGGAAATATTTCATCTGTGAAAATTTCAAATTAACTGTCTATCTATCACGGTTCATGAGATACAGCCTGGTGACAGACAGACAGACGGACAGACAGCGGAGCTCGGAGCTGTGAGACCCTATTACTGAATAGGGTACTGTTTTTATCCTTTGGGCACGGAACCCTAAAAAAGATCGTTATATTTGAAACTGACACATTAATGACTCCGCTCCAGTCGCGATGAGAACCCGGCTTATTGCGTTAACAATTGATTCTATTAGGATTAAATGACCCGATAATCTCTATTGCGCAGGCAATTTTATAAGCACCTAATGTTTTTGTTTCGGACATAACCATAAACCTTTCGTGGGTCGGCGGTAATCATCAGTTAGGTTCTTGTAAGACCCAGATTTCTAACCGATCAAACTCTCGGCCGATTGTTTGATTAGTGTGATCAGTCTGTAGCTAAGAATCGGTGTAATACTACTTCTGATGGTACTAGTAGTGATGAAACTATCGGCAGACCTCTTCTACCTAAAGATTGCCTGGAAGAAATTGCTCTTTGAGATAAGGTCACCTCTTTGAACAATGTTTTAAGCTCCCTTTAAATTTCGTTGTTGTTCAAATAAATCGTTTATCGTGTGTAGTGTGTCGAGAGTCTAAGAAAGAAAATCAGTTTCAGCAAAGGTTGTTACCAGCTGGCAAAAGAATGGCAGGGTTTGACTAAATTTTTCCTTACAATTCGGTATCTACCTATAAAAAAACCCTAATACCTATAAATAAATCGGTCGAGTGCGAGTCGGACTCCCCCTCGAAGTGTTCCGTGTAGGGAATGCAATCCCGACTCGGGATCGTAAATTCGGGATCCCGCGGGATTAGAAATCTCAATCCCGCAGGATCCCGAAATTTTCGGGATCCCGAGTAGTTTAAAAAAACCCACCCAAGTGCGACACTCGCGCACAAAGGGTTCCCGTACCACTATCACAATTGGGTACTTAATCCTAAAATAGTTTACAACAACCAATTTTTTAATTTTATAGGATAATGTAAAACATTTAGCTTCGATTCTTACTCCCATCATACGACCACATTTCTCAAAAAAAAAATTTAAAAAAACTTGGCATAAAAAAAAAAAATATAAGAAACTCTTTGGTAAGTGCAGGCAGACTGGTATGTTTGAAAGACAGGGCAGCCAATTTGAATTCCATGCACTACTCGATTTGACTCCGGCCAATCAGAAGCGACCTCACATTGTAATAAAATCCCTTGTTGTTTTTGACACACGTTAGTTGTATGGGAGCCCCTCTTAAATATTTGTTTTATTTTGTTTTTAGTATTTGTTGTTTTAGCGGCTACCAAAATACATCGTCTTGGAAAATTTCACCGTCTAGCTAGCTATTACGGTTCATGAGATACAGCCTGGTGACAGACGGACGGACAGACGGACAGACAGCGAAGTCTCAGTAATAGGGTCCCGTTTTTACCCTTTGGGTACGGAAACCTAAAAAATTACATGACAGAATACTTTGAATTATAAATATTGTGATAGTGAGATTAATTAAAACAAAATATTATTAGAAGCAAACAAAAGCCTATATTACTAACTAAATAATTAACAATTTTACTAACATCAACATAATCAAAACAAAAGTAGGTATAGCTCAATGAAATTTAAAGTAGTTACGGGTGATTTTGAAAGTAACTTGTTAGAAAACAAAGTGTTAACTGCCAACCGGCATCTAATGTCCGTTGCAATGTACCCAGCTGCTAAGAATGCCCTTTCCGACGTGTGTAGTATCGCTGACCATTGCCGCCCAATCCCGTCAATCCCGAACGGGATCCCGTCATATTATGCTTCGGGATTGATCCCGAAAAATAACACGGGATCCCGCGAGATCGGGATTGCATTCCCTAGTTCCGTGCCACTATTACCAAAAAACAAGACGAAATAAAATAAATATAGCCCCAGTTAAATATTTATTTTATTCTGTTTTTAATTGTTGTTAAAGCGGCAAATGAAATACATCATCTGTAAAATATTCTACTGTCTAGCTACAACGGTTCATAAGATACAGCGCTGTAGTATAGGTGCTGGGAAAGCTTACTACCTACATAATGTCATCGCTATGAATAGCGTGGGTTAAAATAAAGATGATGCTTGAATTAAACTTATTTTCCAATCACGTTATTTTTAGCGTTATATCATATTGTACTTGTGAAGGTCAAAAATATTACTGTTATTTATTAAGGTCAAATACACGACGAAGGTGTGGGCTGTTTTAGGTAAAGTGTCAGTGTATGTGTCATCGCGTAATTTTGGCTTTAAGAACGATCTGACACTTATTTAGTTAAAGTGTCAGTATAAGGTGTCATCGTGTAGTTTGAGCTTTAAGAACTACCTATTTAGAGCGATGCTAAAAGTTTAAAATACCAATTGTCCATAACTTCAATTTGTTAAAACACAAAAGTTGATCAATAACTTTTAATAAGCAATTTTAGTCGAGTACGTTCTCAGTGTAGTATAATCTATTAAATCTGATATAAAACTTCATTCGTACCCACAAAAGGGTCGGATTTGTTCGTATTAATGATATGTGTTGGATTACGGCACCTTTGTGTATAGGCATTTAAAAGGAAAATGTAATAACCGCTGTAATTGGTACAAAAAAATTCGAGCCATTTTCCGTGGCTTCGTTTCGAGATATTAATATGGGTAAACAGTGCTGTAAATGTAGGAAAAATATCCAAATAAAAATAGAATTATAATCAAAAGATTTTTTTTTGTCGAAATTGAATGCTGTCGGTGAAAATTAAACCAGTTTGACTTTCGCTTCAGAATGTTCCTGGTGCAAAGGTTTGCTATCACCATACAGCGTCGCAATGCTTATGCATGTTATGGGCATCTTTGGACCTGGACCGAATAGGAACGGGCTATTTTTTTTGTTTGTTTAGATATTACTTCTGTTTTTTACGATACTTAAATTGAAATCAAACTCATTTTTCGGTTTTAAACACAACATAGTAGTTAATTACTTTAAGCATTGTTTTAATGCTCATCGTTTTGAGACATTTATACAAGTCTCTGTCAATCCTCAAGAAGGGACCTGTTAAGGTCACGAATCGTTGAGCGTTGAAACAATGCTAAAAGTTATAAACACCATGCGATTAAAACCGAAAAATGTCTTTAATTTAATACGATATCGCGAAAACAGAAGAAAATCAAAGACAATCAAATGTCAAAAGAGCCATTTTGTTGTTATTTCTTTTTTCCGTATATTTACTCTGTTATTTAACCTACCTATTGTGTATGTCCACGACATCATGTAACTAAAGAAAATGTTCTACCTACAATACTTTTCCCCTAAAGGAAAAATATGGCTACGCCATGAACATGGGTTCTACTGATCCAGCTTATTGGCTGTCACATGTCAGATTTCATGTTTCAATGGAACTTTTCATTCCTTCTAAGTTTTTTTTGTTGATACGAGAAAAATGGGTTATTCTACTTCCGTCCCTTGTAACTTTAATCACCGATCTAGTGCCAAAATTGTCAAATTAATTCGTCTTGAAACTATCCTCTACTTTTTTCATTAAAACTTAGTCATAGACAGGCTGTCGACTAAACTTTTTTAAGACGTTGCACACAGAGCTAATTTAGCCAAACTAAGCAACTGGCCTTGTACTATGGGTATTAACCTTCAGAGTATAAGGTTATAATTTAGATCAAATGTTAATAAATGCGTAGGTGTTAAAAATAACTGTAACCTGCTTTGTGAGCTTTATTAAAATTATCTGCCTGACTGACCTATATATCGACGCAGAGCCCAAACCGCTGGTCCTAGAGACATGAAATTTGAAGAGGGTGTTCTTTGTGGTATGTAGGTATCCACTAAGAAAGGGTTTTTGGAAAATCCCGCGGGATCAGGACTTACGCGGTTGAAACCTCTGCCAGAAAATCATATTTTAATACCTTTACGGTTAAAAATATGTTTTAAAACTACAGTAACGTCAATAAAGGCTTTTCATTTAGCGCAGCACTGAACACAACTTCAAATTAAACGCTTCGATAGTACATATTTGAATAAAGAACGTTTCAATTTTAAATTTAAATTCACTTTCCTAGCTGCTGATTGGCTCGTTCTAGATAACTAGTACCTCCCACTTTCCCACTTCCCACTAATCCTATCCTACTAATATTATAAAGCTGAATGTTTTTGAGTATGTATAATGTATATACTCAATCACGTTAAAACCGCTGAACCGATTACCATGAAACTCGGTATGTAGATACCAGGAGACATGGAATAACAAATGGGCTACTTTTTATCCTGCGATATTCCTGCGGGATCGGGTCTTACGCGGGTGAGACCGCGAGGCGCAGATAATATTTTAAGTATAATGCGAAAGTTTAGATGTTAGGAACTTTGTGTGTCAATCACGCAAAATCGGCTGAACGAATTTGGCTGAAACGTAGCACACAGGTTGTTTGAACCGTACATTAACACTTAGGATACTTTTTATCCCGGTTTCGCAAGGAAAGCTATTGCTACAGTTTACTTACAACGGACAGATCAAACAAACTGACATCATCATCTTCTAAGCGATGTTCCCGGTTGCATCCCTCTCGGGAGCCCGGGGTCCACTTTCTTACTTTTACGTCTTCATTTTGATCTTTGGCATCCCGCGTAGTGAGGCCATTTGCACGCATATCCGATTTTACGACATGCTCATGAGTTTATATCAGCAATAGCAGATTCCCGCGGTTTCACCCGCGTAAGTCCCGATCCCGTGGGAATATCGGGATCAAAAGTAGCCTATGTTACTCAAGGTGAATGTAGCTTTCTAATGGTGAAAGAAATTTTGAAATCGGTCCAGTAGTTTCGGAGATTACCCCCAATATACATACATACATACATACATACATGTTACCAACGTTACCTCTTTATAATATTATAGTATAGTATAGTATAGTATAGTATAGTATAGTATAGTATAGTATAGTATAGTATAGTATAGTATAGTATAGTATAGTATAGTATAGTATAGTATAGTATAGTATAGTATAGTATAGTATAGTATAGTATAGTATAGTATAGTATAGTATAGTATAGTATAGTATAGTATAGTATAGTATAGTATAGTATAGTATAGTATAGTATAGTATAGTATAGTATAGTATAGTATAGTATAGTATAGTATAGTATAGTATAGTATAGTATAGTATAGTATAGTATAGTATAGTATAGTATAGTATAGTATAGTATAGTATAGTATAGTATAGTATAGTATAGTATAGTATAGTATAGTATAGTATAGTATAGTATAGTATAGTATAGTATAGTATAGTATAGTATAGTATAGTATAGTATAGTATAGTATAGTATAGTATAGTATAGTATAGTATAGTATAGTATAGTATAGTATAGTATAGTATAGTATAGTATAGTATAGTATAGTATAGTATAGTATAGTATAGTATAGTATAGTATAGTATAGTATAGTATAGTATAGTATAGTATAGTATAGTATAGTATAGTATAGTATAGTATAGTATAGTATAGTATATTTATTTATTTATTTATTTATTTCAAATGCCGCCCAGACTTACAGTTTAGACACTAAAACGTCTGGACAGCTAAATTGTATATACATCAATTAATTAATTAATTCTAAGTATAACTAAAATTTAAATTACATCAAGTTTAAATTATATCTCTGCTATAGCTTAGCCAGTTAATACATGCAATAGTATAGTATAGTATAGTACAGTACAGTACAGTACAGTACAGTACAGTACAGTACAGTACAGTACAGTACAGTACAGTACAGTACAGTACAGTACAGTACAGTACAGTACAGTACAGTACAGTACAGTACAGTACAGTACAGTACAGTACAGTACAGTACAGTACAGTACAGTACAGTACAGTACAGTACAGTACAGTACAGTACAGTACAGTACAGTACAGTACAGTACAGTACAGTACAGTACAGTACAGTACAGTACAGTACAGTACAGTACAGTACAGTACAGTACAGTACAGTACAGTACAGTACAGTACAGTACAGTACAGTACAGTACAGTACAGTACAGTACAGTACAGTACAGTACAGTACAGTACAGTACAGTACAGTACAGTACAGTACAGTACAGTACAGTACAGTACAGTACAGTACAGTACAGTACAGTACAGTACAGTACAGTACAGTACAGTACAGTACAGTACAGTACAGTACAGTACAGTACAGTACAGTACAGTACAGTACAGTACAGTACAGTACAGTACAGTACAGTACAGTACAGTACAGTACAGTACAGTACAGTACAGTACAGTACAGTACAGTACAGTACAGTACAGTACAGTACAGTACAGTACAGTACAGTACAGTACAGTACAGTACAGTACAGTACAGTACAGTACAGTACAGTACAGTACAGTACAGTACAGTACAGTACAGTACAGTACAGTACAGTACAGTACAGTACAGTACAGTACAGTACAGTACAGTACAGTACAGTACAGTACAGTACAGTACAGTACAGTACAGTACAGTACAGTACAGTACAGTACAGTACAGTACAGTACAGTACAGTACAGTACAGTACAGTACAGTACAGTACAGTACAGTACAGTACAGTACAGTACAGTACAGTACAGTACAGTACAGTACAGTACAGTACAGTACAGTACAGTACAGTACAGTACAGTACAGTACAGTACAGTACAGTACAGTACAGTACAGTACAGTACAGTACAGTACAGTACAGTACAGTACAGTACAGTACAGTACAGTACAGTACAGTACAGTACAGTACAGTACAGTACAGTACAGTACAGTACAGTACAGTACAGTACAGTACAGTACAGTACAGTACAGTACAGTACAGTACAGTACAGTACAGTACAGTACAGTACAGTACAGTACAGTACAGTACAGTACAGTACAGTACAGTACAGTACAGTACAGTACAGTACAGTACAGTACAGTACAGTACAGTACAGTACAGTACAGTACAGTACAGTACAGTACAGTACAGTACAGTACAGTACAGTACAGTACAGTACAGTACAGTACAGTACAGTACAGTATAGTATAGTATAGTATATAGTATAGATTGCAAAACCGTAGAAAAATCTACAATCAATAAGTCTACCAAATGAGACCAATCTGTTTGTTAGTTTAGGCAAAATTCAAACACAAGCCCAACTATTTTCATTTCCAACAAAAGTGGTGTTTGATAATCCCCAGCCCTTAGTTTAGTTTCCAAATTAAAATGTTAATAGAATCAATTTAACACAAAAGATGTTTGATTAGAGCGTTTATTTTACCGTAACAAAAGACGGTAATTGAGTTCCAAAACGAATTTAAATGTAAAGTAGACTTACAATAACAAATATGACCTGATTAAAACCTTTTGAAAGTTTTTAGTTTTTGATCTTTTTATGTCTCGTTTACACTGTACGAGCTGCTGTCCCTAGTACCGAGCCAGTACCGAGTCACTACAAAGCCAGTACCGAGCCAGTAGCCAGCTTCTTGTACGGTAGCTTCTGGCAACGATACCGCTTTAACTACGTGTAGCTACACGCACCAGAAAAAAATAAGAAATATTTATTTCGCAACAAAACAAACAATGTACGATAAAAACATACATGTACGTTAAACACAGGTAATAATTATGTCGCAAAACGGCCCCAACTCAGCATTATGCCAGTCTTTTGACTGACGCTGGTCTCCAGCACCAACACATACATACGAGATAATAGTAAGTTACGTTCAAACAGTGCTAGTTTCTGCAGTTTAGCTACTCGCCAAGATGACTAGCATGGTATGTCCCAACGCTTTATATTCAAACTAAGTCCCGCCTCATTATATGTCGCAATAATCACCGACTAAAACTTTTAAATTGCAGTGACCTCGATTGCAGTAGCCGCGTACAGTCATTCATTGAGCGTTCCTACACTACACCTAAGTCGATTATGTCTCACCGTTAATTAATTATTAAAATAGTTTTAGGATAGGAATATTTTCAAGGAAAAAGTAGGAATAGAAAGTAAGGAGTAGGACGGCCTCTGTGGGGCGTCAGGCGAAGGCCTGACTACAATTCAGAAGGTTGCAGGTTCGATTTCCGCCGGGATTTATGGTAAAAATAAATATTTGATTTTGGTCTGGGTGATTTCCGCTAACTTAATTCGTACGGTAGCTCGCACTGTGTAAACGACCCTTAAGGATGAACAACGTGAACCACAGCCCGAGTCGAAATCGCAGAGTACCGATTTTTTATTTATGAACTGAGACTCGTAGAAGGAGAAACTTTACGTCTTTTATACAGTTCTCGTGAACAAACAATTTCTTAAAACAATTCCACCTTAAAAACACTTTACGTCTTTTATACAGTTCTCGTGAACAAACAATTTCTTAAAACAATTCCACCTTAAAAACACTTGAATTATTGACGTTTAAACTTACTTAAAAACAGTTGAAGCAGAAGTTAATTCTGTCATTTACCTGAAACAAACAAATTAAGGTAAGTAAGTTATATACCTAACGAAAACAAAACACAATTAAATTGCAGCGAAGTTCCAATTAAAACTTCTTACTTTGCTAAGGAAGAAATATCTTTAGATTCTAGAACGGAAGGTGCAATTTGCATTGCTAACAACAACCTGAATAAACGCAAAATCGATTCAAACTGTCAAAGACATTCGAGTGAATTCAAATACGAAGTGGTAGAGTGCAAGCAAGACGCGAAAATCAGAACTGAGAAAGCTTTCGAGAGCAACCACCAAGGCGACGGCTACACTGGAAAACAGTTTTTTATAAATATTAAATATCACCCGCGCAAGTCCCGATCTCGTGAGAATATCGGAATCAAAAGTAGCTTATGTTACTCATGGTGAATGTAGCTTTCTAAAGGTGAAAGAATTTTTGAAATCGGCACAGTAGTTTTTGAGTTAATTCATTACAAAAATACACACACACACACACACAAATACAAATCTTTCCTCTTTATAATATTAGTGTAGAAATATTTTGATGTACACATGACGGACCCCTTAGCTTTTTTTTCGCTTACATTAATAATACGGCAAAAGTAGGATCAAGACAAAACTCTGAATCGGGCTACCTACCTACTATGCAAACTGTGTATTGTCACAGTAGGATATAATTTGATATGTAATTTCTAGCATAAAATTAATAAGAGAAATAAACGCGAATAAATTCTAGATAAACGTATTGTGAATGCTAATGTCAAAATAATATAATTATATTGAAATTGCATCAATGTCAAAAAGACCTACCTTTTTGACATTGACGAGATAAAATATCTGGATTCGCAAAACCGTTACCGTGACTAATTGACTATACACTACAGCTGCGGTAAGATATAACAAAAGCAAGGCAAATAAACCAGTAAATATTCAATATTGTTTTTGACAGGTTTATTACTGTGCGAATGCTGCACGGCTCCGATAATGTAAATTTGAATGCCGTCGTTGCGCTGGCAATTATAATGACAGGTGCAAGTTATTATGAACCTGTTAAAAGATAATATTGCTAGAAGATTTTTTTAGACCCAGAGGTCTAAAACAACTATAGATAGTTCTAGACTACATCTAGTAGCAAAAGGCCACTAGCCAACCAATCCCTATACGTCATTTTATTTGACCAAAATAAAATTGTTACATACTACAATAAATGTTTTCTATTATGTATTTATGAGTTGGTGATTAATATTTTACAATACCTATTTTTTATTAATGTTACAAGATTTTTAGTTCAAGTAATTTATGGCTATCGTTCTTTATGAAAAAGCTGGGCTGGTTTTCTCACTGAAAAAAGGAACCATCGCGCAAAAAGGACCCAATCTGAGGAGGTATATTCACGGAAAACAGCCACATAAGCCGACCTTTGACAGAAGAAGATCGCCCGATTAAAAGTTCCTTATCTACATTCAGTCATACAACACACATGCCATTTGTTTGCTCATACAACCGTCGGCTGTTTTGGGACTTGTCCCATTTGCATAATGTATTTACCTGACTTCGCTCGAGGCACGCTAGTTTCGGTCACGAAACTTTAGTTAAATAGGTAAACCTATTTAAAATATTAATATGGTAGACGCAAAGTAAAATATTCTCAGCTAAACACACCCGTTTTATGTTTGAGCTTTTTAAAGTAAATATTTTTAGAGGACAGTGTCCACTGTGGAAATTAAATAGTTAATTTTATTAATATCTTTGAGTAAGATGGTTAGATGTTACTTTTTTGAATACTAAACGACTACAAAAAATGTACTTTACATGAAAATGTACTTTATCTGTAATACTTTTTAAAACGTACTTTATCTTTAATACTTTTTCCTCAATATTTTTTCAGAATAAAACTATTTTAAGGCAGTGCCAATTTCCTTTAAAAGGTGTCTTCTGAAGATGGAAGAGTTTGACTAAATGTTTTTGCTCCACACATCATTGGTTGGTTACCCATCGAAGTAATTACCGCTATTTACGTTATAGGTACAAAAAAATATAAGTTAAATAAATGCTTAGCTATTTTCGCATTTTTGTACCCATCTGTTGAAAGAAACGCCTACAATATTATCTGATTCGGATTATCTGAACAAACGATTAAAGGGACAAATAGCATAAAAACAGCTTTGTACAAAACCTATTTACATTCCATTTGGCTGGATTTGACGAATTTCTTTTTAAGCCTAAATAAATAGACGTTACTAATTGCTCGATTACGCGGGACGAGACAAGAGAGAATTAAAACATGTTATTTGCTAAAGAATTTTGTAAAAAGCTGTCGATCCATAATGGAAAAATACTCATAACTTACTAAGAAATAATGTTTACATGTTTGGAATGTGTCTTCTTATATTGTAATCATTTCCATGTATTAGGGGAAGTTACAATACGAGTTGAACTGCAAAGTTCGCCGGTAGATGTCACTACGAGGCCTTATTCGCAAGAACATACGAGGAGGTGCTTTCTTAATTTCGACCTGGCGGGAGGGCTACCCGTGGCGAAGCAGTCAAACGCGTTGATTCGGATTACCAATTGTCGCGGGTTCGAATCCCGCCGGGTACTAAAGTTTTTGAAAGCATTTTTTCAAAAGACATTATTTGGAATCGGCACAGTGTGGCATCGGTGTGGATTAACACTAAAAAATAATGTTAACTCGTAACTTTTAAACGATGCCTGGTAGAGGTCGATCCTATTTTCTTAGTGTTTCTTGGACTGCTTTATTGGTTACTATATGGTGAGAAATTCAGGTCGGATCAATAAAGCTGGCACTTGTGATGTGTAGTGTCTGTTAGTCATCCCTAAATGCTTAAAAAATTTAGTACTTAACAGTGTGCCGGTTATTAGGTTTGTGATATGGGTACCAGACTTCTAACATCTAATTTATTTGTAATTCTTGTTTTACTGCCTTTTCTAAGTGACCTAGACTAAAAATTAAAGACATTTTTCGATTTGAATCGCGTGGTTTTTAGTCTATCCTGAAGAAGAGACCTGGAAAGGTCTCGAAACGTTGAGCGTAGTAACAATGCTAAAAGTAATAAAAACCACGCGATTCAAACCGAAAAATGTCTTTAATTTCTATACAACATCGCGAAAACAGAAGAAGAATCTATGACCTAGACTATTTATTTTATTTGCGTACAAGTACTTACAAACTTTGAGTCCCCTCATAATTCCTATCAATATGTATGACACAAACAAATTCCCACCAAAATCCTCCAGATTCAGAATCAAACAGCTACAGATCATACAAATACTATTAAATTTATTTTTAGGGTATTTACCATGTTTAAAAAAAAACAAATTTTTACATGGTAAACACCCCGTTATTTTATAATATTTGTAGTAAAAACAACTATATGTAAGTTTAAAATCGTATATACAAATATTTGTTCCACGGCGAAAATTGAACACACAACCTTCTGTTCCGAAGCCAGGTATTCACCCGATACACAACCAAAGTCGCTACAGACCAGAAACTGTAGATAAAAGGGTCAAACTTATAAAGAGATCCCTCAAACCCAATTATCAGGTTATCTACTGCAAATAAGAGGGATGGGACTATTCAGACGCATACATTTAGTTCGAAGTTAACAAGCCGCTAGGTCCTGTGCCAAATTGGACTTCGGAACTAACTTATGTAACTGAGTTACCTTGTTTCTCTCACCAAAGGTCTTTATTATGTCTGTCTCACTTTGTCTAGCTGAGTTTGCTTCTGTTTTGTAAGATTTTTTTTAATGGAAAGAGAATTTCAGGAAGGCTGGGAAGGAATTATCTTGCAGATTTATTACTGTTAATCGAGCGATAGTTTTATTTTTTTAATGTTATTTAAAACGACCACTGTCGCGTGTGGGCAAATAATTGAAAGTCAATTTGAGGTATAGAATTTTCTTCGGTATATTGATTTGTAATAAGACTTATTTTTTTCGGTCTAAATTGCGTTGCATTTTCACGATTAATATATTTTATTTTACGTCAAAGTATAATTTCGTTAACGATATAGAGACTGAAGATAAATATAATATACATGACATTATTTAATTTTACAAAAAAATTAATATATTTTTTTTGGTGTTTTTGGTTCTTAACATTTCTAGAAGAGGCCCTCACCCTGGAGTATGCCCTACTAATGACCGTTTTTATGTCTATTTCTTACCGCCAACTAATTAGTAACTGTAGATCGATGAAAAAATCTTAAGTCTGCAAAGTCTACGAGCTATTAAAAGAACTGTTATTGTCTTTTAAGTGACGTGATCAAGACTTTTCGTTTGTGAGATATAAAGTGAAATGCTTTGTACTTTAGATTATTTTCTCGTTTCATTATTGAGAATGAAAAAATTGTCTTTGTAAAATTTCGAAACAAACTCGTGACTTTTTTAGTAATTTAAATTTTAAACTTCAAAAGCAATTAACTGCACCACGCTGCAAAGTTTTCCTATAAGTCATTTAAAATTGCAGTTTTATTAAGATTATTATTTATTTATGCCAAACCAATACCTTATAAATAAATACAACATGTTGTTGTCATAAATACATAATGTTGTTGTCAACAACAACAAGGATTCTCTGCGCCCCGCGGTTTCACCCTCGTAAGTCCCGATCCCGCCGGAATATCGAGATAAAAAGTAGCCTATGTGTTATTCCAGGTCTCCAGCTGGCTTAGGGGGCTTCTCACACACAAGCAATCTCACACTCAACCGTTTATCTATTACGGCTTATGAGATACAGACAGACAGCGAAGTCTCAGTAATAGGGTCCCGTTTTTACCTTTTCGGTACGGAACCCTAAATATCAAGTTATTTAAAGATGAAACGAAGTCACATTTACACGTTTGCAATTCTGTAGTGTCTGTGAATGAAGTATTAGTGCGTGAAGTGCGTCGTTATAACAATTACACAAGCTCAGTTTGTAAATTTGTGTTATTACCAACTTTTAGTAATGTATCTTTTAGAGAGAGAAAAACCTCCGTGAACAACACAGCGCCATCTATCCATAAAATCAAATTTACCCAGAGTAAACATATTTGTTTACCTACGTAAACTTTCTAACCTTACTAAATTTCAGTGGGTACCTACATTATCTAATCTTCTTTTCCTAAAGTCGGTGAAAATTGAGTTTTTCCTTGAGGTTGTTTGTTTCGCTAACGAGCGAAAGGGTTGTGTTTGATCTGTCGTGAATACGATCGTCCACACGCGTGTTTAAATCTCCGAGGTGTTGTTGTGTTTACCTGACGTGCGAGAAGGTTGCCTGTAACGTTGTAATCGAACATTACATTTACATCACATAATGGAAATTTTATCGTAAATTTTCTTATTAACCAACCTCACCTTGCCAGCCTTACAACCTTAAACTTTATTATAGTACTAGCAGAGTCCCACGGTTTCACCCGCGTAAGTCCCGATCCCGCGGGACTTTCCAAAAACCCTTTTTTAATGGATACCTACACATCACAAAGAACGCACTTTCCAAATTTCATGTCTCTAGGACCAGCAGTTTGGGCTCTGCGTTGAGCCCGAGCTAAATGGTAACCATGGCAACATAGTAGGCGGAGTGGGGGGTGTTAGGTTTTTTTCGTAACGAAATTTCTTCATTCAAAGGTCAAAGCCCGGAAAAAAGCTATGCAATAGCTTAAAAATCTCGTTCAGACAGACTCACTAAACTGACTCAGCCTAGCCGCCTAACTTTACCGGTTTTTATGATAATATTATGATATATCACAAAACTACAATCTAAACTCAATCTCAACATTGTCACCGACTGTATCAATGTTTATGGATGAAATAAAATAACTTGCGAATAACACGTCCGCAACGACTAGTCAAATAATGAAATAAAAATACCGATAACTATAACCAATAAGTACCGGACAGTTGTCGCGTAAAGTTATAGTCGACCAGAATTGGTCTCCAGAGACGAGCCCTTACTTACAGGGTGACTTTTATTATACGAATCGCCTATCAATAGTTTCTTCGGTGAGGATCTAAATATATTATAAATAAATAAATTCTGTGAACAACACACAGCGCCCTCTAGCCCCGTGGTAAGCGACTAAGCTTGTGTTACGGTGACTAGACAATCGATATTAATGATTGATATAATATGATAAACAAATAAATAAATCATTTTATTTATCCTTTGCCGATAAAACTAAGTTTTAAATTTGGCATATAGTCGATACGGTTTTTCATACTTTACTTACGTGCTAGCCAGCTATTCTTACTTGTTGAGATAAAGGTAAATTCATCTCATCTTTCATATATTTTATGTATGTAACACATGTACAACGATCGAAACCAAAACAAAATATGATCGAAACTAAAAGAATACGTGATCGGATACAAAATCATGACAATCGGCTACATTGCTACGACTACAAAGTTTGCTACGAAATAGCTACGGCTCACTCTACGAGGCTACGAATTTATTGTATTGCCGTCTTCAAATGTAACGTTAGGTAGACACTTGAAAAATTTACAAAATATAATGTATTTCTGTGACTGCTATAAAAAATAACACTAATAACAGAATCAAATAAATATTCATGTGATGCTCCCATACAACAAACGAGATTTTTTACTGATAGTGGGAGGGACCCTTCGTGCGCAAGTCAGCCTAGGTCTTGGCTGGTTTTTAACTAATTCTATTACTTTGGACCTACCTACATTTTGATCCGAGTAAATTTCATTGCATGTTTTCACTCGTCTCTTTCATTTCGTTACAACAGCTACGTGACCTAAACGAAATGCTGCCATTGTCCTTTATTTCATTTCGTCCGGACTCTAACAAACTTTATGTCACAGTTGATGTGACTTTACTGAGTCTTTATTGAGATAAAGCTCCGGACTGACTGGTGCGATTGGTCGTGTTACTCTAGCGATTGTGACGACGAAATATGTGTGTACTAGCTGCGCCCCGCGATTTTACCCGCGTAAGTCCCGATTCCGTGGGAATATCGGGATCAAAAGTAGCCTATAGCCTTCTTTAATAAATGGACTATCCATAACTGAAAGATTTTTTTAAATCGGGTCAGCGGTTCCTGAGATGAGCGCGTTCAAACAAACAAACAAACAAACTCTTCAGCTTTATAATATTAGTAAATATATTTCATATTTATAGTATTTCTTATACTTGAAAAATTCGTTTGTTATAGAAAAATGCTTTTAAAATACAAAGACCCAGTAGAAATCCCTAGTTATTAACTTAATTAGTTTAACTAGTTATTAACTAGCGTTAGTGCAGTCACGCGATAAATGATACAAGTCCGGTCAAAGCTTAAAGCTAGGAAGCTAAGCAGTAATCCATTAATATTAATCTGATTAGACGGCTGAATTAGTACGTATTGGCAATCTGGCTCATTGGCCATCCTGGAGATTGACACAAAAGCTAGGCTAAGCTAGCTATATAGGTATTACATCAGATAGGTACCTAATTAAATTAATTAATTATTTCAGACAAATGCATCCATTGAAATTACTAACTTAATTAAAACATCTGGATTAAACCCTAAAGTTAAAAGTTTGTTGTCGTGAAGGAACAAAAAAAATACAAGTTTTGTTGTTTCTTAAAACCGCTGAACCGATTGCGATGAAACTCGATCGATATGTACAAACTGACTTACAAACAACAGACGTTCGAAGAACTCAAAATAATTATTTTTTAGTATACATATTAAAAAAATCACAAATATAGTTAATCTCGATGCATTTGATGAAGATTGGTTAAACCTGGCCCAGAACCGCGGCCTTATTACGTATTTTGCAAAAGCCAAACAATAGCGAGAAAGTAGGTAGTATAACTTCGTTTTGAACCAAACAGCGGACTTCGTCCGCTACCGCTTCGCTGTGTTTGGTTCAAAATGAAGTTATACTTCAGGTCAGCGTTTCACGAAACAGGTCAACATTTCTATTTTAAGAGTAAAGAACCATGATTAAGTCAACATAGAGGAAGTTCATCGTGGCTTTATTAATTATCGTTGTTACATGTGTTCAGTCATTCCGTTGAATGCATTGTTAGAATGAAGTTCGTCAAGCAACCGGTATCATTAGAATTCAATAATATCAATATTGTGTCTGAGAAACGTAATTCAATTCGTCATGGAGAACTCTTACCAAATACAATACGTTGTATAATATGTGGTCCGTCGAACTGTGGAAAAACGAATTTGGTTATTGGTCTACTTTTGCATGAAAATGGTTTAGAATTTCATAACGTTTATGTTTATTCAAAAACTCTTTATCAACCGAAATACGTGTATTTAGAACAGGTTTTGCAAATGGTTCCTGCTGTTACCTTTTCAAAGTTTCATGAAAAACAAGAAGTACTTAGCCCAGATGCAGCAAAGTGTAACTCAATAATTATATTTGACGATGTGTCGTGTGAGAATCAAAACCATATGCGCGACTTTTTTGCAATGGGTAGACATAAATATATAGACTGTTTTTATTTAAACCAAACATACAGCAAAATACCAAAACAGCTAGTAAGGGATAATGCAAATCTACTAATTATCTTCAAGCAAGATGACATAAACTTGAGACACATTTATGATGAACACGTCAATACAGATATGACATGGCAAGAATTCAGAGAAATGTGTGCACATATATGGAAAGAACCCTACAGTTATGTTGTAATAAACAAAGACTGTGAAAAAAACCAAGGATGTTATCGTCAGAAATTTGATACGTTTGTTACATTTCATTAGTTGGCTAAATAAGTGAGCGTTTGTCTATCATGTGAATCATTGCTTGTTGAGTCGTGGCTCAAAAAACAAGTTCTGTGAACGTTTTATTTTTATTAAATAATTAAATTATGTCTTACATACCATTCTTTCGCCATTTCGCTGATGAAGAGCAACGTTTACGGAGTTTTGATACCTGGCCGCTTGGTTTAAATCAAAAACCAAGAGAAATGGCGGAAGCAGGATTTTTTTATACCGAGAGAGGTGATAGAGTCGTCTGTTTTTACTGCGGTGGAAGAATGAAAGATTGGGGCCCCAACGATCTACCATGGGAAGAGCATGCACGTTGGTTTGACAAATGTCCGTACTTATTGGTAATGAAAGGAGAAGAATATGTAAAAAATGTACTAAATGGAGGATATGAAGAATTCGAAGAAGAGTGCAATCAAATTGAATCGGAAACTCCACAAATAAAAGTCAACACAATCCCGTCATCAATTATATGTAAAATTTGTGTGGAAGAAGAATTGAATACGTGCTTCATACCTTGTGGCCATGCGGTGGCGTGTGCGAAGTGTTCTCTGTCTCTTGGAGTTAAATGTCCAATTTGTAGAAAATCATTTGAAAAAATTGTTAGATTGTTTTTATAAATAAATTACCAAGTTTAAAAAAAAAATGATTTTTATTTATACTGTATAGTAATACGTTTTTCTAATACCTTATAAATAGCTGAGAATATGACTTGTACTATCATTTTATAAGGCTACTTCTAACCAATAAAGTCCTACACAATGAAAGGAAAATTAAAAAAACGAATTGTTAATGCTGTTAAAGGAAAGCGTGAATGTATAATTCATTGCTTATGGTCATGCTGTGGCTATCTAGGGGATTTTTATTCGATTGTATTTCTATGTAAATAATTTGTTAATCGATTGAGAAATCACTATAAATAGCTAAATACGTAAACCACGCCATCATTTCGCATGGATGCTGTTAATAGTTCAATCAACTCTGATACAATGGAAAAAAATCTAAAAAAACAAATTGTTGAAGCTGCAGAAGCTGTTAAAAAAAAGGTTAAAAAAATGCGAAATGTTGAAATGGAAAGAAGTAATGTTTTGGAATCTGTTTTTAAACCAATTACAGAACCCCTTAATAAAATTGTGGACAGTTCTTTATTGATAGAAACTCCTGACAAAAGAAAATCGTTTAATTTTTCCAAAGCATTAAAAAATGACGTTAAATTTGACACTTCAAGTCCATTAGGGAGCGATAAAACTCTAAAGAGACAATCAAACGTTGGGCTAAATAGTAATGCGTCTATATTAAGCCGAAAAGAGTTTAGTGAGTCACAGGATAGTGATACTGACGATTACGATGGTGATGCAATTCAAATGAATAAAGAAGAAGGAGACGAATCTTTTAAAACAGTGTCCTCAGGTTCAACCGATGCAATTTTAGACGTTTCTTCGTGGTCTCTTACTTCGAATGCTTCAGATGGTATCAATAATGTTCCCTTTGGTATTAGAAATGATCGCGGAAAACTCATGATGGGATCTTCGCGTGTGGTGTTGTCTGATGGTTATATTCAAGTTGGTGCAAACAAGTATAAATTTACGAATGGAATAAAAGAATTACTTTTTAAAAAAGTTCCAAACTTAGATGTCATAAATAGTGAAGATTTAGCTCATTATAAGTTAATGTTACAAGACACAAATGCTCATCGAAGAAATTTTAGTCCAAATCAACCAATTAAAAGTAATAAGGGTCGAAAATACTTGAGTATTATTAAACCACTATTCAAATTACGTAAGGTTTCAGTAAGCACCGATAGTAGCCAACCGGAGATAACACATAAAGGAAAAGGTTTACCACTTATGAAAACTTGGAAGAAAAATGTTGACTACGTATACTGGGACGATCCTAATGAATTAATTGAAAGATTGAAGCTTTTGATTGCTTCAAAAGATGCTGGTAACACTGGATTGGAGAATGAAATAATTTCTATTATAGAAGAATTGCGTGAAAACGGGATTATATCATAATATATAGCATGAATTTCTTAAAGTTATTTCATTTCAACTTTATCGATAACACCTATCAGTTCACAATAATGGACAAGTTTGGACATCACATTCATAAACGTATGCGCTTTCCTGATATTATAGAAAACGTTGATAAGATCTTAATTAAAAACGAAAGCGGTGAATTTGATTTACATAATACAAGATTAACTGGTATTACAATTCCATTGAAAAAATTTGATGCTGTCAACAAAGAATACGTAGATACACATGGTGAATTGTATATAAAGAAGGAAGAGATCGCAACAATAGTGAATAATTTAAAAGCAGTTGTAAAAGATCATTTTGATAATATTAAAGCAGATTATTGTACAAAAGCTGAGTTAGATCAAATATTAAAAGCTAAAAAATGAGTAAACTTCAAATCGTAAATGAAATTCATAAAGTTGTTCGCAAGAATTTTAAGCGACGATCAGTATTATTAAAGGCCATCGATGACTTATGGCAAGCAGATCTCATTGATTTTCAAAGTTTAAAGAGATATAACCGTGGTTATAGTTATATTTTGGTGATAATAGATTGTTTTTCCAAGTTTTCTTGGGCTATCCCTGTTAAAACTAAAACAAAAACAGAAATCGCAAATGCGTTTCGAAGTGTATTAGATAAAACTCACCGAAAACCCATTAATTTACAAACTGATATGGGCACTGAATTTTACAATGATGAATTTAAAAAAGTAATAACAAAATATAACATTAATCATTACTCTACATACTCTGTTAAAAAGGCTTCTATAGTTGAAAGACTAATAAGGACATTAAAAAACAAGTTGTTTAAACTTTTTAGTTTCAATGGTAATTATAAATGGAATGGAGAGTCATTGACAAGTGTTATATCAACATACAATGACAGCATACATCGAACTATAAATTATAAACCTAAAGATGTCAACCATTCAAACCAAAATGCAGTAATTAAAAATATTATGAAATTCCAGAACCCTAATAATAAGCCTACAAAATCCAATAAACTAAAAGTCGGTGATCATGTTCGTATAAGTAAATATAAAAGCAGCTTTGAAAAAGGATATACTCCTAACTGGTCAACAGAATTGTTTTTGGTTAAAAATGTTTATCTTTCTGTACCAGTTACATATTCTATAGAAGATCTATACCACCAACCAATACTGGGACGTTTTTATGAACAAGAACTTCAAAAAACCAACTGTTCGAATGTATACCTTATAGAAAAAGTTTTAAGAAAAAAAGGTAATAAACTCTTTGTCAAGTGGTTGGGTCTTCCAAAAAGTGAAAACAGTTGGATTGATAAACAAGCGATCTTATGATCTCATATTATTAGAAATATAAAACCATAAAATTGTGAATGACAATAGAAATCACTTCATTTATAATTCAGCTATGCGCGGTGGAGGACTCGTGAATAGTATAATAAATAACTTACCATTTGAATTGCATTTACCCGGATATAATTATTGTGGACCTGGTACACAATTAAGGAAACGATTATTGAGAGGAGATAAAGGAGTCAATGAGCTTGATAACGCTTGTATGAGACACGATATTGCTTATAATAATTCAAACAGTTTGGAAAATCGACACAAAGCTGATTTAGATCTCGTGAATATGGCAAAGCAGAGAATGAAATCAAAAAACGCTGGAACAGGTGAAAAACTTGCTTCGTGGCTTGTGAACAAAGCGATGAAAACTAAGGTCAAGTATGGTGCAGGCGGGAGATCATTCAAGTCGATGGTTTCAAAAATACATAAAAAACTAAAAAAGTCAAAGCCAAAAAGTGATGCTGCAGCAATAAAGGAAGCTTATTCAGCTGCTAAAAAACTCATAAAAAATAAGAAAAAGGTTCATGTACCTCGTGTTATACCGTTACCAAAAACAGGCGGTATTTTACCACTTATTCCAATATTCGCTGGACTATCGGCTCTGGGCGCACTAGCCGGAGGTGCTGCAGGAATTACTAAGGCTGTACATGATCATAAATCAGCTAAAAAGAATTTAGAAGAAGCTCAACGTCATAATAGAATGATGGAATCAATTGCTCTAGGAAAAGGCTTGTATATAAAACCGTACAAGACAGGAAATGGTCTTTTTGTAAAAAGCTCAAAAAACTAAGTAAAAGGTTACCCAGACGCGCTCTTACTGATCTTGACATATTAGATTATGCTAATCAACATATTCCATACTTTAGGGGTGTTTTCATGAGAAATAAACTACCACAAAAATCTAAGGATATTGAGTGTGGAATTGTAAATTTAGATAGTTCAGAAAATGATGGAACTCATTGGGTAGCCTATGTAAAACTATTCAAAAATTGTGAATATTTTGATAGCTTTGGCGATTTAAAGCCTCCATTAGAGTTGGCTGAGTATTTAAAATATCGTATCACTTATAATTATTGTAGATATCAAGACTTTAACACATCCAATTGTGGACATTTATGTTTAAAGTTTCTACAAACATTTTGGAAGAAAGAATTAAGTGATAGATATAGTATTATAAATCGAGCAAACAAAAACTTTATATATTAATTCATTAACTTAGATGATTAAATTAGGTAACTTTTTAATAAATAATAATATTGACTATATATTTATAAAGTTGTTTTAATTTCCTTCATTTGTAAAATGTCTTTCACGTTGTCTATAACTGGTAATACCTCGATTTTATCTTCCACTTTTTATCCGCCATTGCAATTTGAAAGTGAATATGAGTGTGCCTTGTTGTATTTGTCAACATTCAATTCGATCCCTAACATTGATAAACGAAATAATAAATTTTATTACGACGACAATGAAGTCATAGAATTACCAGAAGGTGCTTACGAACTCCAAGATATTTCTGAGTATTTAAAATCAAACGTAAAAAATGGAACAAACATAAATTTATTTTGTAACAACAACACGTTGAAAACTTTCCTTTTTTGTTCTAAAAACATACAATTCGACAAAAATGATTCTCTTGGAAAATTATTAGGGTTTGGCAAACAAACTCTTAAAGCCAATATAATACACGAGTCGCAGCTTCCAGTTAACATTTTATCGACAACAGTGGTAAGAATCGAATGTGATATAGTGAGCGGATCATATATTAATGGAAAATCAAGCCACATAATTTATGAATTTGCCCCGAACGTTCCACCAGGGTATCGAATAATAGAAGTACCAAAAAATATAATTTATTTTCCAATCAACCAAAATAACATAAGTTCTATAAATATCAGATTATTAGACATCAATAATAATTTGATAAATCTCCGAGGTGAAGAAGTTCAATTGTATCTGCATATCAGAAAAAAATGATAGACTTTAATAAATATGGTAATAATAATATAAAACGCATCAGTACTCATCGATCAATCCGAAAAGGAACAACTAAGAAAAAAATTAAAATTACCAAAGAAAATAAACAATTCCTAAAATTAATCGGACTACTAAAATGAATATCTTAGATATTACAAGTTCACCGGCGTACGATAATACCATAGACAGTATAGAGTATCATTCGTATAAGCCTTACATTACAAGTTTCAACAGGAATGATGAAATTCGAATCCCTATCAACCAACAAGATTTGTACATATTACCATCAGCAAGTACCCTCTATATAGAAGGAACTGTAAACATTGTAAAAGGTGCTACAAACGAAAAAGTAACTGCTATGGAATTCACGAATAACCCAATGCTTTATCTGTTCCAAGACATTCGTTATGAACTCAATGGAGTGGAAATCGATAGAATAAAAAATGCTGGAATGACGACCACAATGAAAAATTTGTTATCTTTAAATGAGAGTGAGGCTAAGATGGCTAAAGCCTGGGGTTGGGATATAAACGGAACAAAGACTACCCACGGAGGAAACTTTTCTTGTTCAATACCACTGAGTAACATTTTAGGTTTTGCTGAAGATTATAAGAAAATTATTATGAACTGCAAACATGAACTAATATTATTACGCAGCAATACAGATGTAAATTCTCTAAAAATCCCAACTGGTGAAACCCTTGAGGACATAATCATTCATAAATTAGTTTGGCGCGTTCCACATATCAAAGTGTCTGACAAAGAAAAACTACATTTATTAAAGTTATTAGAAAAAGATCGTCCACTCCATTTTGCTTTTAGAAATTGGGATTTATATGAGTATCCGTTATTACCAAGAACAAATAAGCATACTTGGTCAATTAAAACGTCCTCACAGATTGAAAAACCAAGATATGTAGTGTTGGGTTTGCAAACAGATAGAAAAAACTTAGGAGATAAAGATATTTCGCAATTTGATCACTGTAATTTGAGGAATGTCAAAGTTTTTCTTAATTCTGTGTATTTTCCATATGAAAATTTAAATGTTAATTTTAAAGATCATAAATTCTCTTTGTTATATGAGCAATATGTTAGATTTCAACAATCTTATTACGGTCGTAAAAGCGAACCGCTGCTCAGTCCGTCAGCATTTCAAGAAAAAGCTCCATTGTTTGTAATTGATTGCTCTAGACAAAGTGAAACCTTAAGTCAGGTCCAGTAGTCAATGTATGTATAGAGCTTGAATGCGACTTAGAGATACCTGATCACACTGCTGCGTATTGTCTCATTTTAAACGATTCTATCGTAGAGTACAGACCGTTGACTAATATAGTGAAGAAAATATCATAAATATGAATCCTAGCACAACAGAATGTGTAATTGTAGATGTGCAAGGATTCAAGGATAAAGAAAACAAATTTATTATAAAAGAATTTGCTATAATGAAGGAGGAGTGCAGCTTTTCAACGCAAACTTTTCTTGTGAAACCTCCATTTCATTACAAATACTTATCGGAGCAAGAAAAAAAACATGTGCGCTGGATTGAAGCCAATCGGGGAATTTATTGGAGCGAAGGTTTTATAGACTATAATGAATTCAAGCGCATTGTAAAACCATACTTGAATAACAAAAAAGTTTTGACTAAAGGAACAGAGAAGATTAAGTGGATAATGGAATTGTGCAATAGTTGTGAAGTTATAGATATAGGAGAACTTGGATGTCCTAATTTTTTGAAATTATATACTGAATACGATATTCCTAATGTAAATTTACATGTTCATAAAAATATGGGTGCTTTGAAAAATATAATATGTTTAAAAAAGTGGTATGATGATAATAAAAATATTAATGAGTTATGTGAAATGTTTAAATCTTTGTAAAATGTTATATGAGTTATTTATCATATCATTAATAAAATTATATGTCATACTGTTTACTTTTTGTTTTATTTGATCTACTTAGTGTAAGGTATTAGGTAGGTAGGTACATAGATTAGACTGACGCGCGCACGCGTTGACTTACGTACCTGATACCTATTGCTTACTAAATGTATTATTTTACTCATTCATATTATAATGATATGCGCAGGAGCAAATCAAACAAATTAAAATGAAATACAATTAACTTTATTTACAAAACTTAGGATCTATGACTTCGACGTTTTATTTAATATTCACAAAAATCATACATTGAAGTAGTTATCACCACAAAGTTTTTTTGAGATGTTTTTAATAACTCGTTCCGTTTGCTCCATTATGTCATCAACTGTATCCTTAACAATATATTGTGCACTCACAATAATTGATTCACCGTCGTCCTCTGATTTAGGATCACTTATGTCCTGAATTTGTATTTTTATAATGCGCCTTCCTCTGCATCTTTCGCCATTTATTACGAATGAAGGTTGTTGTAGTCGAATCCGCTTATTTTCAATATCTTTTTTGGGAGTTTTTTCCTTACGTAGACGCTTTTTTTTCTTGTCTTTAGGTTGCTGTGTTTCCGTTGGACGGGAACCTTGTTCTTTTAGCATCGGAAACATTTCATCAAAACCAGCTAATGGATCTTGCGCGCACTGAAAATATAAATCTTGAGAGTCTGTTTCCGTCATTTCTGTAAAAAAAGAGAAATATAATTAGGTACCAAGATAAAATTAAACTAAGTTAAAATAAAACCTAATAGTTAACAAAAAAATAAACTTACCAATATTTTAGGCTAAGAACTCTGAATTTTATAAAACTGCGCTCGCCGATTTCTGTAGACTACCGTTGTTAAAGAAAGACAATGTGTGAATAAATAAAAATAAAAGTTTTGTCAACTTTGCTTATTTTCAATATAAGTACCTAAGTGTAGAAATGAAATTAGAAACAGCGCAGGTGTGTTAGGTTCGCCTCAAATTTCCTTCATAGTTAACAAAATCAAGTTAAGACATGCTGTTCAGTAAAATGCATAGTTTATCGAATTGCCAGGTACCTATCTAATGTTGCATCCACCACACTACTTTCTTGGAAATTATGTGGGTATATGAATGAACATTGTGATGTAACCTAATAATAAAAAGTATGTAGGTAAGTTACCTACATAGTTATTTACAGGAACCTATTATAAAATAGTAATAGGGACTAAAATATAAACACAGCTTTCATGAGATAAGACTTTATTAATATGTAGGTATCTAATTTTACAATAATTAAAGCTAAAAGTAATTTTATGTACTTAGTATGTAGCTAAGTAAAATTAGGTTATAACAACACACAAGTTAGAATTATTCGCATAATGTACGTACCTACGTGTCCATACATTTTTATTTACAATGAAGTGTAATTTGCGTATAAAATGATTTAATATATTGCGCATCCATCATTCTTTAACATTAGAAAAGCAGCATACAAATATGAGTCTTATTTGTAAAGTTAACAACGAACTTATTTATAATTAAAATCGAACAATGTTTTAGATTCCTAGAAAAGACACATGTCCTAGTGCTTTTGTGGATATCTTGTCTGATGAAACTAACCGTTTGTCGTCCGTACTGGATAAAGCGACTTTATTAACACAACGAGTAAAAACTTGATGTTTTATTGACTTAAACAATGTATTTTTCTTTCTCGTTATTGATTGCGTTAATAAAGTTTTCTTATAATCAGAAGCTTCCAACTCACGAACAACACACGATTTCACACCTTTAGCTTTTTTTATTTCTCTATCAACGGTTTTTAAACAATACAGTTTTGAACGTAATCCTATAAATTCTATTATAATTCTACCGCCCATCTCATCTTTGAATAATCCCGGTACTTTTTTATTTATCAATGGCAAACCATAATCGTTGTTTACTGAGAAGTTACTAGTGTCGAAGTAATTACTAAAATGTTGTTTCAAATCTTCATAAAAATCATTTGTATGGATGTGGTAAATGAAGCTGTCTGTGTCGGTGTAACACATTTGCAAATTGTTACCATAATGCGGTTTCATTACAGAGTAGTGAAAATCATACATGTGCGCTTTAGACAATTCAAGTACCGTAAAACCAATATAAATAGGTTTATTTAATACTATTCTGTTCGGCTTAAGTTGGATAGCTGCTAAATTTTCACTAAAAATAATGCTGCTATGATAATATGGACTCGATATTAGTTTTCTTGCACAATTTTTCTTCTTAGTAACATTATTAGTATGTTCCCATTGATTTACAAGTTTAACGTCAACTCTTTTTTCATTATTTTCCAATGTTTTCCCGAAAATTGAATTATTAAGTAATTTAAAAAAATCTTGTTCGAAAGTTGACTTAGCTTGTTGTCGCAAACGCGTATTTAATTCAATGTATTGTTTTAAATAATCATTTTGACGGAATGTAATTACCCTATGGATTTTGGTTAATTTTAAACCATGTTTCAAACATGTTTTTAAATAAACGTAATGAATTACATAATTAAATTTGTCATATAGATTTGGAATCAATTTAGCATGCTTTGAGCCAGCGGGAACGAATTTTTCTGGACAAAATCCCAACTCGTTTTGAGAAAAATGGAGATTTTTAGGGTAACTCAAATCTACTTCCAAAATGAAACCAAATTTAGCGTTATCTGGAACACTAGTTATATTTAAATTACTAATTTCATCTTCAGATAGGAATTTAAAACCTGACAATGGTAAAGTTAAACTCATACTATACCCATACAAATTATTACAGTCAATATAGACAAGGTAAGATTCGGGAACCGAAGGATCGAAATCCTTCATGTATTTATTATTAGCCTTTGCATATCTATGTGGTACCAAACAAATACCACCCCTCACTCCCGATTGTATCATATTGAAAATAGAAACATCATTTATTAATTCTAACTCGACTTGAGTTTTGAATAACATTGCGTCAAACGATAGAGATGGAGCTGTAATATAAAACGCCGGGTCTAACTGATAGTGACTTTTACAAGTTACACGGAACTGTTCAAAAACATCGGTTAAAAGTAAGACATCAGATTTCAAATATAAGTCCGTATACTGCCCCATATTACGTAATCCAAATTGTCTCCAAACTAACTGCGCGTGAGCATAATCTTTTTCTGAAATGTGCTCGTTGGTTATAGAACTATAGAAATCGTTTTTATTTGGAAGAGATGTTTCACTGTAACGTTGTAAACTACTCATATAATCGTAAGGATACACTCCTTTTCGTGTAAGAAGATGAAAATGTGTTTCATTCGGAAAATGTGTCCTTAAATGAATAAATTGCTGCGTTTTCATAGTTTTTGTTAACTTATCTAAACTGGTGTTTAAAAATTTAAAAGAATCAACAAATCGTAACAATATTACGTTTCCATCCGAAACTGGTATATACTTTGTAAATGAAACGTAGTTCTCTTTCGTTTTTGGTATAATTTTAATAGAGCCTGGAGCCTCACCTAGTTTTGTTATAAATAGATGACAGTCGTAACCGGATAAATTATGAAAAAATATTGGTATAAACTTTGGAATTTTGTATTGTAAGTTGCAGTAACTATGAGCTGCTCCACGAAACCTGCCAGTTATGTGACAATGATCTCTTACTTTGTCACCGTGTAAAAACTGATCACAAATATGACACTTAGAAGCTCTTTTAAAGCTTTGTGCCTCAGGATCATTAAAAATTATGGGTACTTTAAGAGACAATATTTCATAAATTTCACGAACGTTGTTATAAATATATGATATGAATTTATCTACACAATCGATTCCCCGATAAGTCACAAATTTATTGTATGCTGAATTTTCTGAGCAAATTATATTATAAGCGAATGCAATGGGCACATGTTTTTGAGTTGTAGATGTGAGCGTGCTTTTATTTTCTTCATCACAACTCGATTCAAGCATACTTTCGAAATCAGCATAAATTACAAATGGAACATTTTGTTTTCTATCAAAATTTTGAAACTTTATTACAGAACCTTTTTCAGGTAATACGGTCACAATACCATTACAAATGTGACTGTCTAATTGATCCAAATTTTTAAAAAACACTAAACAAGTGTCACATAAAAAAAGTTTTTTATGATCTTTAGTAATTTGACTCCGTAATAAACGCGACATATCTTTAATTAGACAATAATGTGACTTTGAACCTTTTTCAATATAAAGTAAATGAACTATTTTTCGATTAATAATGTTTTCTGATTTATACAAAGGACCCACAATGGTATTGTTTTTACTCAAACCGTATATTATAAAACCTAAGCCAGGATTGTTTTTTTCAAATATAGATATATCAGGAAAAGTTACTGGAAATGACATGTTTTGTAAGTTCAATACATCACGAAAATTTGGATACGATGAAACTCTATCAACATGATTTTTTGCTGGGTACAAAAACGCCAGCACACTCCATAAGAAACAATGTTTATCAGAGTTACGAACGTTTATACAAGCCTTTTTGTTTTTTATTTGTTTTGGCAATTCAATGTATGTCGAACCACCGAGTGGTCGGTACCGATTTACGTTGACCTCTATGTGCATGCAATTTAAGAAACCCCACCCGCTGTCACGACTTTCAAACTCTTCTACATTTTTTTTTAAAGTTTCAAGAAGCATAGTAAATAACGAATCGAAATTATAATTACTATACAGAGGTGTATTTTGCGTACAAAATGATTTTATATCTTGCTCATCATTCTTAAACATCAGAAAAACAGCATACAGTTCAAAGTTAACTTTAATACAAATATGTGTCTTTATGCAATCATTTAAAAGAAGCTCCAACTTATCTCGAATAGATTTTAAGAATAACTCGATACTACATCTATTCGTGTCCTGGGCCAATATTCTATAAGATATGATGCGACATTTAAATGCCGATTCTATTATTTCAACTCCATCGCTACGTATCTGACTTGAATTTTTTTGTTTATGGATCCTACTTCGTAAGTGCCCTATCCAAGATTTAGTATTTATTGGTAACTCACACTGCTTACAGAAAGGCATTGCTAGTAAGTATCTAATAAGGTAAAAACTAAATTAATTATTTATTTATTTAAGTTATAACCTCGGGTTATACTTAACATAAAAACTATTAGGTATATACCCAATTGAAAACTGTAACTTTTTGGAACAATATGCATGTATTTATTTATTAATGAATTAAGTAACAATATATTTATGTTCTAAAACAACACACATAGCGCAGAAAAGAACAAAAATGGTTATTATATTACCAAATAAAATTACCTTACATAACACATAATTAGATAGCCCTTTAATCATTATTTATTTAATGAAATACATAATAATAACCAACACTTATTAATTTTTTTTATTATCTTTGAAAAACTAAATTCTGATTCTTTGAATACTTCGAATGCTTTTATAAGCAAATAAAATTACATTACATAACACATAATAAAATTAGATACCACGTAATTCAATATTTATTTAATGAAATACGTAATAAAAACCAACACTTAAAATGATTTAATGGTTAATCATTTTTCTTGTTATCTTTAAAAAATTTAAATTCTGAATCTTTAAATACTTCAAATGATTTTATAAGCAAATTTTGGAGAGGGTCCCAAGTCGGATCCTCTTCCCCTAGAACAAGTTTAATAGAAGTCAATGCCTTCTTATACCTAACATCTGGCTTTTCATTGAGTACATCTTTCTTATTATAAAATTTCACCTCCAGGTAATAATCGCCTGTAGTTTCGACACTCCTGTAGACGTTGCCGTTGGCCACTCGCGTTATGAACGATGACAGGAGCGGCTTCGCCCCGGTAGATGGCCCTTTGTTTCCGACTGCCGATGCTGTCTCACCATTTATTATTGAAAAAATATTTGGTTTCCTGTAAACAATCGTAAAACGAAATTAGTTTTCTGTAAAAAACACTTAATTGAAGTCGGTAATGCATAAATCGGTTCAGTATTTTTGAATATTCATTAGGACAAATATATAAAAAGTGTGTACTTATAAATTTTAATACGCTTTAGTATCTACAAAACAAAGGTAAGGGCTGATTGATATGCGTCCAAACGGACCGAAGATTATGCGAAGTGAAGACATAGGTAAAAGTAGGAAAGCAGACTCAGGACTCCCGAGAGGGATGCAACTGTTAATATCACTCGGATGATAATGAATTGCATAATGAAATTAGTACTTACTTAGCACTGCCGCCGGCTTCCGCCTTGTTCTTCCTTTTTATAGTTTTTTTCACTGCAGCAGCCTTTTTTGCCTTCGTATCCTCTGCAGCTGGTTTCTCCTCGATTTCGATTGAACTGTCGTATTCGTAGTCTGACCTTGAATCAAAATAATAAAAAATAAATAACCTTCAGTTCAGATGAAGAGGCGGATACCTGAAAAATAAAATATAGGTAAAAAGAAGTACTTACTTACATTTTTTAATTCGTAGTAACAGAGCTGCTTCACTTGTTGATAATTCTTCAAAAATCCAGATTTTTTTGTAACAATAATGCGATTTGCAGGTGAATTTATAGGACTGAAAAATCGATTGTCGGCAATATGCGCTTGAAGTCAGAAAGCAAACGACCAATTTTCGCTCGACCGATAAGTTAAACTTATATTTTAAAACCAAACAAAAGGACAATGCTAATAAAATTATACTAACTGATTACAAAATTTAATAGTTCTCCTATTAACTTGACTTAATAGTTAACTATCGACCGACTAAAAGTAAGCGGTCTGCTAAGACTTACAAATAAATACCAATCACGTGTTATGTTTCTCGAAGGAACTTGAAACATTGATAAGTAAAGTACATGTTCATAATTCCATTACCACCTTAATTAGATATAATGCATGAATCATTAGTTGTCTAGAACATTTTTACATAAGTGGATATTGCGTAAAAATGTTGTAATTGTAATTTTTACTTTATGTTAGGTATCTGTTGATCTCGGTTGCTATCTATTACAATGTTTTTAGTTACTATAAAATAAAATAATAGGAATTTTAAACTCTACGATGAGCCTCCACTTTTGGTGACTTGCTGTACTGTAAACTCGTAATAAGAAGGTTTAAAAGTTGTCTGGTAGAAATCACTCAAAGCGATAAGACCACCCATTAACGCAGCTTTTAATTGAAAAGTTTTTCTTTGCATCTTTTCTGTATGTAGGTAGGTATGTATAGTGCAAATAAATAATTATTTATATACCTATAGGTAAGTCGTAGAGATAACGTAATCAACCTAAAATAAAGCATATTTAAAGGTCCGAAGTTTGCCTGAAAGAAATTTTATGCAGCGAATTCATATAGATCGAAAGTACCTACTATGGTATTTAGATAGGGTAAAAATCTACATAGAGTTTATATAAAAAGTTCTGATGTATAATTACCATCGTCCTATCCTACTAATATTATAGGTAAAGCTGAATGATTGTATGTGAGTGTGTGACTTTTGTTCCCTATATTCCAACGGGATTGGAACTTACGCGAGTGAAACCGCGGGATGCATCTAGTTATTCATAACAACACAAAAATGCTGACCTGTTATCGGCTCCCACGGATAGTTGAAGCGTTTGTTTGTCACATAATAGTCTAAGAGCCCGTGAACCCCAGACCTTCGTTATTTTATAAAAGCTGAAAGTTTGTCAGGGCATACTCCTATACACAGGTAAGAACGCTGGACTATTATGAAGTTTGGCTTGTAGTATTTTGGCGGGTACAGGCTTTCCTTTGTCTGGCAAGGGATTGGAACTATCAAAAATGTCTGGCTAATGAGGAAACATCATCTACTTATTACCCAAGTATTATATATAAAAATCAGCTTTTATACTATAACGTAAGTAGAATTATAATTTCATGAACATTAAGGGTGTCTGGCAAGGGGTTGCCACGATGTTAAGTGTCTGGCAATGAATGACGTGATTTTTAATAATATTCTGAAGGTAATACCTAAAAATCACACTTTATTATTTTGATGAATTTAGATCGATAATTTTACACACCTTTAGTACCGTTTACCTGCCAAAGCCACTACAAGCCAAACTTCATAATAGTCCAGCGTTCTTACCTGTGTATAGGAGCATGCTCTGACAAACTTTCAGCTTTTATAAAATAACGAAGGTCTGGTGTTCACGGGCTCTTGCTCTATAAAGTCACATTGTATTAGTCAGATTACAAACGCTTGCCGCGTGATGTGTGGTGATTTTAGAAAGGTTTTTTTTATAAAAGTGAATATTTTCTCTTAGAAAAATGTAAGTACCTAGTTAATAAGTTATTATTTAATAGGTTAAATATAATCAAAATAAATATTGTAAAATATATAGGTATTAAGTTAAAGGTCTTCAAGTACTTTTATTAGAGTATTATATTTTGTATGTAATAAATAAATAACTTATCCACTTTTTTATCGTATCTACTTTTTGGTTCGTGTTTTAATCGATGTTAATAGGTATGTTAGTTTTTATTTAAATTTGTATTTCGGTGACCGAAGACCTTCACGTAAAAATAATGTGTTCCAAATTTTTAAAGATTAAAAACCTCTAAGCAAGCACTGCGATATAAACTCAAAGTAATTAATTACCTTTTCTCTCGCAAATCTTTAAGTTATTTTTGACTTTAGTTCTATCTTTTTTTTTTTCAAATTAAAGAGTAACATTAAAATTAAATTAAAATTAAATTAAACTTAAGCTAAACATATCCCTTTCTTTGCAGTCAGGTAAAAATAATTACGTTAAAATTTACCAAATAAAATAAAAAACAAATGTTTTTTTTAACCGAGAATATGTTACTTTTATATGTAGCTTTAATCATACAATTTCGTATACTGGTAGGTATAGTCAAATGAACAAAACAAAAAATAATATTCCTTAGATGTTGTGTAGGTAGGTAAGTAGTACTAACTCGTAAGTAAATCTAATAGTGTTTACTTTACCTACTTATTGAGTTTAACCAAAATTAATTTTGTTATTTTATAATAACCTAACTGATAATGTTATGCTGTACAGCTGTATGTCATTGGCTCTTGAGCAATTATTAACCCTTATTGTGACATTTTTAAAACGATCTTTATCGATAGCCACAGCTACCAAAAGCAATTTATGTTATTTAACACCCATGTTCTTTTAAACGAAATATAACTAAATAACAATGAACAAAGTGATCCTACCTTGGGCGCTTTGGATCTCACGTTAATGTTATATGAAAATCCTGGCCTTAGTTCTTTCAAATAATTGTTTCAAAATTAAATGTAACTAAATAACAGTGAACAAAGTGATCCTACCTTGGGCGCTTTGGATCTCACATAAATGTTATATGAAAGTACTTGCCTTGGTTCTTTCCACTGACCGTTTTAAAACGAAATATAACTAAATAACAGTGAACAAAGTGATCCTACCTTGGGCGCTTTGGATCTCACATAAATGTTATATGAAAGTACTTGCCTTGGTTCTTTCTACTGACCGTTTTAAAACTAAATATAACTAAATAACAGTGAACAAAGTGATCCTACCTTGGGCTCTTTGGCTCTCACTTAAATGTATATGAAAGTCCTTGCCTTGGTTCTTTCTACTGACCGTTTTCAAACTAAATATAACTAAATAACAGTGAACAAAGTGATCCTAACTTGGGCGCTTTGGATCTCACATAAATGTTATATGAAAGTCCTGGCCTTGGTTCTTTCTACTGACCGTTTCAAAACGAAATGTAATTAAATAACATAAATGCCACCGACGACGATTTGAAATGACTATGAACAACAAGAGGTTAAAAAATTACTCGATAACTATGTGTCGTTAATTGTCTCACTCTATGAAAAATAATAAAGCCTTTAATAAACCCGTTGAGAGAACTTAATAATTTAATAAACTCTTAAAATAGAAATGTTGACCTGTTTCGTGAAACGCTGACCTGAAGTATAACTTCATTTTGAACCAAACACAGCGAAGCGGTAGCGGACGAAGTCCGCTGTTTGGTTCAAAACGAAGTTATACTACCTACTCGAGAATCGCGCAATTATTGCTCCAAAATCGCAAATTCGTATTACGGATCAGCAAAAACCAAGCAATAACAATTTAGTGCCAGTGCTGCCTCTAGCTTACAATTGAGGCGTTAAAATATGCATTCAATCAGATTCAATCGCTTGAAATTTATTCGCTTGACCATTTTTTCGTATTACCTATGACTTTGACAGCAATCCGTTAGCAATTATTAAACAATTTGAAATGTCAAATTGCAATAACATAAAAGGTGAATTTTTTCGATCGCTTCACGATCGCTCGGCGATTGTTGCGTATTTAAAGCTAAAATAAACCAAATTACACTTTCGAATCGACATGGCGCGTGCTATAATGTTATTAAAAGTGTTATATATGGACTATAGAAGAGCTTAAACTTACAAAACTGGACGATTGAGGCATAGACTTCGTGACCAAGTCAAATCATTGAAACTCGCCGACTCAGAGTTTAGAATACACTATTCAGTCTCAGTAAAGAGCTGTTTAGAGATCTGTGTAGTGAGCTGAAGCCCTACATGGATCTAAGCATGGATCACCCAGGAAAAAGGACAAAAGTCAGTGTGGAAATTAAGGTAGAAAAGTTATATGTTACTTTACATCGTTCATCAATCATCCATTATTTATGTTGTGATTTTAAACACTTTTATGTATTTCAGATTCTCACAGCAGCCAGGCTAGCGTATCAAAAGCGGTAAAAGAGGTAACAAGGGCTTTAACAATCCAAGAGTACTTGTCAAGCTTATTTGTGGTCCTCAAACATCACAAGAGAGACAGTTTATTATTAATGGGTGAGGTTTTATCAATCAATGTTCGTAGTTTCAATGTTATCAAAATAGTAATAACTATTTACATTATGGTGTTGCAGTATAATAGGTCAAGAGTCTAGGTCTAAAACTAGAGAGAATACTTATGACTGTGAACGCAGAGAATACCTTAATTATCTATTGTTGTTGAGTTGTATTTTATATAATGCATCATTTTGTTTCAGTTTGTTCGACAAATTTGGATCACCAAGAGTTTTGATTTGCATCGATGACACTCATGTGGCTCTGATTAGGCCAATGGAGCATGGAGATTTTTTTTTAAATCGAAAACACAGCCATTCATGAAATGTACAAATAGTAAGTATTTTTTTAAATGAGTGTAGGTACTTACAATATGTAACCACAAACTGAGCTCACAAAATAAATATGTATGCCTGACAATGGATAGAATAGATACATGATATAATACCTATTCATTTGCATTTGTAAATACATAGATATTGAAATTCAGACAGAGAATAAGTTGTATGTAGACCACCATTATGTACTTGTACAAATGTTAGTTTCACAGTAGGAGTCGAACCCGAGACTGTCTGCATTGCAGGCAGGTATATTCCTGCCTCTGCACACAGGTTGTAAATATTAATTTTGTGTATTTTCTTTTTCAGATTTGTGATGGTAATTAAACTATTATAAATGTGGATGCTTCGCTTCATTTGGTGGATCTACACATGATGCTTACATTAGGAGAATATCCGAAATACAATGGCATGTCCAAGACCTGCATAACAGAGTAGAAACCGTCTGGCTGCTGAGTATGCAGTCTAGCTGTGAGCAAGAGGGCTGGCTCACGGGTATTATATGAATATAATAAAAGCAACTTGATTAAAACTGAAAAATAGTTTATTTTCAAACTAACATCACAAAAACTGAAGAATAAGTTTTAGTAGGTACTGTTGTTGTAATAAATTATAAGATGAAAACGCATAGAAATCTTAATTCTGAATATTTTCTTCTAAAGCCCTATCTATCTCTATACCAAAATTAATCAAAATCGGTTGTGGTTTAGGCGTAAAACCGTAACAGATAGACAGAGTTACTTTCGCCTTTACTCTATATGCATGGGTGTAGAGCATAATATTGAAAGTCACTACATAGATGTATATGTCTATTGTGTTTTCACGCCTAAACCGCTGAACCGATTTTGATCAATTTTGGTATAGTGATATAGTACTAGTACTTAGTAGTTTTATTCATGATATTTCTGCGAGACTACGACGACTAGGAATCGGTTGAGTGACAGGACTCTCCACTCCTGTAAAAAAATATAGAATTAAATTGATTTTCAACAAATTATAAAATCTAATTTAATGCACCGGAGCAATTTTTTTTAAATTATTTAAGTACCAGTTCATTTTGGTGTCTCTCTCTCTAACTGTAGTGTATCTGTGATGCTATGTTGACCTGCAGTGGGTTCATATTATTCAATTGTGCTATCTGTAAGTAAGAAAAAGTACAGTTATTCTACGTAACAAATATTACTTAACTTAAATAATATAACAAATAAAACTACTAGTAGTACTTACAAACTTGGCTTGTATGCCCCCTATTGAAGGAGAGTGCACCCCCAGACAATAAGTCTACCACCTCGAGTAAATTGTCGGTTGCTCCTATAAATTTATTAATAATATTACTTATCTCAAAAAAAATCTTAAACAATAATCATGCAACATGTTTTTTTTAACTTACAGTCATTTATGTTTTGGTAGTAGATCATATTCTCCTTAGGTAGGTAGGTACTCTAACTTCTACCTCATTTCAGTTTCAATATTCTTAAAAATAAAAATTGGAATGTGAATTAAAAGGTTATATAATTGAATTTACAAATAAAATTTATGATATAAACTTTAAAATGATAGCACTTACAAAATACAGGGACTGCGCACCATCACCGAACACTGCTTGTTCTCCAATTGCAGCCATGACTTTCTTGTCTACTTCAGAAAGATCATCTGGGTTTGATTTAGTCAATCCATTGCCAAAGGAGTTGAGCTTCTAAGTAAGGTCATTCCACTGCTTATCAACTGCTCACTAGCCGACTCGTTTGGCTTTTGTAGGGTGTTCGATGAGAAAATCCAACAGAGCGTCCAGTTGGTCGTTGGATACTTTGTTTGTCATTCATTATGTACTGATTCACCAAACATTTAGTCACTTAGCTCACTTACTACATTATTTCATTACATATTTATTGATATAATATTTTTACAAAAACTTTTTTACAAAATATTTGTACATAATCACTGTAAGCTACGATTCTACGATTTCGTTTGCTCGCCACTTGAACACATAACGTAAGAATGCGAGAATCACAAACTTTAATATGGACTATGCGAGTATATTTTAACCATTTGAGTTTTTTCATTCTACACAAAACCATGACAAAACCTAAACTATTCGGCGCACAAATATTTGAAAACTTGTCATCTCTCTGTTTATTACTTACTATATATTAGTTCCTCTAATTGCTACTCAATTGTTTGGCGCTAGTATTGAAGCAATAAAACAGCAAAAAGTGCATTCAAACCATCAGCGAGCGATAAGCGAGCGATCACATACGTAATACGAATTTTTTTGGCGATTAACAATCGATCGCGCGTCGATCGCGCGATAATTGCGCAATGATTGTTGATTGCTAATTTTTAGGTAATACCGCTACCGGACTGCTTGGGCATGTTAGGGAGACCTTTGCCCAACAGTGGGACGAATAAAGGTTAATAAAAATAAGTTAATATACATCCTATCAACTATATGAGGTAACCAAACTAGGCAAACCAAAGGTTATATTATGCTGGTACCCATAGCGGATATCGGTACTACAAACAATACCTTTTTTTGTAAATACATACTAAGATATATAGACATATAAAAAACAACCAGAAACAAACTTCAATGGTCAACATAAATACTTGTCACAGGCGAAAATCGAGCTCGCAACCTATTGCGTCGCAGCGGGGGATTCACCCGAAACTCCAAAGATTCCCTTATCAACGGGAAAAGTTAATAAAACCTACCGTGGAACTCCGTACAATTTCGCGGGAATTCCGTACATCAAATCTGAATAATCTAAGAGGATAAACTGGGATATGCGACAATAATAAATTCCAACTAGCCTCGGTCAAACGCACACATAAATATTTACGAGTTCATATGTGGGTCAGAACAGTACGAAATAGTATGAGTATGTATTTATATAATACACATAGGTATATAGAATAAGGTGTGCTTGACCGCGCCATTTTTTAAGATTTATTATACTTTAGTATTTGGGGAAAGCCTCTGGCGGTCAGGGATGGTTCCTAAGTACTACTAGAATCCAAAAGGAGTCTATGGGTATTAGGATTTAGCCGTCGTATAAAGCGGACTTATCGACATTAAAACTTCCGATGATTCATCGGAAGCGCGGGCGCGGGATAGTTTAACTTAGTCGAGCCAATTTTTTAACTAAACTTACTTATTGTTAAGTGATAAAAGTATGTGTTAAGTCTTTATTTTATTTTTTAAGTTGGAAAAGTGTAGTAATTGATAAAAATGCTTATAAAAATTGCGCACGCAGTAGTTGAGGCTACGCGTTAAGAGGAGTATATACGCCAACGACCTTGAAACTGAAAATCCCTGTCGGGCTCATCGAAAATTGTTATTTCATGACGGAATGTCGTAGAACTTTTTTTTGTGCACAGATTGTAGGTGACATTGTTTCCTACATTTTGGTGTAGTTTTAAGACAAGAACCTCCTATTGGTGCAAAGCCTATCCAAATTTTAGACAAAAAATGTCTGATTTGGCTAAAATGTCGATAGGCTTCAATACGTTTGGACATATTTGTATGGAAACTGCACTAAAATATCGGAAACAATGTCGCCTACAATCTTTACACAAAAAAAAGTTCTACGACATTCCGTCATGAAATAATCAACAATTTTCGATGCGCCCGACATGGATTTTCAGTTTTTCAGAATAGGGCCCTTAATCCATCATTCAGTCAAGACAAAGCATTTTATACATATAGGTTGATCCCGCGCCAGAGCGGCAGCTTGGTGAGTAAAGCTAAAGTAGAGCGAGAGGAAATTTAACATCAAAGTGATGTTCGAGTTTCAAAGACACATTAGGTAACTATTTAATCACTATCTCACGACTCCCTCAAAAGGTGACGAATTTTGTAAAAAAAACAATATTAAAAAAACATAATTCAAAAATAGTTATTTTCTGTCCAATCTTTCCTATCAAATCAAATAAACATCTTACCCATCCTATTCTTTAAGTTTTGTCCATTCACTGGTAGCCTGGAAGAGATCGCCCTTAGGCGATAAGGCCGCCCATTGTGCCACCTTATTTTAAAATATTCTCTGTATAAAATGTTATTTTGTTTCTTTATGGTACAATAAAGCGTTAATCAATCAATCAATATTTATTATCTTTATCGAAAACAAGGCATTTTTGGTGATGCCTTTCTGCTTGTAAAATATTACAAAAAATGCATTTTAAAGTTTAAGTCAATTTGAATTTGAAAATACTCAGACACTTACCTACCTACCTTTTCTGATTGATAAGATAAACGATATGTCGCGTCAGATCCACCCTCCGATATTCTCGTTGATATTCGATTAGGTGTAAGTAATATGGTGACAGAGTAATTTTTCATCTGAACGGTGCAGGAATGGGTAAGAGTGACAGCTCTTTCTTTCGAAATTTGTCTCTTGGTGGGCCGAATTTCCAATTTCGACTTCGGCCAAAGTCTGTCATCACGAAATAATATAAAAACCAAACCTCAACGGACATGATCATCGCAGTTGTAGATTTTGGATATAATTAAAAAGATAAATATTTGATCTAGTTTCATTATACCTAGAGTGTATGTCCGAAATATGTCCCCTTCTACCATTATTATTAGACACGGGTCTAGATCGCGTTATAGATAAATCATTGTTATTAATAACTTCAAACTATACTTCAAATAATAATGATGGACGGAAATCGTGTAAGTTTAAAAAGTGTATGTCCCCTTCTGTCGTGTCCACTGGTCATGTTCCTACACGTGAAGGATGATATATGCTTGACCGGGCCGTGTCCGGGCCGGGGTGGGGCGGACAAAACACGGACAACATGCAAAACAAAAGCTGTCTCCATACAGAAGTAGCCGGTCTAGCATAAATCATTTTTAAATCTGCAGCCACCAAGGAAGACTTGTCAGAACTATCGGACCTCAGCCAGAGCAGAAGCCACCCACTACGAACTAAGTTCCTTATTTACTTAGTACATACTAAATGCTTTGTGACAAAACTAACACATACGTGTGGGTAGTAAAAGCGTGGGTCGGGTCCCCACATGCGCAAGTAAAATCAATTTCATTTAACAAAAGGACCCCTATTTCAGTAACCCAAATCTCTCTTCCATAGAAACGTATGTGATGAAAGATACGAACTTGTATAGGTCAAAAGGTGGTAAGAGTATCTGAAGGCAAAAAAAATAAATTTGGTCGCTTAAGGTGGAGTAGGGATCTGACGCTTACCAAAGCTTTAGATTTCTACTGTCCCTCTCAGGTATTTGTAACTTTACAATAGTTTCGATTAATCGAATGACATTGTAATTTCACTTACAGATGGACTATGATTAACTTTTTGGGGGTCTTATTCGCGTATATGGATGCATTCATATTCATATTATTTATTGGTAATCATTTTATTACAAGTCATACAAAATATTATATCATCAAATCACATGGTAATTCATTCAATAAATAATATAATACCTACATTCACAATAATAAAAAAGAAACTGTTTAATAAATATAATTAAAACACATTAATAATGGTTATTAAAAAATAAAATAATAAAAGTAGGTAGGGTACATCGAAAATTGATTACATTACTGACTCCGCTGTCTGTCAGTCTGTCTTTCAACGGGCTGTATCTCATGAACCGTTATAGCTAGCTAGTTAAAATTTTGACACATGATGTATTCCTATACCTACCCGCTTTAACAACAAATACTAGCTCCCATACAATAACGGTAATATTTTAATTTAAAACAAAACGAACTTGCGATTAGTTTTTATCACTGACGCCATTTAGTGGCGCCAAAGTAAGAATAACGCTGACGTTTCGTAACTTTGTCAAGGATTGTTTGTATAAATAATGTTACGGAACCTTTC
Organism: Idaea biselata; assembly: GCA_958496205.1. Lineage (NCBI taxonomy): Eukaryota > Metazoa > Arthropoda > Insecta > Lepidoptera > Geometridae > Idaea > Idaea biselata. The sequence goes on from OY292404.1 coordinate 19,936,697, forward strand.
GTGCGCGAGTTCCTTTCGCACTTGGCCTGGTTTTTGTTTTTAAGGTATAACAGCATATTTAGACATATACCCATATATAGATGCGTCCCGCGGTTGCACTCGCGTAAGTACCGATCCCGTGCGAATATCGGGATCAAAAGTAGCCTATGTCACTCAGGGTGTATGTGTAGCTTTCTTTTTGTGAAAGAATTTTTTAAATCGGCACAGTAGTTTTTAAGTTTATTCATAACAAACATACAGACAGACACACACACACACACACACAAATACAAATCTTTCCTCTTTATAATATTAGTGTTGATGTAGATAAATCTGTCACCGGTAAGATGCAATCTGTGGCCGTAAATTGTTAACATTGCATCTGGTAACATCGCGTTACAATGTCTACATTCTAGGCGAGATGCCAATCGAGTTTGCGGGTCGCGTTCATAGCTCTTTACTCATAGAGAGACATTTACAGATACAGTAGGTATAGTAGAGGTTGATGTCTCAAACATTTTTCATGTTCCTTTTACGCGAAATGAATATAAAAAGCCGCTGCAGCGCTGACAATATTGTTGCGTCTATCGTAAAAATAGTGACAATCGCGGCGTGCAATCGATGAATGACAATAAAATTGTCAAAAAGTATTATTTAATTTTTGGTAACGTTACTGCAACACGAAGGGTTCCGTACCATTGACGCAAAAATCATGTTTTTTGTATGGGAGGCCCATGTAAATATTTATTTTATACCGTACTTGTTCTTATAGCGGCAACAGAAATAATTCAACTATCTAGCCCTCACAGCTGTTTATATGATACAGCCTGAAAAACAGAAGGACAGTTAAGTAAAATTTTCCCGTTTTCAGTCTTTGAATACGGAACCCTAAGAAGACTTCACTTTTGCATTGACGCGTTTGTAATTCGAAAGCTATCCACTCAACTGCTCTTTTGAAATTGCAAATCGTTCTCCAATGTAACGTGTATAAAAGAGATCATTGTCAAAATGTGACGTGATAAGTTAAAAGTGACGGCTTGAATCACTTTCGATCCGTCGTAAATGATCCGTCTGCGAAGTTTCCATCGATTTGGGCCGAGCGCGGTTGCTGACAATCGCTAACGCTTTAAAGTTAAGTAGGCAATAACGTCATGTGTTACTGTGGTACTATGGAAAAATATGCGAGGGGAGTACGGGGAGGCTTTGGTACTCTTTGATTTCTTTGTAACATTAGTTACAAAGAAATACCTATTAAGGTATCTAAATCTAAATGTCTAAAGTAAAACCGGCCAAGCGCAAGCCGAACTCGTGCACGAAGTTTTTTTCCTATGGTTACGTACCATAGGAAAAAAAATATGTCATAGGAAACAAGATACTATCTATCTTGTTTCGTATGATATTTCTTTCTTTTTTCAAAATTTTGCACTTGTTCGAAAGTACAAGTCTTTGGTCCAGTGGTAAGTCGTCTGATTTTAAACACATAACCATTCTTAGCGTCGCGGAGTCGGATAAAAATAGATGTCAGACAGACCTCCGACTGTCCGCGTGTGTATATGTATCATTTTGTGCATGGTATAGAGAAAAAGTTAATAGGTACATATTTTTTATAGAAAAGTTTTGCTCAGCAGGGTTACCACTATTAAGCCCGACCGTGCCTGTTTTTCTCAATTTTCCGAATTTCTGTTTTTTAGGTAATGTTTGAAGTGATAACCAATAAAAAAAAGCATTAACCCAAAAACATAAGGGAAGGTATTATAAGGACATTTTCTCATAGCCACAGCTTTATAGAACCTATTAAGTTGTCCTAAAAAGATGGAAGTGAGTGACAGATAAAAGGGGTTAATGTATAAAATTCCTAATAAACCTACCATTTCTTTACCACTATCTAATTTTTCATTACCTTGTTATTTCCTGGCTCTGTCTTTCTTACCTGTAGGGCGGAATGAGATAGAGTTATTTTATTTAGCTTACGTCAACTTCTAACGATATATCACAACCTACGATTACAGTTTCCATATAAAACATTTTCTTTTCCCAAAAGACTGAGGAAAATGTAACAAACCATATTTCTTTTTCACTTATTAACCCTTTGACACCCCGTGGGAACTTTTTGGAGCCATCTCGTTTACTTGTAATGCACAAAGGGGGTTGAGTTTCGGGTAAATATTTACCCCTTACTTTATAAACGGTAATTAACAGATGATTAGGTTATGTAACAATTGATTCTGTCTGTTAAGTTTGAAACTTCATGTCACAGTAAAGGCAAAGAATACATCTATCCTCTCCTATTAATATTATAAACGCGAAAGTTTGCATGTATGTCTATATGTGATTTTGTAACTCCTTCACGCAAAAACTACTGAACCGATTGCGATGAAACTTGGAACATAGATAGCTGGAGACTTAGAATAACACATTGGCAAAGTTTTACCCGATATTCTCGCAGGATCATAAACTTACGCGGGTGAAACCGCGGGGCGCTTCTAGTAATTCATAATCTGAATGATTGACTTTGGTAAAACTTCTATAAAATAAACAGAAATAAATCATCTTTTAAAAATTTCCACTGTCTAGTTATAACGGTCCATGAGATACAGCCCGGTGACAGACTCGGACAGACAGAATCCTCGGGTACGGAATCCTTTTTTTTCGTATGTGTTTTTCGGTATGGCTCACCTAGTGTTAGAGTTTCCAGTTCGCCCTACGGCCTCTAACTAGACCTAAATATGAAAATGAAGTAAAAAAAAAATAATAGTTTCCATCATTATTCTGTGAAAGAAACAAAGACGACAAAGCTCTTGTTTGAACAAGGACACGACAAAAAATAACAGTCGGCAGTCCTAATAAAATACGAAGGTAAAACAAAACACAGACAACAAGTCTGAGAGATAAAACAAAACAAACAAAGAAGCCGAAACAAAAATACAAAACGAAATAAGACAAACAAAAAACGATTCTACCCTTTTCCACGATACAGCAGAAAATTCAATACCAACCAAAATATTTACCCATTGCACATTACTGATTCAACCGAAGGACTTATATTCATGACTGTATGTTTGTAAAGTAGACAGTTACTATTCCAAGCTGGCATCGTGCCTCGTAACTAGTGCCTGACCGGAAAAAAGATTTTTAGCCGAAATCGAATCTTCTGCGTCGGTCTTGTTTTTGTTTTTTAAAAGATCTGGGGACGTATTCTATAGGTAACTAAATAGTCTTAACATCGCTTCAGCATTCTTAGATTCTTCTTGAAAACATTTCAACATGATAATTTCCAAGAAATTACAAAAAAATTGAAACCTTTTAAATAAAACAAAAACGTGTGGCACTCGGGGGCTGCCGCGGTAAAGCTATTGCATAGCATTTTTTATCAACTTATGCAATTATTTTATTTTTTTTGCCACGGTTACCATGTAGCTCGGCCGAGCTACATGGTAACCATGGCAACATGGTAGGCGGAGTGGGGAGTTAGGTTTGTTTCGTTACGAAATTTCTTCATTCAAAGCTCAAAGCCCGCGATAAAAGCAATGCAATAGCTTAAAATGCCGAATTGTGGAACGACAGTGTGCCAACGCGTTCACATAGAGGGCCGAGAGGCTCTTTCGGACAAAGCTTTGCTTTGTCAATGTCTCCAAAACTAAATATTCAGCCGAAACCGAAACTAAATCCGTGGTCGGTCACTATTGGTAACATCTTGAGAGAACACAACAACAGGGTTAGAGACACAAGTACCCACATGAACCCTGCTGGGTACACGTTACTACCTCGCTTAACTATTCACTGTTTACACGGCTGGTTTATGTTAGTGCTAAGGTTTATCTTGTACTGACGTTTGATATGTTTGGTTTGTAAATATCTAAGTGTATCTAGTACAGTTAGCATTAGAGGCGATGGCTACATTGAGATGTTTAAAATAGCTATACGTCACAATTGTGGGGTGCCAAAACAGGACAGACATTCTATCATCTTTTTATGATTTATGTTGGTTTTTTTAAGACGGGGATAGATGATAATTACCGGTCCTTTTTCAGTTGCATAGGAGTGAGTGGGATAGAACTGTATGAAACCAACGATAATTTGTCGTAAAAACGATTATTTCATCAAAGCAAGAAGAAGAATGAAGAGGTCCTGAGTAATATAGTTGTAACTCATCGCGTAGTATAAATTCGAGAACTTAAGATTTCCTTTTATTATAAAACAAATTAAATATTAACACATAAACCATGGTTTGTAAAATAGGTTTAAAGGTCTTATCACACCGGCTTCAACGAACTCGAGTCCTAAAATTATTGCCAGGAATTAAGTTAAAATTAGGCACGCAAGGTTCATGTAGTTACGGCTTACCTGCTTCAATATACCTACTTAGGTATTCTATTCTAATCTATTCTTTGATTGAAACATTTCTAAATTACGAAATAGAGTAGGGCTTAAGGAGCGTAACAGGTAAATAACTTTCACGGCATATGAATTTGTTTAAACACGGATATAATGTTAGGATATTTGTGATTTACCCAACAAAAATTACGACCGAGTGGCTCCTGAAAAAAGAGCTTATCAATATAGGGTCAGGCGAGGGTATATAGAAAATTATGATCTCACTTTAATGGAAACTCTGTTGGAAAAGCTCCGAGCAATCAATTCAGATCAGAACTTTTTAATAAAAAATGTTGGTGAGTTTTTTTATGCAACGATTCTTGCACTGACTTCAGATTTTAGTTAGGTACTTTACAAACGCACATTATAATTTATAATAGTACTAGCTGCGCCCCGCGGTTTCACCCGCGTAAGTCCCGATCCGGGATACGGGATAAAAAGTAGCCTATGTGTTATTCTAGGTGTCCAGCTATCTATATTCCAAGTTTCATCGCAATCGGTTCAGTAGTTTTTGCGTGAAAGAGTAACAAACATCCATCCATCCAAACTTTCACATTTATAATATTAGTAGGATAGGATTAGTAGGATGTACCTACTCGTATTTATCTGTAGATAATGCCTACCGGCAGCTATCTTCAACCTAATTTTTAAAACTCACACCCCGAATCTTAACTTAGGGGAGCAGGTTAAAGCTGAGAACTAGCGTTATGGAGACCCTATAAGGTTCCACAACAATAAGCAGATGCTTATTATTTTAAACTTTTATATTGATAATATTAAGTTAAAACTAAATTTTAGACAACTCTAATTACGTGATTTTAGAGGCAGCTAATTTACTTTTAATTACTTAAGTAATTAAAGAGCACGTACGCTTTAGAAGCGTCGATTTTTATTTTATACCTAGATCTACAAGAAGTAGGTATCTACTCGTAATTTTAAATTATCCGGTGACAGCATTGGTACCTGTGCCCCTCGCTTGCCGGGCGAGTGCGCTTATCCCAGCCCCTGGAGTATCTATTTGATTGTCATAACGACAGATCCAAGTCCATTGCACTGAAGTTTAAACAGCATTAATCCACCACCGGGAGTGGCCACTGCCTGCCAATTTTATGATCAATTTACTTCAAAAATATTCGTTTATTTTTTGACATAACTTTAGTCTTTTTGAGTGGTTGCTATATTAAAATAAACAGTTTTGCAAAATTATGCTTGTTAACGGACTTCAAAAAAGGAGAAGTCTCTCAAATATTATTTTATTGTCCATTATTCTGAGTTTCTTTTGTTATTTTTCGTTTTGTAATAACTTACTTAAAATATTTCAAAGGAAATTTCATCTTTATAACTCGCGTAGCCTAGTTGGCACAGACGTTGGGGTACAGCTGCAAAGACGCGAGTTCAATCCTCGCCGCGAGAGAATTTTGGAACATGAAATTGTTACTTTCAAATTTTCTCAGTAAATCTGCCGAGAGCAATAATTAAAACAAAAATACGGAGTATCTACACTAATATTTTAAAGAGGAAAGATTTGTATGTGAGTGAATCGTATGCTTGTAATGATTAAACTCAAAAACTACTGGACAGATTTCAAAAATTCTTTTACTACATTATCGAGGAGTACACAGGCTTACATACATAGGCTACTTTTGATCCCGATATTCCCGCGGGATCGGGACTTACGCAGGTGAAACCACAGGACGCAGCTAGTTTGTAATAATTGGGTACGATAAAGCATTAATCTATATACCTATCTATTATTAAAGCGTTGAACCAATCAATCAATAGCGGTTTCGATCCTCCAGTTTTGCGAAGGTGGTGTGGTAAATGACAAACCTATGACTGTACATTAAGAGGATAGTCTCCATTCTCTTTCTCCATACAAACGTAGTTTAAATTTTCCTCCCTGGATAAAGACATAAGAGCTATATGCTCTAATGTTTAGGCCATAAAACTTGTATCTGTCATGACTATGCATCTATCTTTTTATTTTTTTCATTTTATTATTTTTTTATTTTATATTACTATTTTAATTAGAAAATAAAAAAATAAAAAAGGTAGATGCATTGTCATGACAGATATAGGTTTTATAGCATAAACATATTTGCTCTAATGTCTTTATCTAGGAAGGACAATTTAAACTACGTTTTTATGGAGAAAGAGAATGGAGACTATCCTCTTAAGTAGGCTCTATAAGATGGCATGCAAGGTAAGATGTGGTTTACAAATGGGGTCCCAAAAGTGGCATTTAAATCGTTAGAACAGCGTACTAAATCCAAAACTATTTTCGTATAACTCTAAGCCAAAGGATACAAATGGGTTAAACTGTTAGCTTAAATAATTATTTTGTCTGTTTTGAACCGGAGTAAGTTTTATCTCGTCTAAGTTGGACTCCAGGCGAGTTAATTCGGCTTTATTTAGTTAAGCGTGATAGAATGTGAAGTTATTTTTCTTCTTTACTTAACTCTTCAAGTGAATGGGTTTATTTTTTAACCGACTTCAAAAAGGAGGAGGTTCTCAGTTTTCAAATTGACCCGTGTATTGTTTGTATGTATATATGTCAAATCCTACTAATTTTATAAAACTGAAAGTTTGTGAGTGTGTATGTGTGTGTGTTTGTTACTTAATCATAATTGATTGTATTAGGCGTTACTTTTCGGAACTCCATAACTACTCTGTAAAAGAATAATATTTAGTTTTTAGTCCCGACACCCGACTAGTGTTATAACACAGCGTGCAGTGTGCAGCTTGCAAAGAGCACCACCCTCCCACCGCTCTTTACTTAATCATGTAAAAACCGCTGAACCGATTACCATGAAACTCGGTATGTAGATAACTAGAGACCTGGAATATGCTACTTTTTATCCCAATATTCCCGTGGGATCGGGACTTACGTGGGTGAAACCGCGGGACGTTCAGTACGACAAAAGATGTAGCATACTCTATACTCATCTAAAAGTAGGAAGATGACGGTGGAAAAAGATTCGACCCGTCCCGGACACGTGGCGGCACTGGTCTAGTCCGTCTGGTGCTTCGACTTAGGCCAGAAGTGGTAACAAGCCGGCCAGAAGTAGCCACCGATATACCCCTTTAGGTGGCCTTTTATATAATTCTCATAATTTTGACCACAAATCCTTAAATACTACCTATATTGCCCTCGCGATTTCAGACATTTACAAAATCATAGAAAATCGGTAAGTATTTTATATAAGCACCAACAAAAAAACCTTCTGGAAAAGAGGTGTTCAGTTTTAACCTAATTTCATTTTCGAAAATATGTCACGTGACGGTAATCTATATACCTAAAACGGAAAACGTGACTGACACACCTATCAACATTCAGCTAAAACCAATGGCTGGATCGGACTCTTTGGCATACTGATGGATATTATGACGTAAGTATCCGCTAAGAAAGGTTTATTGGAAATTCTCACGAGAGGTAAAATCGCGTGACAAAGTAAGCCAAATCGTAGAATTTGCACAGTTCTTGGTATTATTTTTCTATTATGAAGAATAATCGTTTACAAAGTGCGAGCTAGCGTACAAGTTTTTTTTATTAAGATGTTAGGCATGCTCTTGACTATATAGTCCGGTCAAATTAGACATTCAAGGTTACATAAATTCCCACCAAGCTGAAAATCGGTGAGATTGTTTAAAATATCATTAAAAATAAAATTTATAAGTTCCCCATCTTTCCCCTGTGAGCAATAAATTTTATTAAAGGTCAAAGAGTTTTTCGCGATTTTCAGCAAAACGGTAAGTTTTATCATAAAATACCTCAAACAAAAGTTGTAGATCATAAAATTATCTACTTATAAATTTATTAATACTTTTTTTCTACGAGCCACCGTTTTTGAGATATAACGATTCAAAAAGCTGTAAAAGTTTTATAAATAAATAAATAAGTAAATATTTTAACATATATTACAACTATAGAAATGTATACATACGTGGCGTACTCATGCATATTATGACGATTACAACTTTACAATTTTTTGAATCGTTATATCTCAAAAACGGTGGCTCGTAGAAAAAAAGTATTAATGTAACACGACGTATTACTTAAGAAAAGTAGTTTATGAACTCTACCAACAGATGGCGCTGGTAAAGAAACAAAGCCCAAGCTAGATCGCGCTATCGTTGCGTTTAGGTAATCCATAGACCTCGGACGTGAACTTTGTCCATTTCATCCTCAGGATCCTCAGATCCTCAGATCACCTGCAGGCTACCTTGGTACGCATCGGGCCTCTGCATCCTTCTTGGAACAGAGCACCTGAACGTCCTCGGTCTATACGCTGAAAGCGTGACAGCCTGAAGTTCCCCCCCCCCCCCCCTCGCACTACACCGTGCGCCGCACCTCTGTAACAGTGCATCCGCCTGTGCATCCTAATTGGAACGCGGTGTGGGACCTGTCCGCGTTAAGGCTGTTCTCCTGAAAGCCCTGAAACTGTAACCGACGACCTGAAAACCGTGTAAATATACTCGTATCGACTTGAACCTGTATTTTTATCACCTCCACCGACTCTACTCCCCTACATTAATAATTTTTTGTAGATAATTTTATGATCTACAACTTTTGTCTGAGCTATTTTTATGATAAAACTTACCGTTTTGCTGAAAATCGCGCAAAACTCTTTGACCTTTAATAAATTTTTTTCCTCACAGGGGAAAGATGGGGAACTTTCAAATTTTATTTTTAATGATATTTTAAACAATCTCACCGATTTTCAGCTTGGTGGGAATTTATGTAACCTTGAATGTCTAATTTGGTCTAATTTGACCGGACTAATAGTTTTTCTGATGGTAAGTGACACTATAATCGGTTCTTTGTAAGCACGCTACATTACGATGTAGCGTGCTTACATTATAAAGAACCGATTCACTCTCCCTCTGAAGATTGCTAAATTAAGGTGCCCGGGGAACAGGGACTCAGGTAAGGAATTCCACAGTTTGGCAGTCCGCACGATAAAAGTGGAAGCGAATCGCTTGGTTCGAGTTTTTCAGTCGAGTAGCCTACCGAGTAGCTTTACTGCAAATATTCGCACTGATTAGATGTAACTTACGAGTAACTCGTATGTGTGAGTTCTATGTATTGTGTATCAAAGGCGAGCTACTGGTATACGAGTAGCTGTACACTGGATTGGCGTAGCTTACGCTGTGTAAACGAGCTATAAGGTCAAATCAACGATCCAAGTAAAACTTCGTGCAAAAAGAAGATGAATTAGTTATTTGACGACAGAGATGAATTCTCTGTCTGGGTAATAAGATACGCTTTTTCATTTTATACAGCTGAAAACCACAAGATTTTCTTACCTACAACAACAATATTACCCGCGCATCTTTGACAAGCCGTGAGTAAACTGTGAAATTTGACCGGTTAAATGAATTGGCACTTGTAAATAAAGGATTTTTTTAGTTTCCAACCAACCAGGAAATTCCAACCGGGCCTACATTTTATTTTATAAATTTCTTATACCTAATATAATTAGTTATATAGTAATGTGTTTTTGAAAAAATACGCAACACCTCAGTCGAAAACACGAATTTTTAATTACATCATCCCGATCCGATGAACACCTGTGGTGGTTGACAGTAGATGCACAACAGATTTTTAGGTTGCGGTTCAACCATGAGGGGTACTTTAATTTCTACGAAATAAAGTAAAATTTATCTTTGGACGGATGAATGACAGATTTTTCTTTCTTTCGTGCGTACGTTCGTTGACTTAAATTCCCATCCGGTCCTGTGCAGAAATTTAGAAATCATTTTTTCAAAAACAACATTTTTCAAGAACGGGAAACACTCTAAATTCAAAAATATCAAAGTAATCCCTTAAAAATAAATTATTACAATAACATAGATATTAACAATACTTAGCATCTAACGACACTACAAAAACATAAGCGATAATAGTCACAGCATTGTTCTTACACAAAAAATATATTGCGTTCATTCGACCACATCCACACCACTGCTTCAAATGAAATAATTCACCATTTCATAGTGACAGTTGAATTATAGTGAGATAACGTCCCATTTTTGTTAATACTAACGCTAATAGGGTACATAAATAACATTTGCTCTGCTACCAGTATTATTAGTAGAGTAAATTCAGGTAAGATCGGATACTGGGGAAGACCGTATGACTCAAATATCTCCTAAAATATGTGACATTGCAACTGCCGAGTGCTACAGATCGGTGCGGGGTAAATTGGTCTGGTGACCACTGTGGCTAACACTGAAAAATATCGCCTATTTTAGGAGATATTTGAGTCATACGATCTTCCCCAGTAACCGATCTTACCTGAATATACTCTACGATTTGTACAATTTAGTGAAAGTCTAAAACGAAGTTCTTTAATCTAAGAACCTATATTTTTCAAAGAGTATTTCTTTGTTCAGTTAATTTCATCTCATTTAACGAATAGGGAACAATGGTTGGGTTTTAAAAAATCTATCTACATCAAGGTATGGTTTGCAAGTACCTAATAATGGCTCCTGATCAAAGAACGTCTGTGTGGATATAGAATGGTTTTGATGGACAATTTATTTGTATTGCCTGCCCTTATTTAACATGTATATCCCGCGGTTTAACCCATATAAGTTCTGATCCCGAGGAATTTTCAAACATCCTATGCCTACATCATAAAAATAACACGCCAAATTTCAGCTTTCTACTATCAGTCAGTCAGTAAGTAACTGCCATAATATGTCTTTAGTGACACTCGCAGGACTAAGAGAAAGCGATTGACGTAAAAATCATCAAAATCGGTCCATCTGTTTGACCTCTGGAGCGCCACATAGGTACAAACATACAACCAAACATACGTACATACATAGACTTATAATCATAACCCTTCTTTGCGTCGCCCAGTCGGGTAAAAAGTCAACTTTTTGGGCTGGGGATGATGGTAATGACCATCTTTTTTGTTTGGCTATTTATTACTGACGTTTAGAATGGGGAATATCAACTTAAATTCCCCCTTTCCTCTACCTAGGTCTAACAACTAAAAATACACTGAAGTCTAAATCTATTCTATTCTGATCTAATTACTTGGCAGTGATCATTCACGGGCTTCGGGCGCGGGGGTGGTCGCCGACCCGGAAATTATGACGTCATTAATTTCACAGCCTTCTAGGCTTATACTCGGGAAAAACAAGACTCGAATGTAGGTTAATATTCACATAATAATGACACTGATTTTTCTTGAAATGTTCCGTCGCTTCGTGCGAATAAAAAGTAGGAAGGTATACCTAACGCCCGAATACAGAAACTTGAGATCTACTTAAACAACTGAACAGCTCTCAAAATCGAAATCACTCATACTAATTTTTAATTTAGAAGCTGCTCAATTCTTTAAGTAGCCCTCAACTTTTGAGTTGCGTTTCTGTATTCGGCTGTAAGTACCTACATTAATTTTCTATATCTCGCTACATCTCAAACTCTTTATTACAGAACAAAGCGAATAGAAGTCTTATGTTTAAGAACACCCACTTTTTAAACTTACACGATTTTCGTCCATATTAATATTTGAACATGTTTGCTTGAAAATTAACTCACCACCACGCGAAAACAGAAGAAAATCCCAATAATGATTTGCAAAAAATCATTACCATTCAAAAGTTTCAGCGCAAGCAAACTAGTTTTGTAAACCAATAGTTAAACTCCATTTAAAGAAAAAAAAAATACAAAGCTTATATAATATTGAATTATACAATACGGGCCTAGATAAAAGAAACAAAAACATAATTTCAATATTTTTCTGTAAATTTTATTCGAGGTATTTAAACTGCGGTATGGTATTAATACCCAGATGGTCCAGATTCACACAGTAAGCTTACATTTGAAGGCCTGCCAATCTTTGCCAATGCCTAACGAACCATTTCGCCGATGTCATTTGCTAACGACCACAGACTATGCTTCGGGAACTAATTGCCTATCGATTTGCGGTGATGGATGCACCGTAGCTGCTCCTTTATGCAGCTCCAAGGTATAAACAGGGCTTTTGCGTTATTATTGATGAGATATTTCCTCTATTTCCGAGTTACTGCAGCGCTTTAATTGCATCAATATTGGTGTCGCCGTCTTCTAATAAGTTGTGAATATTTTAACTCGCATTTCAGCAGAGTAGATTACAACAAGTATTATTGAAGTACGGAATATTTACCATGTTTTAGGACTTCGTATATATATCCCGTTATTTTTTCCTTTCTTTGCTTCTTCTTTTGATTCCTGTTGGCAATTCAGGGGGGAAATGCAGCCAGCATAACGATGATGGGCGTATAATGGACTTAGGCAATAGAAATTTCACTTTATATTTTTAAATTTTACTTTTTGTAGATTTTATTTAGTTTCTCTCGTTCTAATCTGAGTACCGTCCTTAACGCATAACTTTTTTTGTCCTAAACACAACAGGCCGAAAATATAAGGCATAATTGCAAAAAGCATAATATTAAAAAGGCATAAAATCTTTTGGCATAATTTCAATTGGCATAACATACAGATGGCATAAACAAATAAGTCCTAATACTCACATAGCATAACATACGAAACGCATAATATTCTAAAAGCCTAACATCAAATAGCATAACCGCATAACAAGACAATGATATGAGCTGCCACCTAAAAGCTCGCTTCCCTCGCGCCTATATGATCAAAACATCTAACCTAACCTAACCTAAACCTACCCTACTGGGTTACAATTATTCAGATAGGTACACAATTCCTGGTGGGTCTCCTACTTTTCGATTAAACATTTTTCGCATAATCTTATTTAGGAATAAGATTTTTACCATAAATATGTTTTTAAAAGAAGTTATCGCAAAATTGCCATGTTTAATTGGTCTAGCACAGTATATAACATTAAGAAAACTCCTAGCGTATTAACGAACACATTTGCACTTTGTTACAATATACCTTTCTGGTATGGAAAATGATGAGGCCGAAAAGAAATCGCTCGTTTCGCTCGCGTGTGCTTAATCACAATATCTACCCTAACCTAACCTACGCCTATTCTCTTTCTCTTCGGTATACCAACTTAGAAAAATTTATCATTAATTATAATGATAATTTTTTCTAAGTTGGTATTTTATTGAAGTTCTTGGCATTAGCCAAGAACTTCAATAAAATGTAATTTTGCATTAGTCCATTATGTTAAATATTATGCCATATTAAATTATGTCATTTGACTATTACGTTTAATGTAATTATGCCAAAAGATCATTATGCCTGCATGCATAAATTATGCCAATTGACTATTGTTATGCCTTATGAAATTATGACAAAAAAGTTTATGCGAAGAGTGGTGTTCTATACGATTACATGATCATAACAGCCTGGCCTGGTCAATATTTCTAGTTGAAAAACACGGTTTATGAGATATTGCCTGTTGACAGACAGACAGTGGGGACTTAGTAAAACGATTTCGTTTTTTATTTTTGAATACGGAACCCTAAAAGTTACTAACTATCTCTAACCTCTACGGGATTTGCAAGCCACTTTGAGCCGACACAGACAAGAAGTCAGTACCAATTGCGTCTCGATTTGTTATCGCCAAAAAAACTCGGTAAAATTACATTTTCGCGAGCACTTTATTCAGTTTGAACAAAGTCCGTTTTGTAATTCATTTTTACAAGCAATCTCTGCGGGCAAATGCTGTGATCTGAAAGAAAAAAAAAGTAATTGCTTTTACGTTTTACCGAAGCTTTTTGTTACTCAAATTTGAATTCTATGCTGCATTTTTTTTTTGTATTATTTTCCGTTGTAGCTCTACTTGTATCTAGTTTTGCGATCACACTTTTATGCTGCGCTACGAGTTCGTTAAAAGGGTGAGAACAGACCATTTTGCAAAAAATGCTAATGCCGTTTTAATGGTTAGTGGCTACACTGCGGTGTCATAACAGCAAAAACATTTTACAAATTCTGGATAACCCTAGTTCATTAACTTTAAATGCGTTGGCAAAATCATTAATTCAGTTCCAGGGTAAAAGTTCTCTTGTTTTTTTGAAATGTTTCAAATCAAGACTTAAAAGTCGTAAACGACGATTTATATAAAGACTACATAATGGTATGATTGATCCAAGCGGGATTCTGTGCAACTGTGGAACTCCCGAGCTAAACATGCAGCATCATTTAGTACGCCCCTCTAGATCTAATAGTTGCACGTTTGCCTACTTGATATTAGCTTTTCTTCTTTCTTTCTTTTTTTTCGTATCTTGGTGTTAGAGTTTTCAGGTCGCCCTAAGGCCTCTTTCTTGACCTAACGACTGCTATCTAAGATAACAACCGGGATCAACAGCTTAACGTGCCTTCCGAAGCACGGATGTTAGCTAATGAAAATGCCAAAAACCTTGCATTTTACTGGATCGAGTGGGTTCTGTCCCTATTCATTATCCTCCATCCTATGCCATCGACACAAAGAAGAAGAAGAAGCATAGATTATACTAGTTTAGTAGATCAATGATTGCTTAAACAGAAAATAGTGGATTCAATTGGTCTAATATTTACTAAAATTGGCCAAATTAAACTCTTAAAAAAGACAATTTCAGTAAAAGTGTCGCACGTGCTCGGCTTGTGATTCCATTGTTCTTTTTGTTATTTTCTCAACGAAAGGTGAAAAGTTAATTGAAAAATTGTACCAAGCATAATATAAGAAAGAACTCTACAGGAAATATCCCGCAGTATCTACATGACATGTAACGATGCAAAAATTATCAGTTTTTGTGCAAAATGTTTGGATTTTGGTACTAGAGAACATTTACCCATTAGGCGATAAATGTCGCTACATAAGGACATCAAGCGACTTTGCGCGACGTTGCCAGACCTCTCCAGTCATGTCCCGTGAGGTTTGACTAATCTGCTGTAGACGAAGACAAGACATTGAACGACGGCGATGTTGGGCGATGACGGCCGACCGGAACGTCTCCGGAAACAAATATCGCTTAGGAGGAAAGTCTAC
This sequence comes from Idaea biselata, assembly GCA_958496205.1. Lineage (NCBI taxonomy): Eukaryota > Metazoa > Arthropoda > Insecta > Lepidoptera > Geometridae > Idaea > Idaea biselata. Next base: position 19,952,002 of record OY292404.1, read on the forward strand.
CTACTCTTTCTCTATACAAACGTAGTCGACTGTTTCCTCTCTGGATAAGGACATTAGAACAAAAATGATTATACCATAAAACCTATATGAGGTGAGGTGCAAAGTGCGCAAAATCGCAAACGTGCGATTTTGCTGCTGACTCTATCAAATTGTTTTGGAGTCAAAGTGGACATGAAGTATGAACATATTTTTATAAGAAATTTAATACCTAAAATCGCTTTGAAGTCGAAGTGGACAAATTGTATGGACGTAAAAATAGGTTTTGGAGTTAAAGTGGCATAACCCTCTCCCATGACCATCAACCCCTACGTACTATTGTTTTATTTTCTTCTAATTAAAATAGGATTAAAATTTAATTTATGATAAAAATGGTCATGGTCATGGCTGATATAGATTTTATGGCATAAACATCATATTTGCTCTAATGTCTTTATCCAGGGAGGAAACAGTCGACTACGTTTGTCAAGTTTATTTGGAGAAAAGAGTAGGTAGACTCAGGTAGACCCTTAGTATGGCTTTTGGCGCACCATCGAACGATTAAAAATTTTTTAGTTGGCGTTGTTGGGTTTGGGCAAACTAGTCAACATTTGCGATATTAAAACTGCCAACGAAGGAATTAGTTTTTCACAAAAGCGTACCGTGAAATTGAACCAATATTTTTTTCAAAATTAATTTACTTAACGTACCGTAATGTTTCTGTGAGATATTAAGGGTTTCGTGAGTAGAATTTTCTTTAAGTTAATAAATTATGTGGCTAGCTTATTAAAAGAAACATAATCCTGCTTGTGATTAATATTAAGCAAATAATATTACAGCGTGTTTCGAGGATGGTGTTTTCAGCCGAAAGGAGGTTGTTCTAGACGTCTAGGCGAACAACTTTGGTTCTATGACTTTTGGAAATTCAAAGTAATTTTCAGAAAATTTGAGTTTGAAGTTTACTTACGGTGCTAAAACTTCAATTCTGATTCTTACTGGCTTCGTCGTAAAAGGAGTGCAAAAATAATTAAAAAGAACTAGGAAAATAAAGTCAGCAAGCTATTTTTAAGCGGACGAGAACAAAGTAGTTTTGGTGAGCCTTATTTAATTTTTAAGGCTACAAAAACACTGTATTTTTTTTTATTATCTTGAGTTTGTTGCACTTATTTGAAGAAAAGTGAGTTAGCTATAGAATTTTTAAGGTTAAAATCTGCTCACAATTTGTTAGAATAAGGCGCGTCTATAGTTAAATTTTTTCTGGGCCCGGTTGAGTTTAAAAATATTAACTGCCTGAACTATGCTCTACTTTTTCTCGTCGGTGCGGCGGCAGCCTCACAAATCAAAAGACAACTTGACTCTGACAGATCCATGAAGTCTATATGACGACGACGAATGAAAGAAAAAGCAATATATCATACCTACCTATATAGATGGCAATAAGTGATTTAATCGTAGAGGAGAATAGACTAGAAATGGGGTCCGTGTAAAGAGTGAAATAGCAGTATTTCAACTAAAATGTGACCTAGTTATGGCAATAAATTGCCATACGTGGATAAAGACAGAAGACTTATATCGTCCTGATTCCTTCTAGGCTGTAAAATTTTCTTTGTGACTCAATGAGAGTTTAGTTGTTACTCTAAGTTTAACTACGTTAACTACCTATCAGTGAAGAACGTCGGCATTAGTAAATGATTATATCCAACCGTGAATCGAATCCACTACCTTCTCCGTCCCAAGAGATTTCTAGTCTACCGCAGCACAGAAGTCGTTAAATTAAATATTAACTATCGCCCGACTGTCAGTCGCTATTCTGTTTTCTCCATGAAAGGTAAATAAGGGTAGGTCTGAATTAATTTCCCACTCTCGACAAGTTTAGGAAAGAAATTTTGAAACAAAAAGAAAAGGTCCGCATATTGGAACCTTGGGGTGTGTTCATTATGAAGCGGTTTTAGTATTTTGAATTTTATAAGGCTGGGATGAGTTTTATGGTAAGCATTTTGATATCTTTTTACAAGTAATTTACAAACATGATTATATCAAAGGGGCATATGGGTCATTCACACTATGTCAATTTAATAATAATGTGCTTAATAGCAATTCTTCTAAAACAATCCAACAGGTGGATGATAAGGATCTATGAATTTACCTGGCAGCATTAGTACTTCGATGGGCCACCGTTTAAGTGTGGATTTTTGCACAGCAGCGATAGGTAGGTACATATTTGCATAACGCAGACGAAGTCGCGGGCTCAGCTAGTACCTAAATTAAATAAGAGTCAATCGAACATACCCGCCCGAATTTAAAGCAGCTCAATTGAAAAAAAAATATTTTATGCGGAAAATTAGATAATACATTGTTTATTCTAGTTTGGTCGAATCAAGCCTTAGTTCTGTAACTCTGTAACCGTTTAAAAGCACTTAACCGCTAAATGGCCACTCTGTCACTGTCTCTCTAGTTTCAACGTAACCCCGTTTTTGTTAGCCGCTTCCTGCGTTGTAAAAGCAGTAAAAGGGGTTGGACTAAGGCTTACTCTCTAAAGACCTTTCGGGCCTAGGGATTAAACGTGATATTGAACAACAAAGTACAATCTAATGTACAGTAGGTATCGATTTTAGTATTTCAGTCCAGCAAACGCTGCGTATGTTATGCCGTTTGTTATTGATAGAAAGATAGATGTAGTTAAACAAATATTACACAGAATAACTTAATGTAGTGTAGTAAAATGAGCGGCCTTATCACTAAAGATGAACTTTTCCAGGCAACCGATAAATGCATAAGATATCAATGAATAGGATGGGCATGGTACATAGAATAATTATGTGATTTTAATCTTACATGGTTGTTTTCACAATTAAATTAATAATAAGCAGGCAAAGAATCCATTAACATCAACTAGATTGTTTCCCTGAAAGATGTAACTTTATCTAACGACGAATTTCTGAGATAAATACAATCTGTAATATTTTTATGTGCATCGATACATGACTGACAATTTAATAGACATATTGGTTAAATCGTCCGTATATATAAAGAGTGAAATAGCAATATTTTAACTGAAATGTGACCGATAGTTATGTCGATCAGAATGCAATTTTATATAAATTTGACTTGGAGTCAATCAAGGAATAACTCGCGGTATATAACTCACAACACGCGGATAGAGAGAGAAGACTCATATTTCTTCATGCTCGCTCCTAGTCATTATCAATCAACCCATCCCACTCTAATTATTGTTATAAAAAAAGCCTATCTAAACGCTGGTACCATACTTGAATCTATGTTTTGAATACTGCATAGAAATGTATTTTTCCTTAGGTATAAGTATAATCGTACGATTCCTTATTACGTCCCTGTCATTGACCGACCCAGTTTCCGCTGCATTTGAATATCCGGCTAAGTGTGAAAAGGCACTTGAGTTTCTCTCGACGCTGAAACAAACGCATGAAAGATAGGTTAAGATTGTGTTTGTAACTCATACTGCTTTGTACCATACCAGGAAGGTAGTTTAGAGAAGGACCGACTTCTGCCGACTGGCAGACTAGCCGACTATTCGGTTCCAAAATTGCCAACTAGTCGGCAATGCAGATCATTATAATTCCGAGATATTTGAGTTAATCATGATTGTTTAACTCGAAAAGTTGGAAAAAAATTGAATGAAGCTGAGGCCTAGTTATGACATTTTAGATGTATTATTTTAAGATGATGTATGTATAGTCTATTTCTTAATCTCTGAACAAATCTGACATTTCGAAATGTCAAAACTTGAGATAATGTTGTCACCCTCAAGATGGTAGTGATGGGTATATTCTGAAAACGCGGTTGAAAAGTGAACAATTCTAAAGATTAAATGAACTCTTTGAATTAAATAATTAAAATTGTCAATAATATATCGGAATCTAATTCTAAATGATGGGATTGCCGAAAAAGCAAGTTCTTGTGTTAGGAATATGTTAAATGTCATCTATTAATGTACAAAACAATTTTTTTTTATTTTAAGTTCAAACACACACCAGTTCTGCAGTGTTGCGTGCACGAATTTTCGTAAGCCTGGCCGTTACGTTTTCCGTAATCGGATTCCTGAATGCTTCAAATCAAATCCATATAAAATGTCTTGATTACCGCACACGTTCGTTTTATTTCCCAACAGAAAATATTCCAAACGGAAAACATACTAACTTTAAACATTCCAAATAAAAAAAAACCGAACGTCTGCGCTAGGGTCATTGAATACCGAGTCGATATTGCGTATTCGGAATACGTTTACGGAAATCGTACGTGTGCGGCTAGTCTAAAGGGACGAAAAAAAAGGTTTTCATTTTCATCTTTCCTTTGCGATACTTTTGTGGTCGATTTGCTTTGTATTCTGCGTAAAGCGAAACGCAACTAAGCAATGTAATATTAGTATCACTGAACTTTTTGAAATACAGTAGAAAATGTCCTTTTTACAAAAAAATATTATTCCAAAACTTTATCCATTGCGACTCGTGACTACAACGTATATAGGACGTAACGTAAGGTAAGTTTGTTTTTAATCTACCCGAATTTTCCTGATTAACATCAACCTATCTCCTACTTAAATTTTCTTTATTAATATTAAACATTGTGAAAAATTATTGTGAAAAACTGTGTCACACAAATAATAACGGAAGATCATAAAATGTGTCATCTCGAACACCTTTTGGATAGCGCTCCGGATAGATTTGTAATTGATCTTCAAAGTGATTCATCATCATCAGAGACAGAATAAAATCTTCATTAACTACATACCTAATCTACGTTGCATTATTTTTACCATGTAAAAGAATAAGAATTGATTTAACTTTGAACCACCACGCAGCGCGGTGAGAACGCCGTAATACGGTACGACGTTGCTCGTGCCGTGATACAGCGCGTGCCCAGTGCGCTGCGAACGCATTTTTTCGCGGCGACGGCGACGACACTACGTTCGTGCAGTTGTGGCCGAGGTCCGAATCCTAATTCTATGGGAATTTCGAGATCACTTTATGCCCTTATCTACGATTTTTTTATTTAAATAGATCAAGCAGTTAGTCTTTGATGAAACTTTTAATTGTAGGTAATATTAATTCGGAGAGTATTGTAGCTAACTTATTTGAAATAAAGAAGTTGTGGAGAGCCTTGAAACTATAACTTTAGGGTATTTCATCATTTTTGCAATAAAGAATTCTGATTCCGATTCTATTCTGATTGAATGAACAGTTTTACTACATCACTATTTTTGTTTCATTAAAAACCGGCAACACCGAAAACGTCAAATTTGTTCTGAGAAGAATAAATAGACTATAGCCTATGACGTGTTTTGTTTACGTTTTTCTGACTACTCACCTTTTAACTGTAACTACTAATTCAATAAATAATGGTTTTATTGCATAATTTTCAGTTGACGACTAGTCGGTTAAACTGCCGACTAGTCGGCTTTCCTGACTAGTTGGCCCATCTCTAATACTATTCTAAAAAACTCGAACATCATTTCGCTATTCACTTCGTCTTCACTCATACTCAGCTCACGATTCAAGTCGATTCGATTCTCCGACTTACTCTATCTTAAGTTTAACTTGCCGCAAGCTGTATAGATTTCTAGCGAGCATTCAATTTATCAGGAAATTTATGCCAATTAGAAATCTTACTGCGGAATCCGCCGTGAAATGGTAGCGAATTTTCACAGAATCTACAGGTAGTTTGGTTGACTATTGCTAGCATGAACCCAGATGGAAACCTTAGAGGTATAAAATCTTTCGAGGTAACGACCTGTCGAACGAAACGTACTTTTGGTAGAGACGTCAAGCTATCGTCATTCAAACTAAAGTTCAGATTTTAATTAGACTTTTTATCCCAATATTCCCGCGGGATCGGGACTTACGCAGGTGACTTCGTGTAGCTAGTCTATCATATAACACTGATTGTTGGAGCGGTGTTGGTCTACTGGTAGATACCGCGACTTTCATTCCGAAGGCCGTGGTTTCTAATCCCGTCTACAGTCAGCCCATTTTTATGGTCCCATTCGAGGGTCAACCCTACCTCGTCGAGTAACAAGTTGAGACTAATACCTGTGCTAATATAGTGGAAAATAGACTAGATAGATAAAAACTTTATTGCACCAAAAATTTACAAAACACAATACAAAAACTAACAGCATACGAAAGTTACAATGGGCGGCCTTATCGCATAAAGCGATCTCTCCCAGGCAGCCTTTGACCAAAAGTTATGCTTAAAAAACTTATGTGCACTGGTTCGAAAACAAGCTTTTAATACTTGGCAATCAAACACTTTGTAATACAAACTAGATATCTAGTTTGTTCAGAACTGAATAGTCGATAGTTCTAAATATCCATTTGACCTAGATAGAATTCAGCTCTACGTTTTTGGAATACTTAAGCAGGTTACAGGTCGATTAATGAAACCTGGCATGAACACACATTTATATTTTGCGCGTCTGTTGTGTCAGTGAATAAACGTTTATGCAAGCTTTCGTTATAAATAATTGTTAATCAATAATAAACAATAACAAATACAATACAATACAGTAATTTACAATAGTTTTTCTTCTCATCTGAGCGTTGTCTTTGAGAGCCGGGAGCCCAGGGTTAGGTAAAACCCCGTATTACTAGGTACAGTAGGTAAGTAACCATTCCATCAAAATTTCCATTTGTTTATCTACCGAAGAAAATTTCATTTGTTTATATTGATAATTATCATTGTTTGAAAATGTTGCCTCATTTTGCTCTTTGTGTCTCAAAAATGTTAGTTCTATTGTAAGTTTTTGTTGCAGAATTCAGACAGAATTCGTCTATCCATCTATCATTACCTTATACACCTTATCTAAACAAACTAAAGATTAAACGCCCCAAGTTTTACATTAGACTTCTTGGAAAAATCTTTGCTATTTTCCAGAAGGGTGCAACGTACGAACTCTGAAAGCAGTTTTATACAGTTAGATACATCTAAAACAACGAGGCCAATGACTGTCTAGCATTAACATTTATGTACCTACCTAGTTGAAAAACGGCTAGATTTTTCTAATTTCACTTTTATTCAACTTCGTTTTATAGTTACATAAGATGAAATACATAAAAATTAAAAATTAAATCCAAAATTGTAATACAAATAAAATGTCATTAATAAATGAATCCTGCGCTATAAATAAAAAATGTCGTTAAGGGGGTCCGCACGAGGCATCGTCCCCAAAAGGCTGGCAACATTCCCTCTCTGAATGGCCAAGCTGACCCTCTGTGCGAGAAAGCTACCAGCCCTTCGGTCACCAGAAACCTCGTTTAGACGAGCCCCCAAATCCATAAAAAAAGCAAAAAAAAAAAGTTGAAGACTGCGATCTGGCGTTTTGGTTTTTTGTATTTTGACGGCCTCTGTGGCGCGTGGGGTGAAGGCCTGACTGCAATGCAGATTCCTGCCAGGTGCTATTTATGCTTAAAAATAAGTATTTGTTTTTGGTCTGGGTGTTTTATTTTTAAAGTTTGTATGGAGAAGAAAGTAGGTAGACTTTCCCCTTAACGGACGGAAGACAATAAAATGTATTCTAAAATATAGCATGCTTACCACGAACATGTCCGATCCATTTTCGTTAGTGTCTGCACCAAATAAATGTCTGAAAACCCGCTGGTCGGGTTGACCTGACAACTGAACCGTATCATTGGCAAAAATTCTAAATGGTTTTCGGTTTGCAGTGTCGTCATTCATTTTATAGGGTTCCGTACCCAAAGGGTAAAAACGGGGTCCCGTTTTTACCCTTTGGGTATATTATATTGAGACTTCGCTGTCTACCCGTCCGTCTGTCACCAGGCTGGCTGGCTGGCTGGCAGGCTGTATCTCATGAACCGTAATAGATAGACGGTTACATTTTTAGGGTTCCGTACCTTAAGGTAAAAACGGGACCCTATTACTGAGACTTCGCTGTCTGTCTGTCTGTCTGTCTATCCGTCCGTCCGTCCGTCCGTCCGTCCGTCTGTCCGTCTGTCACCAGGCTGTATCTCATGAACCGTAATAGCTAGAAGGTTGAAATTTTCACAGAAGATGTATTTCGGTTGCCGCTACAACAACAAATACTAAAAACAAAATAAAACAATCATTTAAAAGGGGCTCCCATACAACAAACGTGTTTCAAAAATAACAAGGAGTTTAGTTCAATGTGAGGTCGCTTCTGATTGGTCAGGACAAATCGAGTTGGTCATGGAATTCAAAATGGCTGCCCTATCTGTCAAATATACCAGTCTGCCTTACTTACCAAAGAGTTTCCTATAAGTTTCAGATTTTCTTTGTGCCAAGGTTTTTTTTTTTATTGAGTGATTCGGTCGTTTGATGGGAGTAGAATCGAAGATAAATATTTCATATTTTCCTATAAAATTTAAAAATTGGTTGTTGTAAACCATTTTAGGGTTCCGTATCCAATTGTGATAGTGGTACGGAACCCTTTGTGCGCGAGTGTCGCACTTGCCCCGTTTTTTTTTTATAGATGATGTATTGCTGCTACAACAGAAAATACTTATAACAAAATTCAACAAATATTTAGGGGGGTCCCATACAACAAACGTGATTTTTACCATGATGTATTTTTAGAGCGTTGGACCGGCGCCAGTTCACGGATTGGTTGGTCTAGTGTTCATTTTAGGGTTCCGTACCTAATTGTGATAGAGTAAGAGGTACCTACCTACGGAACCCCTTCGTGCGCGAATCGGACTTGCACTTGGCCGCGTTTTTCGTATCTACTGCTTACCTACTAAGAAAAGAACGACAACCATCGACTTTTATCGCACAAAATCATAAAACACCCAATACTCAATAAACACATCGTTTTTCGTACGTATAAAATTCTATAGGAAATAAAGTAAATATTGTCGTTGCAAAAGCTTACGTAGGTGCCGCCTTATGGCGAAAGATTACGTTTGAAGTCGATCAATTTAGTATAAACAAAATCTTATCTATACCCTATTTCAAAAACTTAGATCAAAAATGTAAATAAAGAACTGTCACTTTCAAATATATAATATGGGATTATTGTTTACATTTTTGATCGAAGTTTCTGAAATAGGTTTCCTATTGATAAGATTTTGTTTATACTAAATTGACGACCTATGTGACGCGTCGGGCGATAGCACTACTGCAACGCAGAAGGTCGTGGTTTCGATTCCCGCCGGGGAGAAGTATTTATGCTGACAATAAATGTTGATTTCTTTTCTTGCTATGCGTTGTCTAGTACCCATAGTACAAGCCTTGCTTAGTTTGGGGTAGATTGCGCTGTTTGTAATGTTCTGTTAAATTTTTATTTTTATTGTGATTGATTGAATGCTGCAACGCACCATGTGCGGTCTCTCTGACACTAGCTCGCACAGTAAACGATCTATTTAACACCTGGGAGGCTTCCGCGGTTGTCCCGTCGGCATCGGGATCGGATTCATTTGACAGTTGACAGCCGAATTTCGAACCGCGAATATTTCAAATCGACGCGTCGATTGCTCATATCGATGCCGAAGCCAAATTGAATGAATGAAACACAGACAGAATTGAATTCAATTGAAGATTTTGACAGAAAATCTTCAAATCGACGGCTGACGGTCATGGATGCGCGGTTTTAAAATTGAAAACCCCGCTATCAAAGATGGCAAACTACCGCGTCGGCATCGAGTTGATGTCAACGGAACAACCGCGGTAGCTTCCCTGATTTCATTTATAAAGACATCATTCACTATTCGCACTGAGGGCCACAGTGCGAATAAGGAATGATGTCTCTATTTTTAGATCATTTTTCTAACACCCATAAAACAAAACAAGGTAAGTCACAAAATACATTTCACGTTTTGCTTTCATCGCATCTCGTGCAAACATTTACGTAAATTATGCAATATCTTGAGCCTGCCTAATATACGACCTGGGTTATTTGACATCTTACAATCAAGAGCAAGTATTTTACTATATTGTCGTCTTTATTTTTGAGTATAATAACATTCAAATTTGTTTGGAGGATTCAGCTGGTGTACCTACTTATGAATGTTGCCATATAAGAAGGTACAAAAATATGCGTGAAATGCTCTTTTCTTTTCTCGAGTTCGTTGTAATTTAAAACCGGTTTTTACCAGTTAAATAATAAATTCAGCCTTTATTATTTAACTGGTAAAAACCGGTTTTAAGCAATACTCAAGTAGCCTCTAGGTAGGCCCACAAAGTTGTGAAATTATTAAAAGTTGCTTTGAATTTTACAACAATACAAGAAAGTCGCTAGGTAATATAATTACAAAGGCCAGTAGGTTTACCAACGTAATTGTCATTTCCCTGGGTATATATCAGGATATTATTATTCTATTTGTTTATCCAGGTTATAAACTACCTGTGTACCAATTTTCAGTTAAATCTGTTAAGCCGTTTTTGCGTGCTTTCACATACAAATATTTAAACAAACAACTAATTTTTGTATGTAAAATATGGGAATATGTAAAATAAATGACGTAGAAGATATTTCTCTTCTGGGTCCTAAGACCTATGCTGGGGCATAGGGCAGACACGATATTCCTCCATCTCGCTCTATCGGAGGCGAATAATGTAAATTTATTATTAATATTAACATTGATTAATTATCATGTTCATCTACACTACCTACATCTAGGTACACTAATATTGTAAAGAGGAAAGATTTGTATTTTTGTGTGTATATGAGTATGTATGTGTGTCGTATGTTTGTTATGAATAAACTCAAAAACTACTGGACCGATTTCATTTTTCAAATTCTTTCACAATTAGAAAGCTACATTCACCCTGAGTAACATTGGCTACTTTTGATCCCGATATTCCCACGGGATCGAGACCTACGCGAGCGAAACCGCGGGATGCAGCTTTTGTTAATAAACATCATAAAGATTTTCGCAGCACAGTCCCGAAAATTAACAATAATTTGAACCAGTAGTAATTAATTAGATAACTTACTCACACGACGAAGCGAAGCCACGTTGTGGTTCTATCGGAGTTGCTTGTTGTTCTAATTAACTACTTCAACCACAATGATGTGGCTTTTGTGCGTGTAACAGAAACTTCATTTGTGGAAGTTATTTCATCATCATCATTTCAGCTGTAAAAAGTCCACTGCTGGACATAAGCCTCCCTCATAGATTTCCAGATGCTTCGGTCATAAGCGGCCTGCATCCACCGCGAACCCGCGAACCCGCAACGCAACTCGGGGTTTCTCTACGGGATCGAATCAGAAATGAGGAGATACGTAGAAGAACGAGGGTCACCGACATAGCCAAACGGAAGTTATTTAATTTAGAATAATAAAAAAAAACGAATTTAGATCGTCAAACAAAGAACCAAATAGATTCAAGATTTTCAAAATCTAAAATCTTGAAAATCTTGAATCTATTTGTTTCTGTTTTGGGTGTTTTCTATGTTACATATTATGTATGTATTTAAAAAAAAAAGTATAATAAGTACTTATTATATCCCTATACCCATAGTACAAGCCTAATGCTTAGTTTGGGGCTAAATTGCGCTGTAACGTCGTGCAATATTTATTTATTTATTTTATTAAATACCTACTGTAAAATTCGAACTTCTTTGGCACCTATAAAAAAACTAATCGAAAGCCAATTCCTAACAATCCTACTAGTGGCAATACTGGCAATACAAACAAACCCTAAAACTCTTGTTCAAACGGAACAACTAACATTCAACTTTAATTACAATGAGACAAGTTTTAAATTCCCTCGCGACGAAGTCCGGTCTTCCTGTTAGCAGTTTTATGTCACCAGTTTGTGTAGGCACTTACACTTACCTAACCTACTTAGATAAATTAGACTATTTAGGGGTCTGAAGTAGGTGTGAAATCTATCCAGAGGGTCTTAACTACTGGGATTTACTTAAAGGTGTATCTACGAGGTGCAGTTTGTTACCAATTAGTGGGTTTAATGGCAACTCAACCACGATAACTCACCACTCTGGGCCAGTCTTTTTTTCATCAGGTGAAAAAAAGGCTTGTTTCCCGGCTCCGCTAAAACTCCACATTGTTTAGGGTCGGCACAGTACAGTAAGTAAGTCCTCAATTACCACAGCTACTGCAAATAGATTTGTCAATATTTTTACACCAACCCTACTTGGGAGCAAGCATTTTACCCGCTGCCAGGGAGAACTTTAGTTTCGCTAGTCTATCCCTTTGTCGCCTTTTTAAGCACCCATAGGGCGCATCCTTTTCTATGCTGGGGCTACACGGTGGTGACGGAGCTACATGCCACTCAGGGCCAGTCCACCTCCAGGCGGTTCATTATGTGCCTTCTGTTAATGGCGTGATAGTCAGGTCACTCTAAGGCTTCTAAATGTTCCAAATAGCATATTGTAAGAGCTCAATGGCCTAGCTACACCAGCCGATGTTGTATAATCGTGCAAGTGAAGCAACGCCTGGCACAGCCATTCTTTGGATGGAAGACGAATAATATGTGGGGCAAAAACATTTTCTCAAGATCATCCGTGATTCGGTCGTTATCTCAGATAGGTCAGCAGTCGCTAGGTCAAGTTACAGGCTTTAGGGCAACCTGTAAACTCCAAAACTAGGTGAGCCACACCACTATACAAAACGATGAAGAAGTACATAATGTCCTATAATTCTTGGTTTTAATTCCTATAATCGTATAACATAAATAAAATACACAGGTGCACATTAAATCATTAAAAAAATATTAAAGCACCTATTTTCTTCCTTCTTCAACAATAAATTGCACAAAACACAAACCGAAAACGATAAACTTTGCACATCACATTCGTCTAGGGACATTACGTTCCCACATTCAAATGGGAAAATACCTATTTTACGAGCGGTTATAAATTCGGTGACACCAGTGTTCCCAAATGTACCGCAAGTCATAACGAAGTATGGTAAATGCTTATTGAATATGGTTTGGTTATTGAGGTTCTTAAGTAAAGTGTCGCATATGTATTTCATTATGGATGAAAACGCGATATTATTTCATTCGTCAATCTTACAAAATCAAACGTTTTCTTGGAGGGTCTAGTGTGCTGCAAAGGCAGTCTGTTTGAGTTTGAGCACAGAATAAATAATATTTACGAGCAGAACATGACACATCCAGTTTCTGATTTAGTGGTGACAAATACTGTGTTAGTGTAAGTGTTGGCAATGATGTGTTAGAGTTGATTTAATTATGATGCGATAATGTTTTAGTTAGTGTATATTATAATGCGATGATGTGTTAGAGAATTTGTAATTCTAATGGAAATATCATAATAAGCTGCCGCTTATTGTAAAGCTTAATGAATTGTTCTGGAACTGACAAAATGTTAATATTTTGGTTTAATAGACACGGAGTCCTTTATTGCTCCCACTCAAATTATAAATGCGAAAGTTTAGATGTTTGTGTTTCAATCGCGCATAAACTACTGAACCGATTCCGATGAAACTTGGTATGTGGATCCCTGGAGATCGTAGGATACCGCGAGGCCGACTATTATTATAAATACGAATATTGATATTACAATTTCTATTTGTTTCTACCCACACCCTCTTGAAGTGAAAAAAATAAAATGCCTTTGGATTAAAAAGATCAAAAACCTTTTTAACACATTCCCTGTACGTATTTAGGGCGTTAAAATCCTTTATATTTACAGGTAGCTAAGTATATTTATTATTCAAAATGTCTGATGCCCTCAAATACTCGTATGCCTACACACTTGTGCTTTGTTTTTCCTTGTGACGTATCCGAATAAACGATCCAATTTCACCGACTTACACATTTACCTAAAACGTTGTCAGAGTAATCGCGTTTTCCTGTAACTGGGTAGACTGTAGCGTGAAATAAAAGAAAAGTTTTAAACTGCTGACTCGGTAAAGTGGGAAACTCGGGGGTACTTTATCTATGCAATATTGCTTTATGATTTTTAAATTTTGATCTTTTGGATGAGAAGCGGTTTGTCTCCCTTTTAATATGACATAAGGATGTTTTTTGGTAGCCCTCAAATTTGTCCTTCTTAAGCTCTTAGAACTTTCTTAAGCAATAAGACGCTACGGGAGCATACTCCGAATTGGTGAATGCTTTCAGACCGTGGTGACTCCTAGGACATGTCAGTTTACACACGATGTTTTCCTTTACCGTAAAGAGCAGATGCATATTTGAATAAGAGCATATTTGCAGACTTTTTTTATACACACATATATTTTACCTGGCTGCCATATTAATAAAAAAATTATAACTTCTACTTCATGAAATGAAATACAGCTATGGAAATGGTGAGAATGGTCAACTCACAGTTGTTCAGCTCAAGCTGCGGAGCTGAGATTTTGAGCATTATGATTGGCCCATAGTGCTCGAAATCTCTGCTCCGCAGTAGTCAATGAGATTGGTCAATAATTAACAGACCGCTTCGCCTAGCTCCGCTTCAGGGGCAAAATACGAAAAAAACTCTATTCAAAGTAGTTGTCTCTTAGTACAACCCAAGCCTACAAACAAGATTATTCCTAGTAATTTTGACACTGCTCTTTCCTAGCAATATCCTTATTCGTACGAGAGAAATAAAATCTATGAAACGCAGGCTACGGCTAAACAGCTGCCAATTTGCTTATACGGAACCGAAATCCATCTTATACTTCCACAGATAATCTAAGGTTCTTTCCTATTTCGAAAGTATTGGAGAATCCTTAAGGGGACAATCTACCTTATACTATTTTCTCCTTACAAACTTTACAAACGTAGTCGACTGTTATTATTATTCCTCCCTGGAATAATAATAACAGTCGACTATTCCTTCTAAAGATATTAGAAAAAATATGTTTATGCCATAAGTCCTATATCAACCATGACCACGCCCCTACGTTTTGAATTTTTCATTTTCTATTTTTTTTGGATTAAGTATATTTCTATTCTCATTAGAAAATGAAAAAAAAAAAACAACACGTAGGGTCATAGTCATGGCAGATATGGGTTTTATGGTCTAAATGCACATTTTACACATTTGCTCTAAATGACTTTAACCAGGGAGGAATCAGTCGACTACGTTTGCATGGAGAAAGAGTAGGTAGACTATCCCCTTAAGGTTAAGGCAATCTGCCAAGAACACGGCTGCATTTTGATAGCTATTACTAGAGGATTTGTACTTTGTATATTGGATTCATATTGTAGTAGGAGTATAGGGGTAGTGTATAACAAAGTAGGGAACCTTTTTTGGTAGTTTGTCGGTAGCTGGATGAGGAAAATTTAAATTTAATGTCCCATACGTGTGATATCAGCCATCTGGCGCAATATCGGAACTACATTATAGTCTCATAGGGGTAGTCATCGGTTTTTCGTTAGTGTTAGTTTAGTTATTTTAATGGATGTAAATTTATTTTTGAAAACGGTTAAAGGAAACATCGAGGTGCTTCGCCTTGACCGGAATTGTGTCCTCTCCTTTGATGGGTACGTGACAAAGTGTCATAGCCAAACATAGGAAACAATGTCATCTTCAAACGCTTTGAACAAAAATATTCAATAACATTGCCTCTGGGGCGCACCGGGCAATGGCCCGACTGCAATGCAGAATTGTTTCTGGTCTGGGTGTTTTTTTATGTATCATAATTATGTATGTACCTATTTACAAAAATGAAAGTAAAATTTGTAGTATTACCGTTGTCTAGTAACCATAGTACAAGCCTAGTACTTAGTTTGGGGCTAGATTGCCTGTAAAATATTTATTATGGCGTCAGAAAATAATTTACAATTTGCGATGAATCCGACAGGGATTTTCAGGTCAGGTCTTGTCTGCTCCATAAGTTTGAAATTTAATTACAACGTGTCATTTCCAACACTTAAAATACCCAAAATCAAGTTCAGAAATAAATTGTAGGTCACCCTTTCTGAATTTCATTTTGATTTTCACATCAAAGAATAACTTTTGAAATTCAAAGCTATTAAAATTCAACTTGGTTTTCCTATAAGAGAGATAAAGATTTCAGCGTTCTTCATACAATGGAACTGAATGATTTTCTTTAGAAGAGATTTTAACCGAGTTCAATTTAGAAATTTAATGCATAAATTGTTCGTCGTCAAATATAGGTAGGTATATGGAGATAATATTATAATTTATTTATTTAAATTGATAGTTTTAGTGAGGTACCTAAGCTATTTACGCAGAAACTTGTGTACGTTACCTAATGACTAATTGTTTTCCGAAAAAGTGCACATACCTATAATTGGGAAATAAAAATTAAATGTAAAAAAAAACCTATTTCAGCAATGTTTAACCTTCTTCTCATCTGAGCGATGTTTCCCGGTTGCATCCTTGATGGTCCGCTAAAACCCCAAACAATTTGGGGTCATCTCAGTAGGTACTAAGTCATCATTGACTATACCTACTGCAAATAGATTTGGCAATAATTATACGGTCGGCCGCCTGCCTGACACCAACCCTCCTAGGGACCAAGCAATTTACCCGCCACCGCGCGAGGAGACCTTAAGGTTTGCTAGTCTCCCTCAGATCCCTTAGTCGCCTTTTACGACACCTACGGGAAGAGATGGTGTAACCCTATTCTATACCGGGGTCACACGGACAAAATGTATAATATAACCTGATGGTAAGTAATCATATGGTCTAAGATGTAGCACGCTTTAGAACAACTCTCTAGCAACTAGAACATAGGAAGACGGCAGTGGAACAAAATTCGATCCGTCTTTCTTATGCATGAACACGGTGGGTCCACATATAAACAGTGCCACCAACTTATTTGTTATGTAATCTGAAGTCGAACAGCCCAGCAATCTAAACTCTACCTAGTAAAACTACCCCACTTCAGATTACATAATAAGTCGGTGTCACTGTATGTATGTTCGTGAAACATGAAACGTTTTTGTCTTCGAATCTTGAATCACAAAAGATCGAAAAAAGATTTTGACACCAAACCATGCAGAGGAAAAAGCTAACCCATCTTATCTAACCCATCTTATAGAAACTTCGTAGTCTGTCTGTGGCCGTAATTCCATCTATAACGAAACTCGTCTTCAAGATAAACAAAAACAAACCCAGCAAATTTATCACTCAGAGCTCCTAAAGTAAACGGGCAAGGTAATAAACCTACCACGAAATTCCCAATACAATCAATCCCCACGCGTCGTTCGAAACAAATGCAAGTCAAGTGGCTTATTTCCACAGGAAATTCGTAAATCATGGCCTTATGTTGTTGCGAATGGGGTCCGCAACACTTTAATGGTAGACCCTCTAACGTGAAATTTAGTAGAATGTAGTAGGCAGGCTGTATAGGTGGTAAATTGCTGTACGGTGTGACCATAGTAATAATTATGAAGCTCCCACTTCCAACACGAAACCGTAAAATGCGGTTTGATACTACCGTTGGCATTTAGGCCTACACAACACACATCATTTTTAACAGACTTCTAAAAATGAGGTTATCAATTCGGATGTATGCATATACATATGTTGTTTTTATATAATATCTCAACCTTCTAAGGCGTTCGTGGCCTATATGCGCCCACCGATCTTATATAGTCATAAAAGTCAAGCAATGCCAAGCGCGATCACTCTTTAGATGGGTGACTGATAATTAGTGTGGCAAACATTTGTTTTGAAGTTTTTCGTGCAGCACGATTATTCGTTGGATCGGTTACTGATACCTAATATGTGTGTCAATATTTTTAATCTTCTCCGGGCTAAGAAAAGCGCCGGTTAGCTTTGGTTGTTATCTCCGATAGCAATCGCTAGGTCAAGTTTAAAGTCTTAGAGTGACCTAAATACTCTAACACACTCTTACATACTCTTCTTTTCATTTAGTGCCACACCACTTAGCAAGTTATATAAAACACTAGTTTCACCCGCGTAAGTCCCGATCCGGTGGGAATATCGGGATCAAAAGTAGCTTATGATAATTCTCGATAATTTAGTTTTCTATTGGTGAAAGAATTTTTGGAATCGGTTCAGTGGTTTCAGAGATAACCCGGAAAATACAAAAATGTTTCCATCGGCTGTTTCGTAGAATACTTGTTTTTACCTTTTGAGTACGATTGAGCGTCGAATGAGATAAATTATAATAAACCTAACAATAAGTAATTTAATTTGAAGTTATAGTAGTTTTTAAGAAGGTAAACCGAGGGGGGTAAAAAATATTTTATTCTCAAAGTGGGCGCTGGACAAAGTTTGGGAACCCCTGGTATTCTATACCAGGGGTTTCCAAACTTTCCCTCTATGTGAGAAACCTACATACATAAATATTACCAACGTTTCCTCTTTATAATATTAGTATAGAAGATAGATATAAATAAGTACATACAATCCAAATAATGTATTCAGAAATATAAACGTAGACAGTTATTATATTAGAGCGAACAGCAACATCCTCGCCACACCCTCAGCTATTTACCAGTAACGAGGCTGTATTGACATAATTAAATTGTTCTTGTAACGACGACGCTGAGTACTTAGCGACTCGATTATTGTGAATGGGCTCGTTAGATTGCTTGTTTAGTAATGTTTAGAAACGTTATGTGTGATTGAATTAGTAATTTGCGAGGTAATGGAACGGTGGGAGGGAGTGTGGTCGTGTTTAAATTTTAGAATGAATAGTGGAATTGTTTTTAAAGCTTTGATTCAATTCAATTTCAAAATATCTTAATTTTATACATTTTTAGGTACATCTAATATTACAATAAAATAATTCTTAGTGTAAACATTTATTTAATAGCCTCGTTTAATATAGTAGATTTTTTTATAACATAGTAGTATAGTAGATCACATTGTAGCGGTCGCATGGTTTTCTACAGCAATATTGCGCAGCACAGCACTCGTCTATATAAGACCCATGAGTTGGAGAGAGAGAAAAATAGTCACTGCACCGCTCTCACGTTTTACGACCTTACTCATGGGTCTTATGACGATAGTGCTGCGCATTATTGCTGTCGATAAACTGTATCGACATTGCAACTATAACCTTACTATTTATGACCGGCGTGCAACGAGAGAATAAGTGAACTATAATAGGTAGGTATTTGTTGTGACTTCGAATGGCTAAAAATACCTAGACGAATTGTTTAAAATATGCCGCAGCGACTGCAAACATAAATTTACCTTAAAAAAACCTTATCTGACTTTTAGATAGAGAATTTTATCAACAAGGAAAACATTTTTAATCAAAATCAACCGTGCACGGTGTGATCCAATAGAAACACTTTTTTTCATTATTCCGGCTGTACCAAAACCCATTTCCATTTGCCTAACCGTTATACCAAATTTTGGTGCGAACTCCATATTTTTCGTCCAAAATTTCTGCTTTTCTAAGCAGAATTAACTAAAATGGCCCATCTAACCCGTCTTTGTGAAAATGGGACGCGTGCTTATAAACACGGGTCTAACCCTCGAAATTTGAGAGGTCAGTTAGGACGAAAACGTACTGGAGGCAAGTGTTGAAGATTCAAACGAGATTCAAATGAATTCAATTTGAATTCACGATGAACATACTGGCAAAACCAATTCGCTGTGGATGTTTTTACTAGATTTTTGCCGGGCACGTGCTTTGATTGAAAATATTTTTTTCCGGAATAACAGATCTAATTTTTGACAGTCTATTTGGGACTCTTAAAAATACTCTAGATCAGCCATTCTCAAAAAGTAGTCCGAGGAGCCCTGGGGCTCCCCGCCAAGCAAATTCCGAGACTCCGGCAAAGTACGAAAAAAAAATATCATCAGTCTCACTTGATTTTATTATAAAATGCATAGGTAGGGTTACTTTTAAGGGTAAGCGGTAAGGTATGTTATAAAATAGTTTTTTTTGAAAATCGGTAACTTTTCCCCGAAATTGCATAGAATTGTAAGTGCGTAGATCTCTACTAGCGCTCCGCCAGGGGAAAAAAGAAATGAGCGAGTTTTCGCTGACGACACGCTACCGTAGCGCTGTCACATACAGATCGGGGCACATAAGATCTTATGCGCTAGTTTCCGCTGCCGGTGATTGCGCAACGCTAGCGATATTGCCGAGTCGGTTTACCCTGTCCGCCTGTGCTCTTTTCGCGTGAATTGATGAAAAAAACTAGTTTTTGGTTATCTTGGGGCTCCGCGTAATATATGGCTATTCAAAAGGGTTCCATCACCAGAAAAGATTGAGAGCCGCTGCTCTAGATACCTGATTAATCCGAAAAGTTCGCGTCACGAAATACAAACTAATTCCATTACAGTGCTACGATAAGGCATAATGCTTCTTCTACTTAACATTCTTGGTAGCTACGACGACATTTCTAATCTGTTCGTGCTCATATCTTCGAAAAAAAAAATCTAGATGTAATTGTAGTTTGTCTAACCCTCTGCCAAGCACCGTGTATGTCTTGTCAAAAGGGTGCCATCACCAAAAAGTTTAAGAGCCTCTGCTCTAGATACCTGATTAATCCGAAAAGTTCGCGTCACGAAATACAAACTTAATTCCATTACAGTGCTACGATAAGGGATAATGCTTCTTCTACTTAACATTCTTGGTAGCTACGACGACATTTCTCATCTGTTCGTGCTCATATCTTCGAAATTAATTCGGAATCTGCAAATTATGTGATTTTCGTAGCTTCTCGTTTGGCTTTATTGCATCGAGGCTTCACACACCACAAATATGCGATAAATAGTCACTGAGATCATCATCTTATTGTAATAATTCCACTTCTGAACAAAGGCTTCATCTAATAAATAAATATTGCAGGACATTGTCCACAGCTCAATCTAGTCCCAAACTAAGCAACTATAGGCTTGTACTGTGGGTGCTAGACAACGGATACACTACATACCGTACGTTTTTTTGTAAATACATGCATACGATACCTATACAATACATCCAGACCCAGTCATAAGTGTCATAGTACCTACCCTATTTTCCGCTTACCGCATCCAGTATTTGTCTGCAGCCTTTCGTGTAAGTCTTCAGTCCATTTGGCCAGCATCCTACGTAGGTAGTGATTTGGCAAGTCACAGGCATATTACGCAGGTACTACGTACCCAAAATTTTCCAAATTTTTGCCAACCATTTCGCATTGCAAGGATAATATGGATGATGTAACTTTCTGGGGTAAGCCTGAGAAACTTTTCCGGGCTGACCCGACAAAAAGTCACGAAAAAACAAGGGGAACATTTCAAATTATTCTGCATGCCTCTATAAATGTTTCATTGGTGAACCAATGGAATGTCACGTTTCGACAGACGGCCTTATGTGAATTTTGTATGAGTTTTTTTGGCTTTTTAACCCCCGACAGAATATAGTAGTTTTTTGAGTTCGAGGTGTATCTGGAGGGTTACTGCGGTTCGTTTCGATACGGCATCGATACTGTCATACGATGATTCTACTGTCACATTCTGATAGTAGGGTGACAGTAGAACCATCGTTATGACAGTATCGTTGTCGTATCGAAACGAACCGAAGTAACCCTCCAGGTCTCTGTCTGTGTCGTAGCTCCGAAATGTATGGAGCGATTTTGATATAGTTTTTTTGTAATTTGATAGGTAATAGCGAGTGGTAGTGGTACGTGCTTAAGTCAAATAAGAACACTCGCAAGTTCTTATTTGACTTAAGCACGTTAAGACCAATCCTTAAGAGGACAGTCTACCTACTCTTTTCTCCATACAAATATACAAATGTAGTCGACTGTTTTCTTTCTGGATAAAGTTGTTATAAAAAATATCTTTATGCCATAAGTCCTATATCAGCCATGATCATGCTTTTACTTTTTTATTTTTTTTATTTTTCTGTATTTCATTTCTATTCTAATTAGAAAATAAATAAAAAAAAAACAAAACGTAGGGGCTTGGTCATGGCAGATGGATTTTATGGCATAAACATATTTGCTATAATATCTTTATCTAGGGAGGAAACAGTCGACTACGTTTGTATGGAAATTTCGTATATCAGCAGTAATCTTGTCGGCCGATAGAAAGTCTGAAGTCACCACCGACCTTTTGCGTTAAACACTACGATTGAACGTCATTCTCGCCTCAAACTCATTACTACGGAATAGTTTCCCACCCCTGGTACATTTTCAGCCTAAAGATTTATAAGCTTTTTGGGCCTTAGAATTTTATGGGCTAAACCTTATAGGCCCGTGAAATTTGCTGTAGGCACCTTTGTTTACATTATATTATGAGGATTTTGAGGGATGGTGTTAAAGGGTTAATTTTATGGCTGTACTAACTGCGCCCTGTGGGGTTCTTCGCATATATTTCCATCCTGTACGTATACGTTTACGATACAGACAAAGAGACAGACGGACAAGCGATTGATCATACAAGAGTTCCTTTTTGGAGTTCTCTACCCAATAAAAAACTTGACAATATTACTAAGACTCATCTGTCCGTCTGTTTGTCTGTCTGTCACCAGTCTGTATCTTATGAATCGTGAATAGCTAGACAGTAAAAGTTGAATTTCTTACAGATGATGTATTTCTGTTGCCGATGTAACAACACTAATAAAAAGCGACTAGCAAGACTAGCACAACAGCACGAAAAACATTATATCTAGTCGAGTTCCGTCTCTTTCTCTCAAACGACGAAAAAAACAGAGGAAACCTTTATGTCGATTCGACAAAATGAATCTCGTGCTGTCATGTTAGCATAATTGTCATTGTAAAGAGGGAATAATAAAAAATCTTTTATAAACCAAACGTTAAACACACGAAGTTAAATTTAAACTAATAAACCTAACTACTAACTAAGGTATTTGTTAACATCAATACCCCCCCGATGTCCCAAATACACAAAATTATTTGGGACATCAATTTTTGTTAATAAAATTATCACATATCACATCACATTAATTAATTCCACCTACTCTTTTCTCCATACAAACTTTACAAATTACGTTTGTATGGAGAAAGAGTAGGTAGACTGTCCTCTTGAGTAGTAGTTCTACGAACTGTTGACCTATCGAGCGCTTTATTAAAACGAAAGTAAGGCAGGAAGGAAAGATAGGTAATTAATCAATCATGTTTAATCGACTTAAAAAATCCATTTTAACATTTTCAAACAATTACAAAGTTTGTGACGAAAAGGTGGATCTAGGGCCGACATCAATGGAGTATCAACACCTTTAAGCTTTTAGTATTCCCCTATTACTGGACAAAAACCTAAAAATTAGCGTTTACTATATTTTCAAGAGCTTCGAACATCCTTGTCAGATCTTCACAAAATTTCTATGGAACTGATTTGAAGTTCAGAAAACAGGCGAGCTAGCATACAATGTAGGTACAATGTAATACCAAAGGCAACACTATTTGGTAAGTGAAATTGACACCAAGTGTGTCACTCCACTTATTCTAATATCCGCCGAATACCTGTGTAAAAAATGCCTGAATACAAAATATATGTTATCACATTACTCTCGGCATATCTACGAATATTTCCATTGACACATGCCTATACTTCAACTTATTCAATTTCCCGTGAAAATGTGAGGAATGCTAAGTTAGCATTTCTTGGGTAAAAATGAAAATCAAAGTGGCGGCCTTTGATAGACTCTGTGGACAAAAACCTGGTTGCAGCGCGGAAACCGTTGCAAACAACGCACCCTATTTGGGGTCAGCAGGTGTAGTTTGTCGTCTTTTCCTTGACCACACCTACTGCAAAAATAAGTGGCAAATATTTTTATGACCCGCCGCTGAAGACTTGACACTGACCCCAACCCAGATAGCAGGAACAGGTAACCACGGAAAGAAGATCAAGTTCGGTAGTCTCCCCCTCAGTCGCATATAACGACACCCATACGAAGATATAGTGTAGCCATAGGGTTACACTAAATTCCTACGTGGGTGTCGTACACCCAGCCAAGGGCTACAGGGCACACGATGTTTTTATTACGATTGATAAATGTTTAAAATCGTAATAAAATACAAAAGACAATAAAACTCTCAAAGAATACACTAGAAAAAATAAAGACATTTTCAATTCTTTCACGTCGATTGTCGCAAAATATTATTGAAAAGAAAATCGAGACAGAACTTAATAACGTCTGTTGTTAGAAGTATTGACCCTTGCAACCTACTTACGACTTTTATGACAAAAACGTGGAAATTCGCTTATCTTCAAGCATAGGTAAGTTATTTCGAGTGCAATACTTTGTCCATTGAACATTTAGAACATACCTATTTTCAATGGTCAAACTGATATATACAAAATGTAATTGAAAATTCAGTGACACTGTCTCGCTGTTTTCCCCCAACTTATTTCCTATTATCTTTTTAGGGTAAAAACGGCAGACTTTTACTACTCCACTGTCCGTCTGTCTGTCCCGGAAGGTGCTCTTGGGAGTGGGCTGATGGTACATCGGACTCCGTCTGCAAGTTTACATCTATATTTATAGACGACTCTGAGTAATTGCTTTGGCTAAGCAATGCCACGCAATGCCCAGTCTCACTCTTATTACCAAGTGATTTTTAATGTCACCGAGAATGTGACAGGCACATTACTTAGACAAGTAATTACTTAGAATTGACTATACCTAAATACGAGTGTTAATGTCGACCACCAAATGGGGACACTATATTGGGGATATATTGTTACTTCAGTTGTATCAGGGGTTGTCTGTCACCAGGTTGTGTCTCATGAACCGTGATAGCTAGACAGTTAACATTTTCAGAGATGATGTATTTCTGTTGCCGCTATATTTACAGACACAGAAAATAAAATTAAATAAGTAAATAAGCGGGACTCCCATACAACGAATGTGATTTTATTGCGATAATGGTACGGAACCATTCGTGCGCGAGTCCGACTCGCACTTAAACGCTTTTCCATTAACACCTACCTAGTAAACATTTATATATTAGTGAAAACTTTGGCTCTAAGCCAACTGTCATCCCTGTTCATAAATCCTGAAAGAGTCAAGTTTAAACTACAATTTTAAGATAGGTAGGTAAGTAAGTGTACATCTGGACTTAGTTTCCAACATTGAGATAAGAGTCTAAATTTAGAGGCTTTGTCTTGATAAATTAATGTTGTTTTAAGAGGGACAAAGTTATTTGGGTACTAAGTAGTAAATAGTCAACCTAAGTTCAGTGAAAGTAGATAGAGATCTGATTCTGATTACAAGACTTTGTAAGGTCTAAGGCACAAATCATGTCGAAAGCGGGGTTTACATTACGAAACTATATAAAAAAAGTACGTTTATTCATTCGGATATTAGGAAGAAGTCTCTTAGAAATGTCAGTTATTATAGTGTACCTAATCTACTGTGTCTTCGGAACGCGACCTCCAATGAGAAGAAGACACAAGAAATTCATGGGGTGTTTTTTTGTATTTTTTTTGCAGTAATCTTGTGATTTACATTGTCGCATATTTATTATTGAACAATCGCGAAACTGGAGCAATAATCTATTATGATGGCATGCATTTTCGAGACAATTTCAAAGCAGCCTCGCAGCAGATACTTCTTTTACTTTTCATGTAGACGTGTGGGTCACTTAGTGTTAGAGTTTTCAGGTCGCCCTTACGCCTCTAACTTGACTTAACGACTGTTACCAGAGATAACAACCGGGACCAACTGCTTAACGTGCCTTTCGAAGCACGGAGAAACTCGAGAAAGTGATATTCTTGCCTCACAAATTATCGGTCACCCATCCAAGTAATGACCGAGCCAAGTGTTGCTTAACTCTTCAACTCTGACTATTTAAAATCGGTAGGTGCAGCTAGGCCAATGAGCTCATCAGAAGTTACTAAAAGCAACACTAAAATAGGTCGTAGTGTTGCTGTGTCCACGAAACTTTTTGGGAAAATTACTCTAAAATGCATGCCACTAGTTTCGTAATCTAAACCCTGCGGTATCGTGGACGGCGCATTGGATCTTCTTTCTTCTTACCTGAGTGATAGGATCCAGTGTGTCGACATTAACGGTAAACGTTCCCCTGGATCACCTGTAACTTTAGGAGTTCCTCAAGGATCCATATTGGGACCTTTTTTATTTCTAGTATATATTAACGACTTACCTTTCCTCGTGAAGGAAAATCATGGGATAGTATTGTTCGCAGATGATACCTCATTGGTATTTAAAGTAAAAAGACGACAATCTAATATTGACGACGTGAACAATGCTCTCTCTAGATTAGTATATTGGTTTAATGTTAATAATATGCTACTAAATGGATCTAAAACTAAATGTATTCGATTCACACTACCAAATGTAAAACAAGTTAAAACTTCTGTAAAAATTGATAATGAGGAGATCGAAATAGTCGATAAAGCTGTCTTTCTGGGTATAACTTTAGACGCTAAGCTTCAATGGGGCCCACACGTGGAAGCTCTGTCAAAAAGGCTTAGTTCCGCAGCTTACGCAGTTAAGAAAATCCGGGAATACACAGATGTTGAAACGGCCCGCCTAGTCTACTTCAGTTACTTTCACAGCATCATGTCATATGGTATCCTGCTGTGGGGGTGTGCTGCTGACATAGAAACCATTTTTGTTTTGCAAAAGAGAGCGGTGCGAGCTATCTACAAAATGGACCCCAGGGAATCGCTTGAAGAAAAGTTTAAAGAGATAAACATTTTAACTGTTTACTCTCAATACATTTATGAAAATCTGCTATACGTACATAAGAATAAATCAAGTAAATTTCACAAATACAGTGATGTCCGTCAGGTTAATTTGAGACACAAGGATGATCTGACTGTGCCCTATAGTAGGCTCCAGAAAATAAGTAAGTCGTTCTGTAGCACTAGTGTACTTTATTATAATATACTACCTGAAGACGTATTTGACATGTCCATTACAAGATTCAAAAAATTTATTAAACTTAAATTGTGTAATAAGGCGTACTATAGCACGTCGAAATATTTTGATGAGAAGAATCCATGGACATGATTGTTAACTGCTCCTGTTCAGATTAAAGATCTGTATTATGACGATTGTAATATAAAACATGATTAAAAAAAAAAAGTAATTGAAAAAAAAACCCCATGAGTTTCTTGTGGTTTCTTCTCATCGGAGGGCGCGTTCCGAAACCTCGGTAAATTAAAATCTCGACGTTTCAAAACGTACGTATGTGTGTATAATATACGTTCTAAATGAATAAAAAATTTTGAGTTTTGAGTTTTGAGTTTTGCTTATCTAAGTGTTTTCATAAATGTTTTAAAACTTCTGTGTATGCTGCAGTCCCGTTTCCACTGCTAGTGGAGCCGAGTCATTTAGGTGTCAGTTGAACATCCAACGATAGTTTTAAATTTTCATAATGCAAAACCACCGAGTTTCTCCTACAGAGAGACATAATTGGAGGCAGTCTGAAAGAATAGAATACTAAGGCGGAACCAGACATCGCGAAGCGTGCGTCAACCACGCACGCACAGGGTTCGTTAGTAGAAGAATAGAATTAATGCAACCGTCTGTCCACACGGAGCGCACGGCTGGCACCGAGGCGGCGTTCGCAACGATCGTACGCGAATGCTCACTGTGACTGCACACGTCCACACAGCCCGAGGCATGCGAGGCGAACCATTTGCAACGCACGCCTCGCGATGTCTGGTTAAGCCTCTATAAAAACGCTCGCTAACACATTAATGAATCCGCTCAGCTCACGGTTAGAGCCCAGCTTACGGCATCCTGGTTTTGTGCTTTTCAGTTAATTCATCGTAATTCTTTATTACTTTGTGACATATAATAATAATAAAATATAATAATAAATATTAAAATTTATTCAATAAATCTGTTTTACAAAGTAAACTATAGAACTAAATATATCAAGAAAACAATAAAAATACATATGCCTGAACTAGGTTAATCCTGTATTTCAGGCGAAAAAGGACAAACATATTTTATAAATTAATTCATAAATCAAATTAAATTACACATACTTGCAATTATTTAACCATTCTTATAAACTAATGTTAATAACTATTAGGTACCTATATAATATTTAATGTAAAAAGTTGGTACATAAAAACACATAAACAAGGATATTCCAAATGCAAAAATAAAAGAATAGAAACAAAATAAAAACAATTTCTTTCATTTTAAAATTATAAATAAATTCTCTGTATCTTCGTATGACATACTTTGCAGAGCGTCTTGGACAAACTTTTTAGCTATATTATTACTGAGTGGATATACGTTAACTTTGGCATTTAATCTATTGTAAAGAAGAGGTCCAAGGAAAAGAAAAAATCGGTGAGTAAAGTCGTGATTTGTTCTAATATTTCGAGGGCAGACTATATCATATCGTCTTTTGTTAATATTTTCAGTGCAGTATGGAAGTAAAGAGTGCTGTTTGAGGACTATATTCATGACAAATAATTGTCTGGCTGTTAGTACTTTACAAGTCTTATAAAGAAGGTCAGTAGGGTATTGAAAGTGACGGAATGTAGCAACCTTTAGAACAGCCCGCTGGGCCCTTTCCGCGGTTAGTAATAATGTTTTAGCCGAGCCACCCCATGACGTAATACAGTAAGTTAATAGTGATTGACATAATGCAAAATACACTTGTTTGACTAAGTTCGGATTAGCAATAGTGCGAACTTTTTTAAAAACAAATATTAACTTACGTATTCTGCCACATAAAGCTTCAATATGGTACTTAAATGAGAGAGATCCGTCAGTTATAACTCCAAGGTACTTTATCTTGTTAGTATTAGCAATGATTGGACACTTACAAAGACCATTCACAGTATCCCTACAACGATGAGCGTATATTGTAGGGACAGGTGGAGCCGATTGTAATTTGCGCATTGAAAACTGAATGAAATTAGTTTTATCTGCATTCAGTGTCAGAAGATGTTGCCGAAGCCAGTTATTGACAGCATTAAAGCCTCGTTGTGCATGTTCGTAGACTTCATTACCCGGGTCTGCAGAAAACAATAGAGCAGTGTCATCAGCGTAGGATATAATTTTACCATTATCTAAATTCAGATTACAGAGATCATTGATGTAAATCAAAAATAGGGTAGGTCCTAAAATACTTCCCTGAGGAACACCAAAAGAGGTATTAATTAGGTCGGAGCTGATAACATTGTCTATTTTTACACATTGGGTACGGCCATCCAAATAGTTTGCGAAAAGCTTGAGCTGAGTGCCTCTTATGCCTAATGATTCAAGCTTCTGCAATAAACGTATGTCAGACGTTAGCAGACGTTGACGAGCATTTGTCAAAACGGCCGGAAGCAGAAGAAAGGTGGATAAGAGAGAAGAATGATAATTAGGCTCAACCCTCATTGATAAATCAAGGAGGAAGCGCGGCGATAAAATCCATAGTCACAACCACAGAAAAGACGATAATCACAAAGGATTTCCTCGCCGAGCCATGACTTATTTTCATATCACTTGTCTTGAGCGTTACGCCTTATATTTGGGTATTTTTGAGCTATTAAATAATTTTATCGTAGGTACTATCAACAACAAAAGTGGCTACCCAGTTAGCCGAAAGATTCGTTTGAACCGAGCGCCGAGCGTGGAATAAATTGATACACATTCATATAGGTATATCTAATAAATATCAAATGTGTGACAATAATTGTGTAGTGTTCTGTGTCGCATGTAAGCAGACGATAGGTAGGTAGGTAACAATTAACAAAGTCGTAGGTATCTTTACTAAGTGAACCTAAATTTACCTTGCAAGCGAAATTAGACCTTACGGTGGGCAGGCAGTAGTGTTGCTGACTGTATATAATTTCAAATTTCAAAAATTCTGACATAATTATATCCTATTATTATTTAATTATGTAAGCTCAAACCGATTTACATTAATAATATTGTATAAAGGTACTACGTAGGTATATATGCTCATCAAAAATTAATATCTATTGAAGTTTCTTTTGAAGTTTACCAAAAAAAGCTTTTGACAAACCGGCAAAGTAACGAAGAAGTACCTACCGACGACGTAATTAAAAAGTAATCTTCCCATCAAAAACTCTGTAAAAATCATTACCAAAGAAATTTCTGTAAACAAATAGGCACTTATTAACATTAAGGGCGACACGCAGACTCCAGACTTTCAGTCGATCGATAACTCGTCGACTCTTTAAAAATATTTTTGACAAAAATATAATTATTAGTGTAGGTACCTATCTATACATAACAGCACACATGCACTAGTTTTATTATATGTGTGCTGTTTGGTGTCGTCTGTTTTTTTTTTAATTGTTTTATACAAAAGTATCTTGGCACGGACACAGCCCGGTCTCCGCCTGGTATAGTATGAATTATCCAACTTGTCTGACTGTACTTATAAGTGCAGCACCATCACTAGCAGAAACACAAAGTTTAAACCTTAGATTACCAAGTAGGTGGGTATTCTATCTAACAACGACGTTCTAATTTTGATCCATTTTTTAAAAGTGTGTGATTAATTTCTCTAGAAAATTGACTTTGGAACTGGTGAAGTCCATCCGTCAAAGACGAGTTTGAAATGAATCACTATTAGGTGACCCTTCTCCTTCTAGTCTCTAACCAGTCCAGGAGGGTTACTTCGGTTCGTTTCGATACGACAACGATACTGTCATAACAATGGTTCTACTGTCACCCTACTATCAGAATGTGACAGTAGAATCATCGTTATGACAGTATCGATGTCGTATCGAAACGAATCGCAGTAATCATCCAGTTCTATGATTTAAACAAAAAAAAAGCTTCGATACTTTGTGCTATCGGCCGACTAAAAATTCTACGTTTGTACTAAATTAGCAAACTTTTGCATTAATATAAAGAATGTTTGGTTTTCAAATGAAAAGTGAAGAGAACCGAAAACAACTGGGACAGAGCTGTTTCGTATTTTAAACAAAATTACTTATTCGTAGAATTTCTATCTGTTTGTTAGCATTAGAACATTGACTGTCAACGAAATTTTGTGGACAAACAGGGAGGAAAAGTACCTACCTACTTAGTTACGTATTCTTTCAATTCAGTTAGCTACAGACTATATTATTATGTATTGCATAATATGTAGAGATATACAGTTATTGCGATTCCAAATATGCCAATCAGAAAAAGTGACGCAATTCGATTATCGTACATAACATTAGATATGTTTACTTAGTATTAATATTAATCCTCTGGCTAGCCTTAACCGACCGGTCAGAGTAGAGTCGCAAGAGCAGAAATACTCACGAGGATAGATCAGTGATGAGTTGGCGCACTCTCTAGCATACCACTGAAGACTTAAAATCCCGTGAGGTCCTTCCATCGTTCAGTCTCTCACGTCGGCTTTGTAGCTCCCTTGCTATAATTAGCTCAGCTGATTAGAGAAACCCTGTTTGTGAGTTGGCGAGCCTTTACTGCCATTTTAACGTGTTTGTTAGATACGGCAGGCGTCATAATCAACTGCCAAAGATATACAGGATGTTCGAGTTTATGAGACAGCTGCTAATTGTTGTTAACACGTTGTTCTTAACATCCAGAACTTTTTTTACAAAAAAAAATACTACGACCTTATTTAAATATCAAAAAAGTT
Organism: Idaea biselata; assembly: GCA_958496205.1. Taxonomy (NCBI): domain Eukaryota; kingdom Metazoa; phylum Arthropoda; class Insecta; order Lepidoptera; family Geometridae; genus Idaea; species Idaea biselata. Next base: position 19,983,366 of record OY292404.1, read on the forward strand.
TTTTTTTGTAAAGGCAATTAATGTTATGGCTGTCGTAGTTCAAATTAAATAAAAAGACAATTTAAGGTCAACGACCTCCAACTTTCAGAAACAGCTGACTTTCAACTAAACTTTAAGCTCAAAATTTTCGGAAACTATTACGAATTTCCAAAAGCCGTCGTAGAAAAACTTTGTCGCCTAGACCTGTAGAACAACATATACAAGCAGCTGTTTCGTAACCAACAGCCTGTATTGTATATACCCTCCCTTCCATTTTTCCATAGAGACAGACTCCACAAACAAATCGTGGTGCTACATCGCCAGTTACATAAAACAAGGTACCACGACGAATGATCTACCATCTACCATTCTAAGGCATTGAATTACAGATGCCGTCTGGAGGGAACCTCACTGTTCCTTATTTGTATCGCTCACAGGATGTGAAAGCTATATCTCTTGATATTCTTTCATTTTACTACTATTTCCTTTACCTACTAGAGATCGAAATCGTTGGGTATGAACTATTTTATTCTGATCGTAAATCAGTCAGCTGATATTTTTATAGTTTTCCCGTTTTTTGGGGGTTTAATTTTATCGGGTTGTAAAAACGGGAGTCCGTGACGTAAATTTTGCTAAACCTTTCATGCTATGCTTAAGTTTATATTTTTTAGGGTTCCGTATCCAAATGGTAACAAATTGGCAGATTGGGAAGACCCAAGAAGTGCTGGATTGACGTCTTAAGATCGGATATGCGTGCAAATGGCCTCACTACGCGGGATGCCGAAGATCGTGCGAAGTGGAGACGTAAAAGTAGGAAAGCGGACCCCGGGCTCTCGAGAGGGATGCAACCGGAAACATCGCTCGGATGATGATGACCCAAATGGTAATAAAAGAACCCTTTTACTAAGACCCCGCCAATGTCCGTCTTTCTGTCACTAGATTGTATCTCACGATCCGTGATAGCTAGACAGTAGAATTTTTTACAGTTGATATATCTCTGTTGCCGCTATACCTAACAACAACAGAATAACAGAAATAACATTGAAGTGGGGCTCCCATACAAAAAACGTGTTTTTTTTTGTGATAATGGTAGGGAACCCTTCGTGGGCAAGTCCGACTAGTTTATGTTTGTCCAACGCATTACTAACTGTTCCGCTACTAGATGGTTGTTTAAATTCAACTGTTTGCTTTACTTTAGTTTGCTAATCTTGACAATAAGCAAGATAAAGTAGTTTTGTTGTTAAAACTGAAACCAGTTCTACGAACAATTCAAAAGCCAATGATAAAATCAAATTGTTAGTGTGAAGCAAAATACGTTATCTCAGAAATACATGCATAGGTACTACATTGTTTGAGAACTTATATAGCCCAGATTAGACATTGTGAATAGATAATCTTTAAATTGTAAATACTAAAGTATATGATACAGGATGTTTCGACGAGGGGGTATTAAGCCGAAAGGGGGTTGTTCTAGAGGTCTAGGCGAACAACTTTTATTCTACGACTTTTGGAAATTCGAACTTTTTTTTCGAAAATTTTAAAGTTGTATCACTAAAAAAAACAGCTGAATTTGTAAAAAAAAAAGGCAATTAATGTTTAAATTGTAGTGGTCCAAACTAAATAAAAGGGCACCTTAAGGCCAATGACCTCAAACTCTAAAAAACAGCTGATTTTCATGCAAACTTTAAACTCAACATTTTCGAAAACTACTTCGAATTTCCAAAACTTGTAGAACAAAAGTTGTTCGCCTAGACCTCTAGAACAACCCCCTTTCGGCTTAATACCCACTCCTCGGAGCACCCTGTATAGCCCGCTATCCGTTTATTTATATACAATGCTTCCGGTTATCATCTTATTTTAGTACTCTAACATAATTTCCTCTACACAATAAAAGAAAATGCACTGGTCGATTGTAAAACTCAGGAATACATGCATACATTGTTTGAGAATTTATCTAGCCCAGATTCGACATTGTGGATAGATAATCTTTAAATTGCAAATACTACGGTATGATAAATCGCCCACTCTCCATTTATTTATAAACAAAGCTTTTGCAAAGTACTGTAACATAATTTTCTCTATACAATAAAACAAAATGCACTTGTCGACCAAATGTACGGATTATAAAACTAAGGAATACATGCATAGGTACATTTTTAGTGAACTTATCTAGCGAAGATTGGAAATTGTGCATAGATAATCTCTAAATTCCAAATACTACACTCTCCATTTATTTATAAACAAAGCTTCTGGTTATCTTTTATATTTGGTACTATACTCCAACATAATTTTCTCTGTACAATATAACAAAATGCACTGGTCGACCAAATGTACCTACGGGCTATAAAAGTGAACCGACGACATACTTATACCTACATCTCTTCCTTTTCCAACAAAGATATAACCGGGTCACGGAACGAAATAGGTTTTAAGGCTTTACCAGACGAGGGGTGACCGTGACGTTCACATTGTTGCCTTGTTTATTGACGATTCTAACAATTTTACTGTTGCTTAGTGTGATGTAAAATATACCTGGGATAGGCACCTAAGTTTTACTGCTGCTTCGTTATTTAGAGATAGGCTGGTTAGATGAGAAATGTTTTTCCGATTTTCTTTGGCTATAGTTGTATTTTTTGCTGTACTATTCATTCTAAAAGTTTTATTATTGTTTAGTGTGACCTAAGTTTTACTGCTGCTTCGTTATTTAGAGGTAGGCACGACTATAATATGTGAAGTCTTTTTCCGATTTTCTATTGCTATTATAGTTGTTTTTCTTGCATTCTAACAATTTCACTGTTGCTTAGTGTGATGTAAAATATACCTGGGATAGGCACCTAAGTTTTATTGCTGCTTCGTTATTTAGAGATAGGCACGACTAGATGTGAAGTCTTTTTCCGATTTTCTTTGGCTATATAGTTGTATTTTTTGCGGTAGGTACTATTCATTCTAACAATTTCACTGTTGCTTAGTGTGATGTAAAATATACCTGGGATAGGCACCTAAGTTTTATTGCTGCTTCGTTATTTAGAGATAGGCACGACTAGATGTGAAGTCTTTTTCCGATTTTCTTTGGCTATATAGTTGTATTTCTTGCGGTAGGTACTATTCATTCTAACAATTTCACTGTTGCTTAGTGTGATGTAAAATATACCTGGGATAGGCACCTAAGTTTTATTGCTGCTTCGTTATTTAGAGATAGGCACGACTAGATGTGAAGTCTTTTTCCGATTTTCATGTGCTAGGTATATAGTTAGTGTAGATAGTGTATATCTACATCAAGGTACACTATCTACACTAATATTATAAAAAGGAAATATTTTTTGTTGTTGTGTGTCTGTATATTTGTAATGAATAAACTCAACAACTACTGGACCGATTTCCAAAATTCTTTTACCAAAAGAAAGCTACATTATCGAGGAGTAACATAGGCTACTTTTGATCCTGATATTCCTACGGGATCGGGAATTACACGGGTGAAACCGCGGGACGCAACTACTACTATGATACAATTGTAAAGAGCCAAGGCTCAACTACTAGGTAAACTGTGATACAACTGCAACAAAATCCGCAAGGTCCAATAGGTACTCTGTCCAATTTAAATCCTTTTTAAACCGCTTAAAAAAGGGAAAACAATATTGTCGCATCCAAAATCTACATTCATTTGAAACGCTTATAAATACGACTCCCTCATTTCCGTAATCTGTCCGTCCGTCCGTACAAAAATATATTTTCATTTAAACGAATTTTCTTTTGGACGACGGCAGACCACAGATTTCACGATCGTCCAACATCTAGAAAATTGTGTAGCAAACTTTACAATTTTCTAAAAATACTGACTTTTGATTTCAAAAAGTCAAAAAAGGTGACTTAAGGCTGACTTTAGACCGACACACTGAGGCAGCAGTTTTTAATGTTCGACTGTAAATCTGTAAATCTCCTCAGTACCTACACTGCTGTTAATTCTTAATGTCGAACAGCTGTGCCACTGGTCTTCTGTGTAATATAATAGGTTTAAAGCCATTGTGCTGATCATCGCAATCCGCAGGCCAAATATATATCTGAAGACTAGTTGTGACCCGCGGTTTTACGGATGCCTACATCATATAAAGAACACACTCACCAAATTTCAGCTCTCCACTATCAGCTGTGTTTAGGGTGTGCGTTGATCAGTTAGTCAGTCAGGATTAAGCCTTTTTACGAAATACCTATTTGTATTTTTGTGTGTGTGTCGTATGTCTGTAATGAATAAACTCAAAAACTACTGGACCGAATTTCAAAAATTCTTTCACCATTAGAAAGCTACATTCACCCTGTGTAACGTAAGCTACTTTTGATCCTTTTGATCTCGATATTCCCACGAGATCGGGACTTACGCGGGTGAAACCGCGGGATGAAGCTAGTTATAGATATAGAAGATAAGACAAGAAGCCCTCATTGTAAACGGACACAGATATCGGCCGATCGAAAAATCCGTAATCTACACCATTTCACAGACATGTTTCGGTTTCATATCGGCTTGGTTTCGTTTCCTTCATTGTAAGAAATGGCGTCGTGAAACCGAGGGGATATTGACGTTGTAACACAGTTGTTTTTATATGTACCAGTATGTCTGTACGATGAAGGTTGGGTCCCAGATTGGTCCTGCCTGAATATTTTTATTTTAACCAACCTTAAAAGAGGACGAGGTTCGTATTTTGGCGTTGGTATATTGTTTGTATTCATGTAAGTTTAACGATTTCCTAAATAGACGTTTTGTTTTAAGACCTATTGATAGTAAGACGTTTTACTACATGGGCGATTAGCTAACTAGGCAGATTGCTCACTAGACTTTTCGCATTGTTTGACATTTTGCTACTTAGACTTTCTGATCAGGAGGCGTATAGGTACGTACTTTGATAACAAATTACCTACTTCTTTTTTGAAAAAATGCCTTCAAAATTTTTGTACTCGGCGGGACTCGAACCCGCGACTACTGGTGTTCCGTTCCAGCGCTATAGCCGCTACGCAACGAGTAACCGAAATTGGGAAAGCACCTTCTCGTGTTCTTGCGAGTAAGGCCTCGTAGCAATTAGCAATAATAAATGTATTTAGAACCGACTGCGTAACTAAATGAACGGAAAAATTTTGAAAATATTGGTTGTGAGAACACAACCCAAAAAACTATATTTTGCTCAGTTTTTTGCTATTTTACTTAGATTGGCGGCGCATGCATAAAGTTACCTAAACATGTTTAAGCTTTTAAACGTATTTAAGCACTGTCAAAATATCAAAAACTATCAAATTGTAACAACATAATAACAATCTTCTAAATATGGAAATATAGTCCTATGTTCAATTTTCAGTAAATTATTATTAAATTGATTTAGCTAAATATATTTTAATGATTTTCTGCTAGCCGCTTTTATGAATAGTATAAATTGAAGATACCATTTGGGAGAGCTGCACTCATTTAATAAATGTCTGACATAAAACGCCTTTTATCACTTAGCTCAAGTATTTTTACAGTGGAATATTTAAATTGTGATCTCATCTTTTGATATTTCATTTTAATTCAATTTATTTCATTTCACGTTTTTTATCTATACCTATATAGGTACTAGTATTACAAAGAGGAAAGATTTGTATTTTGTGTGTGTATGTGTGAGTGTGTGTCTGTATGTTTGATATGAATAAACTCAAAAACTACTGGACCGATTTCAAAAATGCTTTCACCATTAGAAAGCTACATTCACCCTTAGTAACATAGGCTACTTTTAATCTCGATATTCTAACGGGATCGGGACTTACGCGGGTAAAACCGCGGGACGCTGCTAGTTTGTTATAATTCAAATCGATTAAAAAAGAGCTGATTTAAATGACCGAATTTAATGTATCTGGATTGTACGCAACTGTACGTACAGCAGTCAAATTCTGAGGTGAATATTTAATGGGTTATATACCTTTTCGTAGGTCTTATGTAAAATATCATTAAAAGTTAAATAGAGTTCTCGAATAAAATGGAAAACCATTTCTCACGAGCTTAAATCTTAACTGATAATCTCTAAAACGTTAACTTAGTTTGTCCCTGAAACTGAATCCAGCTGAACAATTTTACTAAATAAATAAATCTAATGATAAAATCGAATAGTGGGAAACAAAAGACCTCTTATCTCTGGAATATAATAGGGTTTAGGTACAAGTAAATTTCTTAAGATTTTTCTGTTTTACAAAAAAAAAGTTACTTACAAATATTCCCCGTTGATTTTTGTCTTTACCTTTATATGGGTACCTACTATTATTACCCGCAATTAACATCGCTCTTACAGTGAAGGAAAACATCGTGAGGAAACCTACGGCTGCGAGCAGTCGTCTTAGTTTTGGGCAGTGTTGGGTGGGAGCGGTGTTGGAGCAGAGTCGTTTAAGTGTGCTATGACCTTTAAAGTCACGCAAAAGGCCCAGTTATAGGGCTAGTTGCGGAAACACACAGTAAAAACAGAAAGTAAAGTAGTAAAAAATTACTAATTAATAAATAATAAATAAATTCTGTGAACAACACACAGGGTCATCTAGCCCCGTGGTAAGCGACTAAGCTTGTGTTACGGTGACTGAACAACGGATATACTACATATATTTATTTTTCTTTTGTAAATACATACATATTATACATAGAGGGACACCCAGACCAGACACAAATATTTATTTTTTAAGCATAAAAACCTGCACCCGGCGGGAATCGAACCCGCAACCTTCTGCATTGCAATCGCGCTTTCGCACGACGCGCCACAGAGGTCGTCAAATTACTTATCATTGACAAACAGAATAAAACAAACAATACTTATAGGCACTAAAACATAAAATCCAGCAAAAACAGTACCTACCAAATGAAACAACCCGCCCACACTAATCAGTCCTTCTGGCGAAACCATTACCCCTATAATTTTCATTATTATTAACTCAGTCATGTTTACTTAACAATTCGACGAAAACAGAAATAATTCAATATTAATATACAAATAAACTCTTTGCAAAACAAAATGTCTACGCTCCAGTAATTACAGAACGTAATAAAAACAAAGCGCGTCGTTTGCTAACTTTTTAAGGGATTCAGATTTTACGAGATGTCTCCCATTATTTTTTTACTTTCTTACGTCGTCGGTGTTTCTGGATCTTCTCTTTGGTAATTTCCATGTTTTGTAGCTCATTAACTTTTAATGATATTAGGTAAGGTCACTAGGGACAAGTGCGGCTTATGGGGAAAGCCGTAAGCCGCGTTATACAAACCTTAAAACCATTAATGCTATGTATAATAAAATCAAGTTATTTTAGTTTTACTTTGATAATAATATAATTTAAAAAAAATCTAGTCAGGATATAGGTAGATATTTTTCCTTTCATGATTGGCGATTTTCTCAAGAATCGTAAGTCCGGTAAATTAATGTTCGCCTCACTTTCCCCATAATCCGCACTTCCCCCCAGTGACCTTACCTATACTAGTTGAATACCTACAAGGCCGTTTTTTTATTGACGCAACTTTTGAATATTCAGGATTTAATGTGTTTTTGTCATAAATAATCTAGATACGTTTTAGAGGTTATTATGTAACGCTGGTGAAGAAAATGAAATTACGCTTTGTAGATATCGGATACAAAAAAGAGCTACGGAAAACCGTTCGTTTTACCGTAGCCTTTATCGTAGCGTTTACTTCTACAAAGAACATTGGATTTTAAACAGGCATTTTTAAATTCTAAAGTGGACAGACAAAAAAACATGGTCTAACTAATACGACATAGTTATGAATACAGGTGAAAGTGCTCAAAATTCTATCTGAATTATGAATACAAAATAAAAACTAGTTAAACCTAAAGTGTGTTATTTAAGTACTCTTGAAAATCAATCTTAGTCAAACCTCTCCTATTATTATTATTATTTTAGACAAAGGTTGATTGGAAGACATCACTTTTATCGACAAGACTGTACCTTTTTTTTATCAGCTGTAAGTTTTCGATTATGTAATGAATTTGAAAATTTTGTGCAATAAAGTGATTATCTAATCTTATCTAAATCTTTAAAACTAATTAACACGCACCACGTCAACAGTCATTTAAAACTTATAACACCACAAATTTTCACCTAAAACTTCGTAAACCCTACAACTGTTTCTGTGTATTAATCCTTGCGAGTTTTAACGATCATCCCACACTCAGCGCCGCTGAACAACTTTCCCTAAATTATTGAGAACAGTGAACACAATACGCGAGGCTTCCTTAGATTAAAACAAAAAACTAAAGATACGGTACCTAGTCTCGGAAAATGAGACGATATAACTGCGTCTAGCTGACGCACTAGCCTTAGTCGTATGTCGAACCGTTGCCCCGTGAGCATGAGCACGTGCTGTCACACTGCGATCATCTTTTTGACATCCATAAGAATGCCTTTTTGCTTATTTACAAATACGTGAATCATTCTTAAAGACAAATGTTTTTAAAAACAATAATTTTATGAAAATGCATTTAGGTGTTTCTAGCTCATTTTTCGAATACCCAATTCTACTATTTTTGTTTTTATCTAAGGAGGCTTCCCGCAAAATATTGGCTCCATGCCTAGATATGGTTGTGTAAGATAATTGTTAAGGGGACAGTCTACCTACTCATAAATATTGCACAACGTTACACACAGCGAAATCTAGCCCCAAACTAAGCACTAGGCTTGTACTATAGGTTCTAGACAACGGATATACTACATATTATATTTTTTTATTTGTAAATACATACTAAAGATATACATATAAATATTTTCTCCATTCAAACTTTACAAACGTAGTCGACTGTTTCCTTCCTGTATAAAGACTTTAAAAAAAAATTGCCATAAGTTCTATATCAGCCATTACCATGCCCCCTACATTTTGAATTTTTCATTTTCTAATTAATTAATTAGAAAATGAAAGAAACCAAACCCCCTACGTTTTGATTAGGTTAGGTCATGGTCATGGCAGATATTATAGGATTTATGGCATAAACATATTTGCTCTAATGTATTTATCCAGGGAGGAAACAGTTGACTACGTATATATGGAGAAAGAGTAGGTAGACTACTATATTAATGTACTTTGTGGGTAGACAGTCATCTTAAGAGGATAGTCTCCATTCTCTTTCTCCATACAAACGTAGTTTACATTTTCCTCCCTGGATAAAGACATTAGAGCAAATATGTTTATGCCATAAAACTTATATCTGTCATGACAATGCATCTACCTATTTATTTATTTTTATTTTCTAATTAAAATAATAATAAAAAATAATAGAATGAAAAATAAAAAGGTAGATGCATAGTCATGATGACAGATATAAGTTTTATGGCATAAACATATTTGCTCTAATGTCTTTATCCAGGGAGGAAAATTTAAACTACGTTTGTATGGAGAAAGAGAATGGAGACTGTCTCTTAAAGCTTACACACACACAGAGAGAGAGAACATACACTTGTGCAACTTTACAGAGAACTTCTTGAGTTCTACATTTCTGAGGATTTTCGTTTGTGCAGCTTCAGTGCAGTATTTTAGCAATAAGTTAGCTGGAAGTACCTACAGTCTGTGTGGTTGTGTGTGTTATTAACTTTTGCCATTTTTATGGATCAACTTTATTTTCTAGCATAGTACCGACTTTATAACCGGTATGTGACTGGTTTTATTTACCTTAAAAGAGTTTATTAAAATAAATAAATAAAGATTATACGACGATTTACACAGCGCCATCCAGCTCCAAACCAAGGACTACTATGGGTACTAAACAACGGATATACCCACTACATTTTTTTTTTTTGTAAATGCATAGAGTGGTATAGTCAGGTAAGATCGGATACGGAGGAAGACCGTTTGACTCGAATATCTTTCAAAATAGGTGACATTGCAACTGGCGGGTGCGGGGTGAATTGTTCTCGTAGCTAACACTAAAAAATATAACCTATTTTGAGAGATATTTGTGTCTTACGGTCCTTCCCCGTATCCGATCTTACCTGACTATACTGTACATATACATAAAACATAGATATTTGTGATTAGGTATAAATACATTTATTATTAACTGGACACTCATCATCATCCGAGCGTTGTTCCCGGTTGCATCTCTCTCGAGAGCCCGGGGTCCGCTTTCCTACTTTTACGTCTCCACTTCGCACGATCTTCGGCATCCCGCGTAGTGAGGCCATTTGCACGCATATCCGATCTTACGACGTCAAGCCAGCACTTCTTGGGTCTTCCCAATCTGCCGCGGCCGGGCGGAGGCGTAATAGCAAGACATTTGTTTCCCAAGTAACTAGCCGGTTTTCGTAGAACGTGGCCGTACCACCGTAAGCGGCATTCTTGCAGTTTGTCTGCAATGTCTTGGACATGAAGGCTGCCCCTGATGCGGGAGTTTCTGACGCGGTCTTTCCGCGTCACTCCACACATCCAGCGCAACATCTTCATCTCCGTGACACGCAGCTCCTGCTTATGTCGCTCAAGCAATGGCCACGCCTCACTACCATACAAAAGGACAGGTCTAATGATCGTTTTATAGACCTGTCCCTTCAGTTTAACCGGCATTTTCGGGTCACAGATGACACCAGTTACCTCTCGCCACTTGGCCCAAGCTGCTGAAATGCGGGACTTGACGTCACAATCGATGTCGCCGGACTCGTGAAGCACAGATCCCAAGTACTTAAACTGGTCTGTCCGCTCGACCATGTGACCGTCTACGCAGACAGGTGTGGGATCTGTGGTATTGCTAGCCAAGTATTCGGTCTTCGCTACGTTGAGTTGCAAACCGCCGTTCTCAAGTGACTCTTTCCACGCATTTACACGCCTTCCAAGCCGTCCCTTATCCGAGTCCGCTATCGCAATATCATCAGCATACATGAGCATCCACGGGGGTTGCTCGTGTGCGTCTCGGATGACTACGGACAGTGCGTCCAGTATTACGCTAAACAGAAACGGACTTAGGACGGATCCTTGGTGGACTCCGACTGTAATGGGAAAAGATTTAGTGTCACCAACAGCAGTTCGCACCACTGAATCGGAATTTCGGTACATGTCCCTGATGGTTTCAATATAAGTTTCAGGCACCCCTTTGGACCGCAGCGCCCACCATATCATCACGCGAGGAACACAGTCGAAGGCCTTCTGCAAGTCCAGGAACAGAAAATGCAGAGGCGTATTCTTCGTTCTGTATTTCTCCATAACGATCCTTAGGGCGAAAACAGGGTCCATGGTACCATGACCGGGGCGGAAACCATACTGGCCCTCCGAGACAGTGCACTCCTGCCGGATCCGAGAGTCAACTATACGCTCGTAGAGCTTCATGGTGTGGGACATGACCTTTATACCACGATAACTTCCACACTCCTGCACAGATCCCTTGCCCTTGAACACTGGAGTGATAACACTCAGTCTCCATTGGGCGGGGATTCTGCCGGTCTCGAGTATGCGGTTAAAAAGGTTGGTTAAGATGCCCACACCACGAGAACCCATAGCCTTCCATACTTCGATGGGGACTCCATCGGCGCCGACAGCTTTCCGATTCTTCATGCAGCGAAGAGCCTTGCGCACCTCCTCAGGCGTAATCAGTGGCACAAGTCCTAGATTCGGAGGGAGTTCCGGTGGCTGCACCTCTTTATACTGCTTATTGAGCAGCTCGTGGAAATAAGAGCGCCACCTCTCCTTCACCGCGAGGTCCTCGCATAGCTGGTTACCATTAGGATCTTTTACACAGCGGCACTTGGATATATCCTGTGCCGCTTTGATCCTAGAACGTGCCAACTTATAAATAAGCTTCTGCCCCTCAGACGTTTCCAACTTATCGTACAATGGCTGTAAGTGGTCCCGTCTGGCTCTGGCTACTGCTCTCTTTGTGGCACGTTTGGCAGACCTGTACGCGTCGCGATCTTCAGGAGAGTTGGACGCTTGCCACTTTTTAAAGAGGGCTTTCTTCACCCTAGTCTCCCTCTGGACTGTGTCGTTCCACCACCAAGTTTCCTTGTCACACTTGCGTCCTCCCTTAGACATACCGAGGGCCGACCGCGCCGAATCAGCGATGGACACCTGAATCCGGTCCCAGTGTTCCTGTACCGATTCGCCTTCAGCATTGGCACATTTGTCGCCGATTGCTGAGGCGAGCATCTGGGACTTGACTTCATCATTAACTGGACACTGTGTTTGTTTATGAGCCCGGTCGTGTAGCCCCGATATGGAATAGGGTTATCTCATCTATTTCCGTACCTACTTGTAATGAAAGGCGACTAAATTTGAAAGTCACATTTGTTCACAATTTTGTTGGAACAAAGCGTTCCTAAGGTAACATTCCTCTGATTTGCTCTAAAAAAACCACATCGAACCTAGATAGTTTATTTTGCATTCAAAATTCCTTCAATAATCAAGCTATTCCATTCAATACAAGCCACAAAAAGAGATCATCAAACAGACCGTAAATTCCACGAGAATAAAGAGCTCATTCGAATACGGATCAAAGACACAGACTCCATTGAAAATCTCAATTTATCGCTACAAAATCCCGCAATTTATTGCGTTACGTGTCGCCACGTGTAAAAGCCGTGTATATTGGCTTGCAATTGAGATGCAAATCTTGAATTATAGTGGGAGTTAGTAAATACTTTATTATAAAGAAGTTCATTGAAAAAACGCTTTTAAAAACTTTAGTACCCGGTGGGACTCAAACCCGCGACTACTGGTTCCGTTCCAGCGCGATAGCCACTACGCCACGGGTAAGCCTTCCGCCAAGCCGAAATTAAGAAAGCGTTTTCTTGTGTTCTTCCGAGTAAGGCCTCGTGGTGAACTGCAAATCTACCGGCGATATTTGCAGTTCAACTCGGCTTGTTATTTCCCATTTACTTACATGAAAATTATTACAATATAAGATAACACACTTTTTGATTTTTTTCTTAATTTCGGCTTGGCGGGATTGGCTTGGGCTTATCCGGCTATAGCGCTGGGTGGTAATACCAGTAGTCGCCGGTTCGAGTCCCGCCGAGTACTAAAATCCTTCAAAGCGTTTTTTAAAATGCACCTAGTGTGGTAAACACTAAGAAATAACGTTTATAAAGAAGTTCTTTAAAGTATAATGAAATGTAAGTTATTAAATCTATTTTGCAATAATTTTATACCCCAGGATATTGTTTTCCAGCTACATATACCTTAGTCAGGATTTGATATTATTTTAAAATTAAATTTTAAGGGGAAAATCTACCTACACATTATTTTCAATCTTTACAAACGTAGTCGACAGTTTGCTCTCTGGATAAAGACATTAGAGAAAATAATATGTTTATATAACACTAAACCTATATCAGTCATGACCATGCCCCGGCGTTTTGTTTTTTTTTTTCGTATTCTATATTTTCTAAATTTGATAACTATTCTAATTGGAAAATAAAAAAAAAAACAAAACGTAGGAGTATGGTCAATGGTCATGGCTTACCTTTGTATGGAGAAAGGGTAGGTAAACTTTCCTCTTAAGATTGTTTCAAATAATTTTAAGACGTCAAATTGTTTTCGATTAAAACCGACTTATTTAAAGTCGAAGTCTTTAAATAAGTCGGTCTTAAAACACTTCGACTTATTTAAGTCGAAGTGTTTTATCAAATAGAATTATTTTAGTTTAATTGTGTTTAAGTATTATTGTTTCAGTCTAATTTCTCAATAGACGGTGCAAATGCCTATTAAATTAAGACATAATACATTAACAAAGAACTTTAACGGATTTAGTTATATTAATTCTATGTAATCTGTAATTTCACTACCTATACCTACGTAAAATATTTTTTTTCTTCTTTACTATTTGTATTGGAGATCCTAGGTTTATGTTCTATAAACAACGAAAGTGGGTATACACCCTAAGGTCTAATTTCGCTTGCAAGGTAAATTTAGATACGGATTGCTTTGTATATTAAAATCAATGCAATAAGACCGCTCTGTGCTAACCAGACACTTACGCATGGAGTTGAAAGGACAATGACCAAAAATGTATGGCGGAAAAACCCAGCGTCGATTAAAAAAAAACTATTTTACAGTGAAGGGCATTAAATGGACTACCTGTGAGTGAAGTTACTTTTTCGAAAAGTTATAACCATGACTTGTTTTGACAAGGTCATGTTTCGATATTAAAAAATGGTTTTTGGTTGAAATAATGATGTTTGTTTGGTCTTGATGGGTTGGTGTGTGTGTATGTATACACATGTGTATGTTACTATGTATGTATGGCTTTATTTATCACATCCTATTATTTACCTGCGGCTTCCTCCCAAGTCGCAGGTAACGGTAAAAATGTGATTAGGTTTTAAATTGGTAAAATATTTCATATTTATATATTTTCATTTTTTATAAACCTAACTTAACTTGAGACCTGAGCACGAACTTTTTCTTTCAAAAAAAGTCTCAAGTTAACTTAGGCACCTGTAGACATTTGTGGTAATTAGATGTCGTGACATTGATTTCATATTATTGCTTGGTAATTAAAGGGCTATCAACCAGTATATGTGTTTTTCTAATCGACGCTGGGTTTTTTTTGGTCATTGTCCTTTAGATAAACAATAATTGTCACACTTTTGATATTTATAGATATACCTATTATCAATGTGTGTGCGAGTATAATATGCTTATTCCACGCTCGGCGTTCGGTTCGAACGAATCTTTCGGCTGGATACCCACTTTTGTTGTTGATAGTACCTTAGTACAGTCAGCATCAAAAGTCGAGATGACTACATTTAAAGTTTAAAAATCTCTATACATCATAATATACCAAAATTTCTATTTTGCAAATTATAATGATCAGTAATATTCGACAATCTGAACTTCAGAGATTTTTGACTTTGTAGTGTTCAGCAAGTTTTAAACTTAACTAATGTTCATTCCATTATGACGCTTGTTATGTTAAGCAACTTTGGTATATTATGATATATAGCGATTTTGAAAATTTCAATGTGGTCATCGACTTTTGATGCTGACTGTACGATATATGTGGATAATGTTGTTGGTTTCACTGTTATCTAAGTCTTATTACCTTCTTTAGATTTAAGTTGATAGTGTACCTGTTTTTGTCCCAAATAAAATAAAATAAATTATAGGTAAGTACAAAATGTTTCTAATTAACTTCCTAGCAGAAAAATATTTTATCTTCTTACCGCAATAAAAGATAAAAAGCTCTGTATTTGTATCAACCGCTAAAGCAATTACAGACTCTAATAAGGTAACGTCGGAAAATGGCGTTATTTATTAACAAACCACAATTTCCTTGGTGGAAATAGAGGCCATTTTCTCCTTAAAGGCACTCTTTAAGTGGTGATTGTGTTTGTATTCTGGACAATTGAGTTTTTTGACCTTTGATGTAACCGAATTCTTAACTATAATTAGCCTTAACTATAACTGAGTAACGCTAAAAAACGATGGCTTATTCCAGTAATAAAACTATCCAAGATATCATTGTAGTCAGTCTTTAATATCAAATTTGACGTAAGTCAAAAACAAGTGATATTTTTCGATACATTTTGTATAGAGAATTCGGTTTTCCTTATATTTGTGGAGTCGATAATGTTTCGATTGCAATCCAGTTGTAAGTTAAAGATTCATTTTAAATATATTGTTTGCAATTGCAATTATTATTGCCATAAATGGATAATTCTAAAACAGGAATAACCCCCAGGAAGAAAATGGATAATAAGCAAGAGAACCACGTATTTATATACCCGTACAAGCAAGCACTTATGTGCAAATTATAATCTTTTGAATCAGATTTAAAAATAAAACTAGGAGAATACATAGGTACCTATGTCTTATAAGGGTAAAAACCTATCTTCAATTTCAACACAATAAAAAATAAAGATTCTTCTTCTGTTTTCGCGATGTTGTATTGAAATTAAAGACATTTTTCGGCGACGAACGACGACGACGACGACGACGTCTATCCTGAAGAAGAGACCTGGAAAGGTCTCGAAACGTTGAGCGTTGTAACAATGCTAAAAGTAATAAAAACCACGCGATTCAAACCGAAAAATGTCTTTAATTTCAATAAAAAATAAGTCAATCGTAAAAATACCCCAGATATTTCTAGTTTTTATATAAACGCAAAAGGGTTTCAGAATATCGGTGAACCTTAAAATTAATAATCAGAAATCTTCTGACGTTCACAATAAAAAGTTCAGAAAACAAATAAAAAAACCTTTTATCTGAAATGAGAATCTTAAGGGAACCTACATTTCTAGATGTCAACTCATACGTTACGACGTTAAACTCCAAAAATATCGAAGGGATGAAAGAAAAATAGATGTCAAAACTGGTCGCATAAATTCTTTTCGAATATGAAAAATTACACAAAGTTCGAAAGTAAAAGTTTTCCCATATACCATCACTAGCTGCAAGTCGCGATTTCAGTTGGACAGGTAGAAAATTTCAGAGACTTTCGGGCTAAAACCGATAATCGACTAGCAATATCGGTCACTGATCGTGCTGAGCGAGACAGAGATAACCTTTAACCTTTCCGACATCTGTGAATGCCCCTTCAGGTATGGTCATTAGGACTTATTACTGTGTTATAATTTGAGCGGTGTTGGTCTAGTGGTAGATACCCCGGCTTTCATTCTGAGAGTCGTGGGTTCGAATCCAGACCGACCGCGCACCAATGTCTTTTTCTTTAAGAAAAAGGTATGTGCGCTAATAACATCACTCATACGGTGAAGGAAAAACATCGTGAGGAAACCAACATGTCCTAGGACTCACCACGGTCCGAAGACATGGGATATTCAGTGTTTTCTATGTATCATATGTATGTATTTACAAAAAAAAAAAAGTATAATATGTAGTATATCCGTTGTCTAGTACCCATAGTACAAGCCTAGTGCTTAGTTTGGGGCTAGATTGCGCTGTGTCTAACGTCGTGCATTATTTATTTATTTATTTTTATAATTAAGCGCACTTTGGGCTAACGAGATGGATGCAACCGGGAACATCGCTCGGATGACGTGGGGAATATTTAGAAACTTCCAGGAACTGAAACCATTGTAGGTCATGCTACAGTTTACCTAATAGTTGATGCGTAGCGACGTGATCGCACCAAATATCTATTTGTGCATATCGAACCTGCGTCGTAAACGGTGCCACAGAATAGTTCGGAAATATTAAGTAACAAATACACTTTGCCACTTTTAGTAGGATTATCCATGAATATCCTTGTTTCAAAGTGTTCAGCAGACTTAGTCCCTCTAAATCTTATAGTATGGTCATAAAACCTGACCCATATCAATATTCGGGTATCTTACAGTAAAAAGTAAGTAACAATTTTTATGTGGGAAGCTATAACTTAGCAACTTCTAACTGCTTCTTATGAACGCTTCTGTTTCTTTCAAATTTGTACTTATTGATACATCTTTTATTTATGAGTCAACGATAAAGATGAGATGATCAAAATTTATCCCGGGAATATCGGGGTATAAAGTAGCCTATGTGTTAATTCAGATTTTTAGCTATCTGCATACCAAGTTTCATCGCAATCGGTTACGTAGTTTTTGCGTGAAGGAGTTACAAACATACTCTCTAATTTGCATATTAAATTGGCTATCCCATAATAGACTAATAAGTGCTGCCGGGGAATGCAATATCGAACGAAGCGCAGTATGAGGCGAAGATTTTTCATTATTATTGCATTAATGTTAGTTATTGTTAGTAACGTACGTTAACAACAGCTTATTCTTCTTTTCATGTGGGTAGTGGTGTGGTGTGTTAGAGTTTTCAGGCCGCCCTAAGGCCTCTAACTCGACCTAACGACTGCTATCAGAGATACAAGCGGGCCAACTTAATGTACCATCCAAAGCAAACAGGAGCTCGAGAAATTTATTTTATTTCCACACACATTATCGGCCATGGCCACAGCCATGTAACAAATGACCGTTGACCAAAAAGGCGTTGCTTGATTTTAATGTAAGCAAATACAACCGTACTAACTATTGAGTATAGTATAGGTACATTATACCTAATTAATGGGGTGCCACATGCAAAGCTGTAAGTAGATGGCGCTGGCATCAGATGATCTTTTTTTTTCGATGATGTGGAGGACTCCACCAATGGAAACGCCGAGTTTTTTTTTTTATTCTTTCGGTCTCAGACCGATATGGCCAATTTGGCGCTGTAAAAAACAGCTGTTTGAGAGTTCTTAATTCAAACCAAAGATCATCCGACTAACGCCCTCTGCCGGGATAAAAAGTTAGTGTTCCTCCTCATTAGATGATAAGTAGGTAGTAGTAAAGTCTGAGAAAATATGGCGATAACAAATAAAATATTTTGATTTAAAAGAAACATGTAAATAACTTGAAAGATCACCTAAATTTAACCTCCAAAAATCTGAAAGCTAGAAAAGAAATCAATACGTATCTAGATAGGTTTACATAAACAAAACTGGCGTCGTCAAGTCGTTAGCAAACAGGCAATAAATGGAATAATTTTGAGTTATTTGGTTTTTAAAGAAGGCGAAATGAACGACAAAACGGATATTTTTGTACAAAAACCATTGAGATATTCTGTTCAAATACTTCGGTTTTTAATTGTAGACTACGATTTGACACTTTCTAAAGAAAAAATGTCAAATACAAGGAACCAAAATGTCAGATTATCATCATCATTTCAGCCGTAAGAAGTCCACTGCTGGACATAAGCCATAGATTTCTAGATGCTACAGTTATAAGCGGCCTGCATCCACTCAGATTATAGTCTGAAATTAAAAAAACGTACTATAATACCTACTAGAGGTGAAGTCTCAAACATAATCCATGTTCCTTTTACGCGAAAAAAAGCCACTGCAGCGCTGACAATATTGTATCGTCTATCGTAACAATGAAACGACAACGCTTGAAATAGGTCGATGAAAACGCCTAAAACATCAAATGTAGTGGGACTTCAGTAGCTTGTTGCAACTGTCTTCCTTACTGTTAAGGTTGGGATCAATGGCATAAACAGAGAGTCAACATTTACCTCCTTACTTATAAGCGATGACTAAAGTTTATGTATCGTTTGTTAACTTTAAAACTTCAGGTCACAGTAAAAGACAAACGTTACATAAACTTAGTCATCGTTTATAAGTGAGGTAGGTTCAAAGGCCTAATGTTTAGGCTCAACATTAGATATAAGCTCTCCTAAATAAAAACTTGATTAGTTTTAATTAATTTTTGTAGTAGGTAAGCTCTGTGCCGAAGATCGTGCGAAGTGGAGACGTAAAAGTAGGAAAGCGGACCCCGGGCTCTCTAAAGGGATGCAACCGGGAACATCGCTCGGATGATGATGATGATGAAGCTCTCCTTAAGATAAATTTAAAGTAATGTAGGTCCAATCGTGAACCTCGCTATGCTTGTCGATATGGTGAACACACCATATCGACAAGCATAGCGATCATACATTTTCATTTAAAAATCTCTTTTACCTTTTTCTTAATTAAACCCGAATATTTAATTAAAGAAAAAAAGGTTTTAGATAAAACCCTTCATAATCTTTTAGCCATTAATGCGATTAAAACTCTAAAGAGTTTAAATAAAGGACACTGGGAGTGATCTGTAATATTAATTGACCTAGGTCAAACGTATTTTAGTAACCTTTCGGTAGAGGGTAAAATAGGTCAACTGTCATGTGAGTGTTGCCATATTAGTCGGCTAATATTAGCCAATTTGCCTGGATAATTGCCTAGAATTAAGACGAAGCGATGTCGGTGAATCTAATTAAAATTCCCTTTAATGGACATTAGATCCAATCAACACCTATAAAATCGAAACATCGAAACTACTATCCGAATCTGTCAACGTACCCGAGGTAATCTCAAAGATATTTTATTATACCCCGAACCGCCCACGCTCAGTTCTTAATGAAATTCTTGGAAAACCCTTTCCATACTGTCGTTTTCCCAAGCAGATTCTTCAGGGCATGCCAAATTGATCCTTATTGTGGTGTCTGTTGAGCCTGAAATCGCTGGACGCTCACCTGATCTCAGTTCGAAAGGCATGATCAAGCGTGAGAGCCCCTCCCCTGCAGCTGTCCTGGTCACAGATCTGTCTCTCTCGACATTGCACACTGATGCACTCACTCACTACACTCTAACTCCAACGCACTGGGTCACAATTCTATCTGTACTGTCAGGGGTATGGTGTGGTTAGGTGCTAGAACGCATGTTATGGTCTCGTTACGTCAAAAAACGTATTAGGACGGCGTTTCAGATCGGGCGACACAGCGCCCGCCACGATAGCGGGGTCACTTCTGCCGTTGAGGCTGCGGCGCGCGCCGCTTGCGCCCCCCGTTGCCTAGACAACGGTCCCGGCCATATCTGTGATCCGCTCGACATCGCGAACGAAAACAAAAATAGCGAATTAATTGCGTAATCGTGTGCTGTGAAATTTTTTCGAAGGTTAATTTTTACATCAAAGGGCTGTTCGGGAGCTAAATCGAGAACTAAGGTGTAAAAATGGTGAGTGTAGTTTTCTTTTAAATTTAGCTCGTACGACGCTCTCTGGCAAAGCTGTGCACGTCATTGCCAACAATCGATTCTCTACACTCAACCTTATTAAATGAAAATGGAAATTTTATTGTCGGAATTTGCCTTCCAGATTAGTTTATTTTACAATTTAATTGAAGAGTGTGTTCGATGCAAAGTACCTAATTAATGCTTGTATAAAATTTATCATAGGTAAACAAAAATGGGACTGTATTTTTTGTTACGCAACAAAAAGAAGGTTCAGGTTATTTTATGCTTATGCCTTACATAAAGTGTTTTATGTAAAAGACGAAAACCTACTTCACCTCAATTCCGTTGAATTATCGTTTTCTGAAAGAGATAAAATCGCGAAAAGCCAAGGAAAACACATCAATGAATTTAACTCAAAGTGGGTGAAAGGAAATTCTGATACTTTTTTCATATTATGTCTACGTAAGTACATAAAATAAAATATTTGTCGGCTATAAAAACCTGTCAGCAATCAAAACTCTGCTATCGGTTAACAATTTTTGGCACGGAAAATTATAATTAATATGTATAGGTACAAATACAATAGGTACCTTTTTCGTAATAGACAACAAAAAAATTCAACATAATTAATAACAAACCCTCAATCCGGTTATATCTATCTACGAGATAGGTATCTATTATATAGGTACCTCTATACATACCTACATATTTCACACACACTTCATACACATTTCTCTTTTTATAAAATATGTATGTTAGTTTATAATGTACGTATTTATGGGCCTTAGTAGCCTGAAATAAATTAACACTATTTTTATTTATTACTATATATTGAAGTCAAATGATAGGTAGGTAAGTATCCTTCTAATAATATAAACTTAACAGTTTATGTGTAAGTAAACGTGTTACTTACTTACACATAACATTTGTTACTACTACACGCAAAAACTACTTAACCGAT
Source organism: Idaea biselata (assembly GCA_958496205.1). NCBI lineage: Eukaryota > Metazoa > Arthropoda > Insecta > Lepidoptera > Geometridae > Idaea > Idaea biselata. The sequence continues at coordinate 20,004,762 of OY292404.1, forward strand.
TGCGATGAAACCTGTTAGGCAGAATGCTGAATATGTGGATTTACATAGGCTAATTTTATACTTACCAATATTACCCACGGGATCGAGACTTACTCGGATGAAACCGCGAGGTGCAGCTAGCGTATTGTATAAATTAACATACAAGTGGACAGGTCGAAATTCTTTACAATTTTATTAATAAAAAGGTACCTACCTACGGAACCACAAGAGCGAACTTTGCGAACAAAACGTGACTGCTCATGAATTTGTATATATCTACATACGGACTGGCTAAGGTCACAGGTTCGCAGGCTAACACCCGTATTCACAAACCACCCTATTCATGGCTCGTGGCTTAACGAGTGAGTCTTGCTCTTGTGAGTGAAAATCAACGTCAGCGAAAAAGTGACGAAAGCTTAGTCCGCGCATAGAGTTTGTGAACAAGGCTGTGAAGATTCGCACAGTAGCTACATGAGCATGAGTTTACTACATAATATATTATGTTCGTAAAGTTTTGGATCCTTGCTTGGTCCAATTTTGATCGTCTTTTGCTTGGATTTCAATCTGATCGATCGCATTTTATTTGATTCTATGTCCATTATTTATTTATTCAGTTTTGACTTTTCTGTGTTTCTATTTAGATTGTCTTTTATAATCCGCTAGTCTGCTAGTAGCTATCGGTTTCACCCGCGTAAGTCTCGAACCCGTGGAAATATCGGGATCAAAAGTAGCCTATGTTACTCGGGGTGAATGTAGCTTTCTATTGGTGATAAGACTTATTCTTATCACCAATAGAAAGAACCGATTTTAGAAATCGGTTCAATAGTTTTTGAGTTAATTCATTACAAACATACAGACACACATACGCACATACACACAAACATACAAATCTTTCCTCTTTATAATATTAGTGTAGATGATTGTCTATTGTTTCAGTTTCAACGTCTTCTGTTTGTATTTTCACCTTCTTTTGTATCTTTTTTGATCGTCTTTTGTTTCTATTTTTCGAGCTACTAATACACAGGAGAAAGTAATAGGACCTCGACAAAACAGCGGTCCTTGGACTCGGCACGTTTTGCGCCTGACACAGTCCAGCAAAGATCATTCTTCACTGTCAAATTGTGCGGTCTGTGAGCCGTAGAACTTTTAGCCTACAGAGGCACTACGTGTTCAAATTCTAAATTAGGTCATAGAGAGATGCAGGCCTTCGGATCACATGAGATTATAAATTAATTTTCGACTTTGTCGCTGTTTCCAGAATCTAGTCAGTTTTCTAAACAGAATTGCAGTGAATTGCAGAAAATTGCGACTAAATCAATGCGTGTATAAGCGACAAATCTTTGCTTGCGTAGCTATACATGACTTATACATCGATTATAAGTAAGAGGATTAGTTGTTAATTATATTCTGTATACCTAGCATAGGTAGGTCAAAGGTTGCCTAAAAGAGATCGCTTTTAGCGATAAGGCCACTCATTATACATGTAATTTATTACTTTTTAGTTTTATTTATAATAAAAATTGGTTTCTCTATTTTTCGGTGTCTCTTTTGTAAAAAAAAATAAACTCCTTTTTGTATAAGTGTATTCTATAGTTTTGGTTTTGTATTATTTGGTAGGTACAATAGAGCATTAATCTATCTATCTAGATAGATAGATAGATGTTTTTCTAGGTAGATACCTAGCATATAGGTAGGTACTAAGAAAATAACACCATCATTGTAAAACTTAATTGGACCAGAAATTAGAGTGATCCATTTAAGATTTATGAGGGAATAAAAGGGGTCTCTCTGTAATGTCGTCCTAATCTCGATAATTACTTGCGCACCATTTTGTTGATTTTGACCTTCAGTTTTCAAGTCCCAAAGGGATCAGGGACCCATGGGTATTTAACTAAGTTCTGTTTATTAGATGTATTATGTATACAGTTATACAAATATACATATCTGTTAATTAGATGTAGGTACCTATATCCTATCCTACTTCCTATCCTATAATATAATAAACGTGAAAGTTTATATTTATGTATGTCTGTATGTGACTTTGTTACTCCTTTTCTTTAATTTTGGCCGAAACCGTCACTGCCGCAGAAACTTGATTTTTGACCGAAACTGGGCCGAAATCGAAACCGAACTTTCGGTCGGACACTAATAAGTAATAAGTAACCTCAGTACACCCTTCCCTTCCCAAATTGTATCCACCCAGGGCAAGATCTGAAACTTTCTATTAACCAACCTTCTTTGTTCTTCTATTCACCGTAGCTGTATCTTTTTATAGAAATTGAATCAAAGGTCTATTTTTGGGTGGGATTAGACCCACGTCTAGCCTACGACGACGAATGGTGGCTGAAGGGCGGCGCGGGCGGCGGGCGGCGTTAGGTCGCCAGGCCGCCCTGTTAGTTAGTTATTCCTGATCCCGTGATCAGGAGGTACTGTAAAGTCCTCGAAACGTCAGGCATTGAAAAGTGCAAAGCGATTAAAACGTATTTTTCGCTTTAATTTCATATCAGAAATATTCCCATAGATAACAAAAAACTATTCTTTGATTGCAAATAAGAGTTCATATTTGGTGTAACATAAGAGCGACCTGAAAACTTTAACACTAGGTGAGCCACACCACTACACGAAAAGAAGAAGATCAAACCTTTTTTATTGTTTTTCAAATCTTCAAATCTTTTATTTATTTAATTGAAAAAATTAACAAATCATCGCTTAAAATTAACAAAATTAAAATTTTTATGAGAATGCTTCAGCATTGTCTGATCTAGACATTAATTTTGAAATATATACCTAATCGAAACTTTGCAAAAACTGTTGAAAAATATTTTCGGCACAAAACTTACAATTTGAGGCATTGTTGAGACGTTTTAGTTATAGAATATATGCCATTATACTGCACACAGCGTAAAGCTTAATAGTCTTATGTCTTTTAGCCGTCTTTTCCCTCATGAGTCTTATATGGTCAGACGCAGTGCTGCGCATATTTGCTATCGATAAGCGGTATCGATATTGCTTGCTCAATGCGCTAACTTTACTATGATTTATGACCGGTATGCAGCGAGAGAAAGATTGTATTATAGTCTGATGATAACCGAATAACGGTAAAAATGGTAATAAGTACCTAGCTACTCTAATAATGATATTAGAAACAAAATAAAACATTTTCTGCTTAGCATTTATCGTCGTTATAATAGATAGACTAACTTACGTTACTTATCTTTATACATAAGGCAAACAACCATTGTTTGCAATAGGATAAATGTTTAGCATCGGCTTATTATGTTGTACAATATTTTAAAGAGAAAAACTACAAATTTATACCCTTGATATTTGATACGAAAGAAACTTATATTAACTCGAAACTAGATAATTAATAACAGCAGCTTGTTAGCAAAGTTCGTCTGCAAGCGAGCAGATTCAATAACATCGTAAACAAATACGCGATCCCTCCAGAAATCGAGACAGAAGCGAAACGAACCCGCGACAATAAAGACTGGTTAATTATTAAACAATGATACTGTAGTCCTTTCATTAAGAGGAAAGTCTACCTACTCTTTCTCTGTACAAACTTTACAAACGTAGTCGACTGCTTCCTGTCTGGATAAAGACATTAGTAGAGCAAATATGTTTATGCCATAAAACGTATATCTGCCATGACCACGCCCCTAGGTTTTAGTTTTATTTTCATATTCTAACTAGAATAGAAATAAAATTTTGAAAATATATGATTCTTAACCTACATGGCTTTTTCACTACAAATTTTATTAAATAACGGGGTATTTACCATGTTTAAAGTTATTAACGGAGCTCGATAAATACCCCGTAATTTAGAAAAATTAGAATATGAAAAAAATCAAAACGTAGAGGCATAATCATGGCTGATATAATAGGTTTCTCCATTCAAACGTAGTCGTCTGTTTCCTCCCCATTAGAGCAAATATGTTTTTGCCATAAAACCTATATCTGCCAAGACCATGCCCGTCGTTTTGGTATTTTTCATTATCTAATTAGAATAGAAATAAAATTGAGAAAAAATAGAAAATTAAAAAATTAAAAAGTAGGGGCATGATCATGGCTGATAAAGGACAAGGTTTATAGCGTAAACATTTTTTTTCTAATATCTTCATCCAGGGAGGAAACAGACGACTACGTTTGTAATATTTGTATGGAGAAAAGAGTAGGTAGACTTTCCACTTAATACTTACATTAAAAATTGATGTTCTGTTGAAACCCAGACAGACAATGCGATTACCTACGATGCTTTTAATTTGTTTCCGTACCTCTAACGAATGTTAATGTATTAATTGAAAAAGCAATGAGATTTGTGGATTGGTCCCGATACGTTAACCGGGTCAGCCATTAGGGAAATGGTTCGGAATTTGGTTTACTGCCGTACAAGTTTTCTCTCGTTGCACACCGGAGCATATAAATCTTCTTTAGCTATAAAATGCTTTGTCCTGACCAATTGACTGATCAACGCATAGCCCAAACGTCTGATAGTAGAAAGCTGTTTGGAGAGTGTTTTCTTTATTTATGATGTAGTAAGGATGTAGGCATCCGATAAGAAAGGGGTTTTCAAAATCCCCACGGGATCTGGACTAATTTCGTTTTTTGGGTCTAGTTTTTCAGCTAGTTAGTCAGATCATGTAACTTGAAATTCCCAAACACTACATAATAAAGGTAGGTATGTAGGTATACCTACTTACAGATTATAATAGCTACCTACCTGCTTACTTGGGTACATAGGTAGGTACCTACATCGTAAGACAATACAAGAGAGTTAAAGAACAATTTAATATCGTTGGAGACTGAATAAAACAACGTTTTATTGAAATTAAAACAGTAGTTTCCATTTCGCCACTTCTTGCATGCCAGTTAAAAATAAAGAAAATATTTTAATTAAAGAAACTTCAAATGAAATAAATGATTGTTATAATTTCAGTTAGGTACTAGAATACTAGAATGAGGAGCTCATTGGCCTAGCTGTACCTGCCGATATTGAACGGTCGTGTGGGTTAAGCAACGCTTGCCGAGGTCATTACTAGGATAGGTGACCGATAATTTGTGTGGCAAAACTCATTTTCTCAAGCTACTCCGTGTTTCGGAAGGCACTTTAAGCAGTTGTTATCTCTGATAGCAGTCGTTGGGTCAAGTAAGAGGCCTTACGGCGACCTGAAAACTCTTACACTAGGTGAGCCACACCACTATACGAAGAGAAGAAGAAGAAGACTTAGTTTAAGTGTACTTTCTACTACGTTTTAAAATTTAATTAACTATTTCATCGATTTTTCAGAGAACTTAACTGCAAAGCGGTGCCTTGTAAAAAACTAAGAGCAACAACTAATTTACATCAGCATCTGATTTGCTATTCAATTTCAATCAGGCTTTTACAACAATTTAATAAACAATTTCAAGTAATGTGAAAACAATATTAGCACAAATAAAGTGTTAAATCGCCTGACAGTAAAAAGCGTTGAGTACGCCATTGTGATATTAAATTGAGTTTTCGGTTTGTGTTGACAACAATAGCACAAAATGGGTCTTCTGTTCTTCGCTCGAACACCGGAAATCCGTCTGTGGTATTGTCGAAATATTATTAAAGATATTATAATTATTATAATAGGTAGGTACTTAGTAGGTATACGTTACATTATTTGATTCGAAGCTTCTTTGGGTAAAGTGTTGGATAAACTGTAGGTACTATTGTATTTTTAAATAATTTCATATTTACCGGGCTATCTTATCGCGCGATTTTACTTTCTGTCTCCTCCTTTTTTAGGGTTCCGTACCCATAGGGTAAAAACGGGACCCTATTACTGAGACTTTGCTGTCTGTCCGTCTGTCCGTCTGTCCGTCTGTCCGTCTGTCCGTCTGTCCGTCTGTCCGTCTGTCCGTCTGTCCGTCTGTCCGTCTGTCCGTCTGTCCGTCTGTCCGTCTGTCCGTCTGTCCGTCTATCCGTCTGTCATGAACCGTAATATTACGGACAGACGGTTGAAATTTTCACAGAAGATGTATATCGGTAGCCGCTACAACAACAAATACCTACTAAAAACAAAATAAAACAAATATTTATAAGAGCCCCTCTTACAGAGTCCCTCTCCCATACAACAAACGGGTTATTCCACTAATCCCCATTGATAATCCCCATTAATGGGGATTTGTGAACTTTTTGTCCACAAATCCCCATTATTTGCAGATTCTCACAAAATGGGGATTAGTGGATAAAAAGTTCAAAAATCCCCATTAGTATAAAAAGTTTATTCGAATATGAGATTTTTTTTAGACAGAAACTACACAAACCCTTATCAATTTACAGTGTTAGTTCATAATCGGGATTAATGGACGGAATGATAGGAACTAATATTTTTTCTTAGAAATCCTAATTTTTTTACAACTTTTATTATTATAATTATGACAGAACAAAATGTTCGAAGAAACAATTTAAAAATAAAATATGTATTAATTAAAAGTATATTCACAGCGGTATTTACGGGGGCGGATCATCTTACATAAATTTTCAGCTCCTATCATCGGATGTCCGAAAATGTTTGACATACCATTTAAAATCGTAATAATCATTCTTCATTTTTTTTTTTAAACTAAACATTAAAATATTCATAATCATTGAAATTCATAAAATCACTATCCATAACTTCGTTTTTACTAATTTGTTTAATAAATTTCTTAATCATAAATGTTTTTATCCATATTATTGAAAATCATAATGTCTATATTCATACATTTGTTTCGCCTACTATTGTTATCTTAATAACGCGCGTTTTACTCGAACTTGAAAAAAAATATACGGAGCACACCGACTCGGATAGGTTGGGTTTATGTGAGAACATAACTACACGCAGCGCCTTATACTATAAAAAAACGTGATATATCTTAATCATAAGTATTTTTAAGAAGATCGACAGAACACAGGTCAAAAACAATCGAAAATTTCCGTTACAGTTTGATATTGGGGTAGTTCATAAAAAAAGTTTTGTTACAGTTGCCTTTATTAATATAAATAATCTTAGTAACAACATTATTAATTATAGCAATATGATCGTGAATGTTATGAAGAAAAGAAATCTAAAAAATAACATTTTAATTTTCAACTGTTCTTGGTAGTAACAGTACCTATAATAAAAAAAAATATGATCACTAACTGTTATGAGCTCTGATGGTAGTAATAAAAATGTCTGAATAAAAAAAGTATGTAAAATAAAATTATGAAAAGTTATTAATATGAACATAAATCGGTAGTCAGACAAAGAATAGGACATTACTACAATCACACCCCACCCACCTAGTAAAACTGCCCGACTTCAGATTACATAACAGATAAGTCGGTGGTGCTGGATGTAGGCGAGGTTATTTTATGCTTTTTTAGGGTTCCGTAGACAAATGGCAAAAAACGGAACCTTTTTGGATTCGTCATGTCTGTCTGTCTGTCTGTCTGTCCGTGTCTGTTCGTCCGTATGTCACAACCACTTTTTTTCGACACGTTAAGAGCTATACTGTTGAAACTCGGTAAGTAGATGTATTCGGTGAACCGCATTAAGATTTTCACACATAAATAGTGAAAAAACAAGAAATTTTTTCATCAAACCTATACGTGTGGGGTATTTATGGATAGGTCTTCAAAAATTATGTTCTAATATCATTTTTTTTCTTTTCTGAATAGTTTGCCCGAGAGACACTTCCAAAGTGGTAAAATGTGTGTCCCCCCCACCTGTAACTTCTAAAATAAGAGAATGATAAAACTAAAAAAAATATATGATATACATTACCATGCAAACTTCCAACGAAAATTGGTTTAAACGAGATCTATCTAGTTGTTTTTTTTTTAATATGCCATAAACCGTAAATCGCAATTTTCCTTTCATTCAATTCAAATTCCCTTCGTGCGCGAGTCCCACTCGTACTTGGCCAGTTTGTTTAAAGTTGGTTTTTAATTTTTTAGGCTTTTACCAAAAGATAGGTCAGTTACAGCCTACCTACATTTAACATTGAATTTTTTCCTATATTTGTGGTTCAGTATTTATGGTGGGTGGAAGGTGTAAATACCGCTATGAGTATACTTTTAATTAATACATATTTTATTTTTAAATTGTTTCTTCGAACAATTTGTTCTATCATATTTTGGGATTTGTAGGATTTGTAAGAAAAAATATTAGTTCCTGTCATTCCGTCCATCAATCCCGATTATAAACTAACGCTGTAAATTTATAGGGGTTTGTGTAGTTTCTGTCTAAAATAAAATCTAATATTCGTATAAAGTTTTTATACTAATGGGGATTTGTGAACTTTTTATCCACAAATCCCCATTTTTTGAGAATTTGCAAGTAATGGGGATTTGTGGACAAAAAGTTCACAAATCCCCATTAATGGGGATTATCAATGGGGATTAGTGGAATAACCCCAACAAACGTGTTTTAAACAACAAGGGAATTTTATTGCATTAAATAATAAATAAATTGCACGATTTTACACACAGCGCAATCTAGCCCCAAACTAAGCACTAGGCTTGTACTATGGGTACTAGACAACGGATATACTACATAATTATACTTTTTTTTTTGTAAATACATACATATTACATACATAGAAAACACTGAATATCATGAATATCCCATGTCTTCGGACCGTGGTGAGTCCTAGGACATGTTGGTTTCCTCACGATGTTTTTCCTTCACAAGAGCAATGTTATTAGCGCACATACCTTTTTCTTAAAGAAAAAGACATTGGTGCGCGGTCGGTCTGGATTCGAACCCACGACTCTCAGAATGAAAGCCGGGGTATCTAACACTAGACCAACACCGCTCAATCTGAGGTCGCTTCTGATTGGTCAGAGTCAAATCGAGTAGGTCATGGAACTCAAAATGGCTGCCCTGTCTGTCAAATATACCAGTTTGCCTTCACTTACCAAAGAATTTATTATAAGTTTGAGATTTTCTCTGTGATGGGAGAAAGAATCGAAGATAAATATTTCACATTTTCCTGTCAAATTGATAAATTGGTTATCGTTGACCATTTTAGGGTTCCGTACCCAATTGTGATAGTGGTACGGAACCTTTCGTGCGCGAGTTTTGTACTTGGCCGAGTTTTTTAGAGTTCCGTAGTCAACAAAAAACAATTTCTTTAATAAAAACCCAAATAGATAGAAAAATGTTCGTTTTTAGTGCAATACAGTTTATTACTTACTTATTAGTTTTAATTTTATTAACTAGAACTCACTAAGTGTAACGCAAATTTATTTTACTGTATTTCACCTACATAGTAAGAAATTATATTATATAAGTAGTAGTTTTTTTTATTATTTCTTTACTCTATTGTAAAACAAAGCATATCGCAATTCACTCGAAAGCAACTTGAACACACAAATACCTAAGTATAATAAATTATTACAAGGAGTAGGTAAAAATAAAAGAAGACGGGTGCACCGCAAAATATTGCAGCTGTGAAACGAAATAATGCATTTCGAGAGAGCCATAAATATCTTCAGTGAAGTGTATATACGGTTTAATTTGAGCGAGCTTTGAGTCTATTGAATTATTTTATGGTGAAGGTGTCTTTCTACTCTAAACAATTCACAAATACGATTTAAAAAAAAGCCTTGTTTGACTCTTCCAGTCGTCTTGACAGACGAACCGATCGACGAGATGTCCTATGATTCTATAAGGTATGAAACATTCAAAACGTTAGTCGCGGATATATGTTAGATAACAATTTGGTTAAATATATTAAAACTAGTAATAGGTGAGGTAACCTAGGCTAGATAGCCTACTAAGGTTAGTACCCTACTACCTCTTCTAGGCTAAGGTAGTCCCTAGCCTATTGCTTCCTATAGTTTAAACTCATCTAACCGATGCAATAACGCATGGGCTGTCAAAAAAATAGAGATTTTGTACTCTCCCCTTACATCATCTCAAAGTAGTTTATCTACGTTCAGATATAAGTACCTAATATAACTTGCAATATTCTTCCTAGAGGTACACTTGTCTTGCCTTGTCATTGTCACACCTAATTAGTGTAAAGTACAGTGTTATTGTACAGTGACACTGCAGGAGACTCTACAAACTCTTTGTTTGTTTGTTTGCCTTTATCTTTTGAAACGAACTTTATGAATGAAGTTTTTTTTTCTTTAGTACCGGAAGAATACACTTAAAGAAATGTCGAACTGAATGCTCGCCATAGTATTTTTTCTTAAAAGCTTATTTTAGAAATCTAATTAGTAACGTAAAACGGTACGGTACGCATAAAGGTGAAGGTTTGTGAGTAATGGCGTGTGTGTGTGTGTTTGTTATGGAAATAAAGCATTCATTCATTAATTCATACCTGGATAAATTATATTATACTACTTTTATCCCGCGGATTTGGAACTTACGTGGGTAAGATAGATTAGAAATACAAATCCTGAAGTTTTGAATCATTGTGTCTATTCGATATTATTTCCCTAGAGACTCACCTTCAGACAAACTATAAGGGGTAACCCTTATAGTTTGTCTGAAGGTGAGTCTACCAAGAAAACAACCTGTCTCCATGCTGCAAAGGTTGTCTGAAATAATTCGATCTTAGCCCATTTTTGTAAGCAACGTTGACTACATTATCTCTAGGCTTTCTGTAGATGTAATATTCTCTTTGATTGTCCTAATTTAGGTATGACATAATAAACGCTCGCGCTGTTGTGTTCTTATTTCTAAATGATTCTGAATCTACTTCTAAAAATAGCTGCTCTAGCTAGAGCAAGCTACTTATCACCTATCAACCAAAAAAAACTACATTGAAATCGGTTCATCCGTTCTTGAGCTACGATGCCACAGACAGATACACCGACAGACAGACAGACAGACAGACACACAGACACACAGACACGTCAAACTTATAACACCCCTCTTTTTCCGTCGGGGGTCAAAAACTGGAAGAGCGCGAAAAGCCAGTCCCCTCGTACCTAATGAATGATACAAACAGACATCTGTAGGTAGCGTATTGGAAAACAATCAATACAACCACATACCTAGACTCTGAGAGTGCCTAGGTATGTGGTTGGTTGTTACCTACATACCTGACCTGTAGCTGTAAGTTCCTAGCAGCTGTTTAGCTGTATCTAGCTAAGGCGCACCAACTATTAGGTAAACTGTGGTATTGTCTAGTGAGCGTCCAGTAGCAGGACATAAATTTATGTTTATCTTGGTAATAATATCTAGACACTGACGAATTGTGAGAAGGACATTACACCTTGTGTTGTGATTCACAGGTAAATGTGATATTCGGAATCGCTCACGTCTTAAAATGACAAATGAGTAATGTAATGACCAATTACCTTAATGATTTAATTTGACATTTTTATGAATGTATGAGGTTCTTTTTAAATAATGTTCAACGGAATATTTTGAGAGTTTATCATTGCTCCACTTGCGCCAGCCAGAGGTTCAGGGCAAGGGGTCTACTTTGTCTTGACGAAAAATGATTTTTCGTTCTTTTGGTTGTGTACTTTCTAATATTGATTTTTCTACATCTTTCTGCAATTGCGAACAAATGAAAATTGCAACAACATAAAAGTGTCAGAAGGAAATTTGGAATTTGGATTCGAAGTTAGTGGTCCATCCAATCTGCAAAAGATTAGGGTCATACATAGTAGAAACTTCTTTTCAAAAAGAGATTGACTAAAATTTTCGTTCGTTCGTATAACCAAAGTAGGTCTAGGTCCCCAGGGGTCTTATGCTATAAAACAGTGTTTTTGGCTTTACCCGCGTAAGTTCCGATCCCGTAGTAATTTCAAAAACCATTTCATTGTGGATACACATCACAAAAAAACATTCTCGAAGGTACTTACCCCCCAAACTTCATGTCTCTAGGAACAGTCTGTCAGTTCTGTTAGTCAGTCTTTAATCTTTTATGTGTATTGTCAGTCAGACTTTGTGTTTTATAAATTAATGTCGTAGTCTTAATTTAGAAAGCAATTTATTTATTGAATGGTTAAAATATTAAGCAATAATTAATTGTTCTAAACTTAGATAGGTAGGTACTAGCTGTGGTTGTGCTGCTGTGTCTATATGATTTTCTCTCTAAAATTCTACTTTCATGAGTTTCCATCTTATCAGTTTTTATTTTTACGCATAAACTTCAGCCAATGTTTCAGAACAGCTAAGTGTGCGTGTTTTTGTACGTATTTTGAAGGTATTTTTTTATCTAAGCTCTGTTTACGACTGTCTGTACTTAGTTCGAGTGGGTGTAAAGATGAAGAGATTACGTTTTACACTTTTGTAAGATGAGAGACGCTTGTCCGTGTTTTTTTTTATGTCAATTTTATTTGTCCGTATTGGCTATTACGCTCCCTGTCTTGTGCTAGTTCTTACCAGTCGTTAATTTGAAGTTCACGCAAGTCCGTTTATTTGCTTTATGGTTTCCTCCGTGTCAATTTAGCGACCTTGGTCCACCTACCAGTCTTCGACCGCTTGGATGGCACGGGTATTGATAATTTCTTTGGACTTCGCAGCGGCCAGCAGAATCGCTCTGCCTTGATTTCGCCGATGATATTCGGCTGCGCTACCAGTTTTTCATGCTATTGAAGAGTCAGTATATTATTGTGGGTTTAAATTCGTACATTCCCAACGACGGTTCCGCTGGCGGTTCGGCCTCTGTGGCCGTTGGGAACTTTTAAATGTAATCTTGCCCCGTCCATTTGTTCCCAACGGCCACCGAATTTGCAGATGGTGATGCCTATTTGATAACGTACTCGACATTATCACTAATAAAAACAATAGCAAAAATGATCGAAACTAAAACTAAAGACGATCGGAGTAGTAACAAAAGACGATCGAAGGAGATACAAAAAAAGATCGAAAAAAAAAGATTGCCTTAAGAGGATAGTCTCCGTTCTCTTTCTCCATACAAACGTAGTTAAAATTTTCCTCCCTGGAAGACATTACAGCAAATATGTTTATGCCATAAAACCTATATCTGTCATGCATGACAATGCATCTACCTTTTTATTTCTTTTTATTTTCTAATTAAAATAATAATAAAAAATAATAAAATGAAAAAAATAAAAAGGTAGATGCATAGTCAGTCATGCATGACAGATATAAGTTTTATGGCATAAACATATTTGCTCTAATGTCTTTATCCAGGGAGGAAAATTTAAACTACGTTTGTATGGAGAAAGAGAATGGAGACTTCCTCTTAAATATTGGTGTAATTATAAGAGTATAAATGCAACAGTAGATGATACTACTTCGTTCCACACCAGTCTTTCAAGCGATCGCGCTGTGTATGCTAATTTCATTCAACATCCTGTTAGGTTTTTACGTCTTATTATTATAAACAGTGCTCGTAATGTGAAGAAACAGCTGTAAGTTTTAGTTATAATGTAAGTAACACTTTTCGGCACCTGCTGCAGCTGCAATGTTAATGGTTTAAGTGCAAGAAACATGCAAACATGTGCTTTCAAATTACTTTTGTTTTTTTTTTGTCAATGAGTATAGCTGTATGCTTAACTTACCCAAATGTTTTGTGAATTTTCAACAATTATTCATAATTACAATCAGTCGAAATTATGCAATATATTTTTTAAGCCAAGACTTGACTTCACTTCACCTGGATATGGAAAGCGACGACGAGGTCGACGATTTAACATACTAGATGATAATCCATTCACTCAGAACTTGAACTACTAAACTACCTACTTCAATTTGGAAGGATAACCTATATTCTAGTATTATAATTTACAAAAGTTGCTTCCCTGTATTAGGTTCCGAACGAAGAGACCTATGCTCTATTTCAGAATATCTTATAAGTAGATCAAAAATGTAAACAAAGAACTCTCAATTTCAAAGAAAAAAGAAAATAAAGAGCTGTCGCTTTCGAATTAATATAGGTACTTATGACTTTTTTGTTTACATTTTTGATCTAAGATTTTGAAATAGAGTATAGATGCATAGATTGTTCGACAGTGACAGCTGTTGATAAAAAAACAATAAGGTTCCTTCCTACCTACTAACTCTGTGCGTTGTACTAATAAATAATAAATATTTCTATGCAAAGTAGGTAGGCACTACAAAATCCTACTAATATTATAAATGTGAAAGTTTGTATGGATGTTTGGATGTTTGTTTCTCTTTCACGCAAAAGCTACTGAACCGATTGCGATGAAACTTGGAATATAGATAGCTGGACACCTAGAATAATACTTTTTATCCCGTAATTCCCGCGGGATCGGCACTTACGCGGGTGAAACCTAGGGCGCAGCTAGTAAATAATAAATATTTCTATGCAAAGTAGGTAGGCACTACAAAATTAAGTATAAGTCTGATACTAGCATCAGCTGTCTTATTTTTTACCGATCCACTTGTATGACAACACGTGCTAGCTTTTTACACCCGTTCTTTTAATACAACGTCTCGGAAACGGCCGCCCCATGACGATCGTCAGGATATCCTGTTTAAAAATAAAAGTTTTACCCCTCACACCTTTTGAAAAAATGAAACAGTCGATTTTGAACTTCATCACAATAGCATGTAGATTTTAAATCGAATGGTTAGGAACGTAGTTCAAAAATAGTAAATGTAGGCGTGTGTGTCTTTGTGTGAGTTAGTTTTTGAAATGCTTGTGTGTAAAGGGTGGGTTTGAGTGGATTGAACAATTTTAAAACAGTAGGTTTTAGGGTTTTTTTAGTAAGTAAACAGATATAGTACTTACAGCTTAGGCTTAGCCTACAGTTATTTAGCCTGTTGTGTATATGACCTGTTAAGCTAGGTTTTGTTTAAGTTTTCATTGAAAGGGTCTGTACCTTTACATACCTATTATAAATACATAAAGCACACAACAATAAATACAAAAAAAAATATTTATTGTTACCTACCTCAAAAAACTCATAGCATCATACAAACAATTTATAAAGTTATCCTATAACGCGTATCTTTAGTAGGTATACCTAGTTAAATTTTGTTTTAGTGCCCATTAAGTTACATCTCCAAATTGCAATCAAAATAGAGTTAGGTTCCTTTTTATACTTATCTATTACCTATACATACTTTTCGTTACCTATTTAGGTTAAAAACATTCTAATCAACTTTGATTTAACTTTATTTTTACTCGGTAAGTTATAGGTAGGTACTAAATTAAATATTATACATAGTTATTTAATTTAACACAGGTAAGTAAAGTACTTATATAAATAATAAACATACGGAACCCGCCACATCTTCCCATTCGTACTTGTCCAAAATTCTGATTGAATGAATTCCTTGCTCGCCGAATGCGAGCCCGTGATTGGTCAATTTCCCGCTCGTTCGCCGAAACACCGTCGCGCGCGCGTTCAAACAAATTCGTTCATTCAATTTAGTCATTGTGCGCCGGTCGTGTCAGTCGGTTGTTTGTGCGCATGCGTAATGAGCCGCACCTACGAACATTCGAAATACGAAATAATAAACAAGTGAATTTCAATTTTAACTTACTTTTGTGACTGTAAACTGGTATAAAAACAGAAAGCTTTGTTAATTAAAGGTGAAGAAGTGTGTTTGAAGAATTTTCAAGTGAGTTTGAAGCTATTTTGCTGTATTTTTTTTCGTTTTGCATGCTTGAGCCGGCAGCCGCGACCGGCACGATTTGATTTTATCCGAAGGGATTTGCTCTTTTATTTTTGCGGATCCGTGAATCTGCTATCTTTGATATACAGGTAGAAAGATATTCACGACACAAATTAGATACGTAGATACCTTTTACGTGTGCTGTTTATTTGATTATCCAGCCTGCTTTGCATACGAATTTACGAGAGACCTAGATTTCGAGATGAGTATTTTCTCGTTATCTAAGTAGTACGATAAATAATATAGTAGGTACTTAACTCATCTAACCAATTGTGCTGCGCTAGTATGCTCGCCACCTCTGAGACAAAAAGCCAAATGTACTACTTGATGATCTAACTTGTCTTCACGACATTATCTGTGTTGTTCTTACTTAGGTATATTTCGCTATTTTTTAAAGTAGCAACACTGATTTATACCTACTTACTTAAATTATTTTTTTTAGCATATAGGTAAATACCTACTAGTAAAAAAAGATTAACATTACACCGTCTTAATTAACTAAAATATAATTAAATAAAATTTAAAATTCAAAAATCAGCCCTGTATTCCCCGGTTATGGTAACCAAATTATTTACATAATCTTTTTTTGTATCTTTCACTAAAACCGTGAAGCGCCAAAAGTCAAGTTACATACAAACAAACAACTCCATTTCCACTTATGTACCTATTTAAATAGGAAATTTCATGTGATACGGGCGCGGATGACTAACTAACAGAAAGGCATGACTCAAACAAAATTTACACTAAACTAAAGTGAATCGAGGTTTGCAAATAATCTAGGTACATATACCTACCTATGTGCTTAGTCAAAACTATTTCTAATTAAGTGTAATTAATAGTAGATAATTAATTTAGTTAGGCACTTAGTTAGGTATTAACGATCAACGATAGCTTTTTACCTTCGGTTCTGTCCGTCTTTTGTTTTTAGGTTTCCATACCAAAATAGTAAAAACGGGGCCCGTTTACTAAGACTCCACTGTCCGTCTGCCTGTAATGTCTGTCACCAGACTGTATGTACACTAGGTGTAGATAGCCCGCGGTTTGAGCCGCGTGTGTATTGACATATTAGTAAGTACAGCGAAAATTTGTGACGTTGGCTTGGCCGTACCATGCAATAGATTTACACCAAACTACGCTCATTATTTAATACCTATTTGGTACCTTTGTTCATATTTTTAGTACACCCTGATTGCTATCTCTAATAGCAGTCGCTAGGTCAAGTTACAGCATAAAAAGTCAAACACTAGGTGAGTGACACGGGACTACATTACTATACCAAATGATAATGATAATACAGCCAAATTGAGAACGTCTCCCTTTTTTGAAGTCGGTTAAAAATAATCAGGTTATAAATAATCTTTAAAACGTAAGAGGTAGACAGCTGGGCGGGCACGTTTTGTATTTATTATAAAAGTATGGATAACTTAGTATTATTATTGTCCTATTATAGCACAGAATGCATTAATTAGTTAGTATGTAATTTATGTAGGTATTCGTTAGGTAGCTATTCAGTCTCGTTACAGTTTACGCGTTCATTGAACCATTGCCAAAGATAGGAAAGCAGCTGATGATGTGCTATTTGTTTAGATATGAGGCAAATGTGTGGGACGAAGCTATTATCTACAGATTCTACGAGTTTGATATGGTTTTGTCTTAAGGCGCTGCACTACACTTTTCTGCTCGTCGGGCGCGTGCGCGAGGAAAGGATATAACGTAGTCGTAGGACAAACGTATTCGACTGTTTCTTCCTTGGATAAAGACATTAGAACAAATATGTCATTAAATCTATAATTATCTGCAACATAAAAGTCCTAACTATGCCTTAGCTTTGTTAGTTTTTAGCTTCCGCTGAAGCTTTTTGAGTGTTACTGATTTCGTGCATAATAATTAACAATTGCTGGACCGTTTTCTAAAGAAAATGAACAGAGCTCGAGGCATATTTGAGACCTTTTAGTTAGGTGAAACAATAGGTGCCCTGACCATGCCCTAATATCTTTATCTAATGAGGAAACAGTCGACTACGTTTGTATGCAGCACGTATAGGTTAGTATTTCCTCTTTTAACCATCGCGCAAGAGCCTCTTTTTTAAACCCCGACGAGTTTTTCATTTATACGGGTCTATTGGTTGTCCTTTTTTTTGAGACCAACTTGAACATCTTTCAACATGCGGATATTGCCTTAACATAAGCTATAAGTATGGTTTTAAAATACAACCGAGTAGGGAAACTCATATTTTTTAATAAAAGACCATCTAGCATAGCAATAGGATCTATTATCGCATATCAAGCTATACATAGCTCACCAAAGACAAATACTAGCACTAACATAACATAACACCTACTGTATTTCCCACAGTCTAAAAACCTTGACCGTTTTGCATAAGTGGTCTTCATAATGCAATAAGATTATGCCCATATTATCTAAAGTTCCATAAATGTAAGGACAAGAAAATTGTCCCGTAAGCATTATTTCGCGGCTAATGTGGATTATAACCAGCCCGGCTAGCATGACAGCACGAGAGACATTATGTCGAGTCGACTTATAGGTTTCGGTATCTTTCTCTCAAACGGCGAGAAATAGAGAAGGAACTCCCGATTTGGAGTTTGTTTTAATATTTTTTTATATTTTTATTGTGTTTTCTTTATTATAAACTCATACTTAAGTGTAATTCTGGTTTCCTGGGACTCAGGCATTCCCTTGTGTGGGGGGCAAAAAACAACTAACCTAATTAAACCTTTTTAGTTTTTGGTACCTATTTAACCTTTATGTCGATTCGACAAAATATATCTCGTGCTCTCTTACTAGCCCAGCAGGGCCGAGGCGCACGCACAGCGGATGCGTTTTTAGGAAAATCAAATGATGTTGAGACGATTTAGTTACACAATACTTGCCCTTGATTTCTAAGAAGACTAATATGTCTATGATATTATTAATGGATGTATATTGTTTAATTGGTTAAGTTGGTCATTGCTGTTAAAAGCCAGGTAAACGAGTCACGGATATACGTCGCGCCATCTAGATAAGCTAAACAGTCACTTCCTGTTTCGTAGGGTGTCTGTGTTTGTGAGTTTTCATAATTTTTTTAAACATGAAATTAGAATAGTTATACTTATACTTTTTTTTCTGTTTTCGCGATGTTGGATAGAAACTAAACTCATTTTTTGGTTTTACTCGTGGTGTTTATTACTTTTAGCATTTTTTCAACTCAACGCTCGCGTTTCGGGACCTTTACAAGTCCCTTCTTCAAGATCAGTCAATCCTCTATCCTAATTAGGTCCCTTCTCCAGGATCAGTCAATAGAAGTGGTCAAAATATATCTACTATATAAAAATAAGTCGGGTTTTCCTTCCTGACGCTATAACTCCAGAATGCACGAACCGATTTCGATAATTCTTTTTTTGTTGTGTTTGCTATTGTCAGGAGAAGGTTCTTATGAAAGAAAAAATGCTGAACCGATTTTGATGAATTTTGGTATGAAGATAGATAGCCATTTTTTTATACTAAGCGACAGGACAACGTCTGTCGGGTCAGCTATTAATAAATAGAAATGGTCTTATTGTTTGCAGTTTGTTTCCATTGCAGAATTAATGACCATTTTCAATTTGGATGAAAATTTGCAAATACATGGTTGAAGTGATGGACAGTAACATAGGCTTTTGATCCCGATATTCCCGTAATAATTTGTGTTAACAAATCAACATGGCTACCCTAGTGTGCCGTTGACATTAGCCCGGCCTCGACCCTGCAGCAATTGTTTACTATAGCTAGCCGCGCCCCGCGATTGCAGTTGCATACAAAGAAAAATAGGCATTTTATTAGGAGGAAAGTCTACCGACTCGTTCTCGACTGTTTCCTCCCTGGATAAAGACGAATGAAAAAAAAAACAAAACGTTGGGGCAATGCTCAAAATGCTGATAACTGAATTTATGGCATAAACATATTTTCTCTTATGTCTTTATCCAGGGAGGAAACAGTTTGTAAAGTTTTGTATGGAAAAAAGAGTAGGTAGACTTTCCCCTTAATATTTAACCGACTTTAACAACCTCAAAAAAGAGGTTTTCATTTCCTATATTTTGGTCGTAAATTTTTACACAGCATTTACAGAAATGAGATAAAAAAGCCGAAAATTGGAAAAAAATAGGTAGGTATAGCGTGTAGGCCAACGTTTGACCACTATCACACTTGATGGAAAGAGTGGATCAGGTCTAAGATGAAGCATGCTGTCTTCGAAGGTACCTGTTTACTTGCATTGACCCCTAAGACCCCAATTCTTCTTACATTTTTAATATTCTATATATATTCCCTAAGAATATACCTACCTTATTGCCAGGTTGTCTGGAGGAGATCGCTTTAAGCAATAAGGCCGCCTGTTGTGCCACCTAGATTTAAGTTGTTTGTTTTTCTTTAAGTTATTATTTTATATTAGTGTTACATTAAAGAATTAATCTTTTTATTTATCACAAGCAAAGTCCCGCGTAACACTCGCGTAAGTCCCGATCCCGTGTGAATATCGGGACTAAAAGCAGCCTATGTTACTCCTCAATAAAGATGTCCTCACGATGTTTTCCTCGGTGAAGGAAAACATCGTGAGGAAACCAACATGTCCTAGGACTCACCACGGTCCGAAGACATGGGATATTCAGTGTTTTCTATGTATCATATGTATGTATTTACAAAAAAAAAAAGTATAATATGTAGTATATCCGTTGTCTAGTACCCATAGTACAAGCCTAGTGCTTAGTTTGGGGCTAGATTGCGCTGTGTGTCACGTCATAAAAAAGATAAAAAAATAAAAATTATTCCAAAAGCATAGTATTTGTTGTATGTTGTTGTTGTACCTACTTATACATAACTCAATATTGTAGCTTCCTATTGGTGAAATAATTTTTGAAATCAGTTCAGAAGTTTCAGAGACCTGACCTGGGAATTACCTCTGCTAGTTTTTATCTAGTTTTTATCACAATACCGCTAAAATGTGAACTATTTATCGTGAATCATGAACCGGATCGCTAAATAGTCTAGGGAAAATTATGTGGCGCCTCTTTTAATTCCGTCTATTTAAATATCCGAGTGTAAAATTAGCATGTTATTTGGTTTAGGCATTTTAATTTGCTTCGCTCCACTACTAGATAAATATTCGCGGTTTATTGGCCTGAGAAACTGGTGGTGAGTGGCCTGGTAACTCATGAATGGGTGCTCCTTTTATGTCGCAACGTATCCAAAACGTTTCGTCCGAATTTCATTCGACGTAGGTACGTACAAACAATCCTATCCTTCCCATTCTTTTTTTTTTTCGTATAGTGGTGTGGTTCACCTAGTCTTGGGTTTTCAGGTCGCCCGAAGGCCTCTAACTTGACCTAGCGACTGCTATCAGAGATAACAACCGGGACCAACTGCTTAACAAGCCTTCCGAAGCACGGAGAATCTCAAGAAAATGTTTTTTGCCACACAAATTATTATCGGTCACCCATCCAAGTAATTACCACGGCAAGTGTTGCTTAACCCACACGACTGTTTAAGATCGGCAGGTTCAGCTAGGTCAATGAGCTCCTTCCAAGCACCTACTATGGAAGCGCGCAGACTGCATACGTATTAGTCGTACGTATACTGATTCGTATGCAGTCTGCGCGTAGTACTTCCATAGTACTTGGTAGGATGGGATTACCCCTACGTCTTCGTACGTTATATAGTATAGTATAGCGCACGAACGAATTTGAACGATTTTGGACGAAAACATATCCAAAGTGCGGTCGGCCTTAGAGTTCAGTCTCCAGAGGATAAAAACGGTAACCATCAGACTGTATCTCATCTCATAGCTATACACTAGCTAGACAGTTCAAAACTTCGCAGAAGATGTATTTGTGTTGCCGCTATAACATCAAACAACAAATATTTCTATATTTTCAAGGAAGGGAGGAAGGAAGGGTTTTTTTTTTTTTTTTTTTTTTTCTATTTTTTTTTTTTTTCTATATTTTATAGTCGCGTCTTTGGATCTGTACGCCAACGTCTCAGTAATAGGGTCCCGTTTTTATCTTTCGGGTACGGAACCCTAAAAACAATATTCTCAAAAAAGGAGGGGAACCTCAAGTTAACCAAATACACCAAAAACAGTATTTCCCATACGTCCGCTCTATTTGGTAACCCTCGTGGGAGTACCGAGGTGCTAATGATAACAAGGGTATCGTTACTGGCTTGGTACACAATTCTGGTTCCATAGACAACGTCGGAAATCGTAATAGAAATTATGTCGGTTAAAAAAATTAATGTGCTATAGATAGTTAGATTTATGCTTTATTTGCAAAACAAGTAATTTTACAATTAATATAGATAACTTACAAAAGAAAGAATGGAAAGTGTTATAAAGAAAAGAAAGGGAAAAAAAAAACCCGGCCAAGTGCGAAACTCGCTCACGAAGGGTTCCGTACCACTATCGCAATTGGGGACGGAACCCTAAAATGGTTTACAACAACTTTGATTCAAAGAAAATCGGAAACTTATAAGAAAATTTGGTCAGTGAAGGCAGACTAGTATATTTGACAGATAGGGCAGCCATTTTGAATTCCATGACCAACTCGATTTGACTCGACCAATCAGAAGCGACCTCACATCGTACTAGAATTCCCTTGTAGTTTTTTTAAACACGTTTGTTGTATGGGAGCCCCTTTTAAATAATTGTTTTATTTTGTTTTTAGTATTTGTTGTTGTAGCGGCTACCGAAATACATCTTCTGTGAAAATTTCAACCTTCTAGCTATTACGGTTCATGAGATACAGCCTGGTGACAGACGGACAGACGGACAGACGGACGGAAAGACAGCAAAGTCTCAGTAACAGGGTCCCGTTTTTACCCTTTGGGTACGGAACCCTAAAAAAGGTAGAAAGAATAAGGTTACAGAACTCGATACATATCGACTCATGTAATGAATGAAATGACTGATACTAAGTCCTACCCAATTTTGGTACATAAGTAGTATATTTTCATATATTTTCTATTTTTGGTACCTATATGTTATAGTAGGAGTAGGTAATAGAATGAACCAAACTGTAAACTTAAAAATTTCATAGAAATACCTTTGTCTACAGTTGAAATTTTATTATTTATATTTCTTTAAAAGTCAAAAAATAATCAAATAGGTACCTACCTAAGTAAATATTTTAGCACGGGGCTGCCTTCGATCCGTAAACTGACTGTAATTTTTTCACAAAATTGATATAAATAAATACATTCTGTGCACAACACACAGCGCCATCTAGCCCCGTGGTAAGCGACTAATCTTGTGTTACATTGGCTAGACAAAGGATATAATACTAAGCGATATATTAAACGTAACAATAAATAAGACGAAGGGAGAGCTATTTCGAATGACGAGATATCTCTACCGTGCTAAAATTAGCACCTTGGATATTTGTTCCATTGTTGAATTTATGAATGGTAGGCTAAAATAACAAATTATTTACGAAGATTAAAAATGAGAAGGGTTTCGTTGCGTGACTTAAATCTGGAATGTCCAACACTAGTAGTAAACGAGCACGAGAAACGTTTTGTCGATCGAGAGAACGAGACGGAACATTTCTCACGTCGGTTAAGAAAAAGCGACGGAACATTTTTCGGGGTCCACGAAATGTCAGATGATGTCCAGCTCCATATGAGCCTAAGAATAATTTGAAATACTCTATATTTTTTGTTTTAATTGCTCTACCTAGGCAGATTTACTAAAAATATTTTAGAGGAAAAATACATCTTCAAAAATTCACTCGCGGCGAGATTTGAAAACGCGTCTGTGGATCTGTACCCCAACGTCTATCTGTGCTAACTATAAAAAGAATAATAGAATAATTTTGTTGATCGAAATTTTTTTTACCGTTTTTTTCTCGTCGTTTGATAAAAAGAGACTGAACATATTAATCGATCGACAAAATTATTCTCGAGCTCGTATGCTACCACTGCAGGTGTCAGAATGACTTTCTTTAACCTTAAAACATTTGATTGTAAATATTACGACAAAATTATTCTTGAGCTCGTATGCTACCACTGCAGGTGTCAGAATGACTTTCTTTAACCTTAAAACATTTGATTGAAAAAAATTCCACTCGAGAGTATGTTTTCAAAGCTTTCCAGACGTCTGACTGAGGCTATGAAGTCTAAAATAAGAAGCTTTTCGATCGAAATAAGAAACATCAAGTGCGAAACGCTCTCAGGACGTAATAAAATCAACACTAGATAAAAATCCGAGTAGATTACATTACCTACATTGTAAAAGCATGGTTCATAAATTAACAAGCAAACGAAGTAGGTAGGTACTGCTAAAGTTCCTCTTACACGGTCAAAAACGCAGACTTTTTAGATTGCAGACTTTTAATTTTACAGTCTGTTCCGTTATTGAGCCGAGCGAGCGAAGCATCTCTGCTTTAAGTCTGGGAAAATTTGCTTTCCTATGTAATGTGGGTCGGTTTGCTGCTTCTCTACATTATCGTATTTATCAAAAGACGAAGAAGAAAATTGAAACGAATAAGTATAAAGTAAGATCAAAAATAAAAACGAAGTGCGAACCACTTTCCGGGTTCTCCATTAATTAATTTTATCTATTGTACCTATTTGTAAAATTATTAATAAAGTAATTTTCGCAATTTCTTCAAAGTTTGATGTTTCTCACATTTTGTTCCGATTTTGCCCTTGCCTTTACGTTGCTTTTAACATTATTTAATTCTAACCAAAAATATCCTACCTACCTATAGACTTTGGGTCTAACTTATACCAAAGGTACCAAATGACCTAAAACAATGCCAATGTAAGGTCACAGTTTATTTCATGCGTTTTTGACCGTGTATGCTCTTGCGTTTCTTTAGAGGTAGGTACTTAGTACTTAGAGTACCTACTAACCGATTTAAGACAGTGTTAGCCCAGACGGTAACTGAGTCATGCATGTGTTTCATAACATTATAACAAGTAAGACAAGTCGTGACCTGCCTGACTATTTACGTCGTGAACTTGTCTGATCTTCACTTTTGTGACTGCCAAGTACTGCCAACGCACAGTCATTTGTCTGATAATAAGCGACAAATTATGCGATTGTCGCAAATTTTAATAATGTTTCTGAACAATATGTTTGTGATATGGGCTACCATATAAGCTAGGTGCCAACCTGCCTTCATTTTAGGACATAGGTACATTATTTTTAAGGCAGCCACTGCAACAAAACTTTGTTGTTGACGACCACGTTATAACGGAACTTTCATTGCAAGAAGAGGACGACTATGAACTTCAAAATAATAATAATAATAATAATCATTTATTTACCAGAAGTATAGTTTAGGTACATACAGAAAGAACATCTAGGTAAAATTAGGACAATATTTTTAAACAAAAATTGTAAGTAGGTACCTCGGAATTATGACTACAGTTGTCCGAACTAGGCCGAGCCTGTGTCTCGGACAACAGTATCTTCCTTTGACTTGATTAATACACAGTACACTCACTTAATACCTACTGCATAATATATCAGACTATGATAGATAACTTAAAATCACAGTTATATTTAAATAGTAGAAGCCACTTTTATATTTTAACATGATTATAACCTTTACATTCAATACTGCGCAAACATATTATGCAGTCGAATCAAAGAGACACCAAGTAACCCATATAGTATAGCACTAACGTCGCAACTCGCACCCGCCGATTTATCATTACCGGTGCAATACGAACACCGATCGACGAACGTAACTCATCAAAAATGGTTAGACCACATAAAGTGTGAACCCAAGTTTGAATAAATTTTTATGCGGTATTTAAATATTTCATACAGTGTTATGTTTTGGCAAATTGTAGATTAAGGGAAGTTTGGAATAGAATAAAATAGATTGTATTGTATGTAATAGTATGTATGTGTGCAGGTTCGTACGTGTGTACGCATGCATGTATCTATGTATGTATGTGAGTATGTAGTATTTATGTGTATGTATGTAAGTATGTTCTTGTGTATAGTATATTAAAAGATTAAATAAAAGGCTATATATATATATATGTAAGTATGTAGGTATGTATGTAAGTATGTATCAATGTGTATGTATAGTTATGTAAATCCATGAATGTATGTCAATATGTGTAGTAGTTGAGTAGATATGCGTTTTTGGGTGATTAAGAGCAAGAAGTATGATAATCAGTAGAAGTATCTAAGTAGATTATTGTAGTCTGGTAAACAACTTTTCTGTCTCATCATATGACAGGCTTTTAAGCCATTTTTCAAGCAGTTTTTTTGCAGTATAACAATGTTTTGGGTAAATATCCAGTTTTCCATTAATTTTATTATACAAATTGGGCCCTTGAAAATAACTAAATCTGTGCATAAAGAAAGTGTTGCATGAAGGTACCTTAGCCACATTATTAGTCCTTCTATTTAAGTGATAACTATCATTATAATTTAGATTTCGATGTTCATTCATTAGGATATTTCTTACAAAGAGTTGCCTGACAGTCAGGACATCGTTATCTGCATATAGTTCATAAGTGGGATGTCTAAAGGGTTTGAATGACATTACTTTAAGAAGTGCCCTCTGGGATATTTCAAGACGTTTGAGATGCGTTTTACATGCTCCGCCCCAAGATGTAATGCAATATGTTAACAGAGATTCGCCTAATGCGTAGTATACAGTTTTAAGAAGCTTCGCGTCTGCAATGTGCCGTAGCTTTTTGAAAATATATATGAGTTTTCTTATTCCCCCTGCCAAGTATTTTAAATGTGGTACCCAAGTTAATTTTTCGTCTAATATTACCCCCAAATATTTTAATTCTGTGCATCTATCCAAAACTTCACAGCCACAAGTTCGATCATCAATTTTGCAAGAATGAATTTTTATCTTAAATCCTTGTTCGCTTGGCAAGGTTCTTTTAGTAATTGCAAAAGGCATGACTTTGGATTTGGTAACATTAAGTGTGAGTAAGTTTAGGTTTAGCCATTCTCCAATCCTTCTCAAACCAACCTCGGAAATGTTCTTAACGATATTCCACGTTCGGCCATAAAAGACAATAGCAGTA
Organism: Idaea biselata; assembly: GCA_958496205.1. Classification (NCBI taxonomy): domain Eukaryota; kingdom Metazoa; phylum Arthropoda; class Insecta; order Lepidoptera; family Geometridae; genus Idaea; species Idaea biselata. The sequence goes on from OY292404.1 coordinate 20,031,356, forward strand.
TCATCGGCGAATGTAAACATTTTACCGCCTTCAAGAGTAAGGTTGCAGAGGCTGTTTATATACAGCAAAAACAAGGTAGGCCCAAGGACGCTACCTTGGGGCACGCCATATGTGATAGGAGCGTCTCCGCTGTATTTACCGTCTATAACAACTCTCTGCACTCTCTGCACTCTATCGGTTAGATAATCTCTGAATAAGTCTAGTGGTTTTCCTCTGATTCCGATGGCTTCCATTTTACTTAACAGGATAGGTATAGAGACTGTGTCGAATGCTTTTGCGAGATCAAGGAACACTCCCAGACATCTTACACCTTTGTCCAATTTTGTAGCTACGAAGTTAGTTAAATTTGAAACTGCATGGGATGTCGATTTACCTGCCCTAAAACCATATTGATTAGGTGAAAGAATATCTTTGAATTTTAAATAGGATAAGAGTCTGTTGTTAAGTATTTTTTCGAATATTTTGGATATAGCTGGGAGTACCGAAATTGGCCTGAAATTACTGACAGAGTCTGTAGATCCACCCTTATGTATGGGATGGACAACAGATTTTTTTAGGGAACGAGGAAACTCACCAGTCTCTATACATAAATTAATAATATGAGTTATGTGTGGCACAACAATATTAGAGGCGGATTGAATTAATTTGGTAGTTAAACCATCCCAACCAACCGAACTCTCAGATTTAAGGCTCATTAATACAGATTGGACTTCATTATCAGTTGTTTCGTAGATGATCATGGAGTCTTCTGGACAAGGATGCTCTATATTAATAGTAGAAGAATTAACAGATGGTTTGATCTTTTCTGCAAGGTCTTTGGCCACACCAACGAAGTATTGATTAACCTCGTCTAGGGAGTTTTCCGGAGTTATTCCTATTTTTAGTAAGTTACTAGCATTCGTTTTCGGTTTACATCTATTTGTTACAGAGTTTATTATTTTCCACTTAGTTTTAGGGTTATTAGCATGTTGTTCTAATTTGTTACGCTCAAAATTTCGTTTCAGTCTTTTCAGCAAATCATTACAGTAGTTTTTATATCTTTTAAAGGTTATCATCAAAACTTGGTTATTAGGTTCTAGTCTACATTTCTTATGCATGAGATCTCGGTTTTTCATACAACGTACCAGACCTGGGGTTATCCATGGTTTTAAACAGCGAATTTTTTTGGGAGTAATAACCTTTAGCGTGTTCTTCATTATAAGAGTGTGAAACATATTTATAAGTTGGTCAGTATATATATTTACGTTATTTGAGAGTATGCTATCCAAGTTACACTCACTAAGATCAGTAAGAACACCTCGATAATTAATTTTAACCGGTGTCTTAATATCAATCCTATTATTTTCTAAATTTGATTTTATACAAGTAACAACCGGGTAGTGGTCTGTAAGGACAGTTTGCGCTACAATAGTTAAAGTTTCATGTCTCGTTTTGATTATTGCATGATCCAGACATGATCCATCACGAGTTGGGAATTCGTGACCGCTAAATAGACCATGAGTTGCAAGCATACTCAAATATTCATCCAACCTATTATCTTCATCCGGTTTATCGTTATTTGGCGCAATGTCAATATTTATATCACCAACTATAATGATATTGTTGTAGACCGAAATTTCACCCAACAAGCGATCTAACGAATCCAGAAAAACGCTAATATTTCTGTTAGATGGAGATCTGTAGATGCCTAAAACAATCGTGTCTTTGTTAATTTTAACAAGTAACACCGAAGAATCTGCTACATTTTTCTCCTCGACAATGAAATTAAAGTCCTTTTTGACGTACGCTACAACTCCATCATTTTGATTACGGTTTACCTGTGTGTAGTAGTAGTTGTAATTGTGCAAAGTAGGAAAGTTTGAGACCTTCGAGTTCCAGGACTCTGTCAAAATGATTATGTCACATTGTATATTAAATCTAGAAAGCATAACTTCAAGTTTAGAAAAGTTTTTGGAAATACTCCTTATGTTTTGAGTCATTATTTTATAATAAGCAGACAAATTATTTTTAAGTTCAGTTTGTAGGAAGGAATTACACGTGTCAAGATCGCTAGTATAGGATTTACTCGGTCCAACCCTATCCAGTCCATCTACCAATCTGTTTATTTCGCTATTTGAATCGAATTTTGAAATTTGCATTTGTGACACAATTAGGTGAGTATTTTATAAGTTTTGTTCGTGAATCAGTTAAGGAAATGTGGCAAATATATAAACATACGCTCTCTATAGTAATAAGTACTGCAAAAAGTTCCTGGTGTGTCTTCATAGTTCGAAAAAATTTAACTATCAACATACTGTAAAAATGTACACAACATACATCACACTGGTGGCTGTAATATGTACCGGTGTAGGATAAAGAATGGCAAACAATACGATCAAGATAAGTAGGACGCTGAGAGGTTACCAGATCTAGTCACTTTTGAGTCTTGAGGGAGTCCAGCTGGGTTTCTTCCCTGACTTCAAAGTGGGGTTCTTCTTGAGATTTTCGCAGATAAATTCTTCCGTTACTTGTCCAACAGAACTTATAATTCTGTGTGTGTGCAAAATCTCTGGCAAGGAAGAAAAGTCTGCGCATCTTTGCTGTCAGTGCCTCAGATATGTAAACAGGGTTGGGCTTTCCTGCAATACCAATTGATGACGTGCTGAGTTTCTCACCCGGATGCTGCCTGTTGTACACCTTAACTCCTTGGATTACATCTGCTTTAATTATAGTTGAGGTAAACTCCGCTATTATTATACCCTTATTCGATTTAGTGTTTATTCGATATGTGTCCTTGATTGCCGAACGCTGGATATCAACATTTACGGCCTTGCATGTTTTCTCTATGAGACCACAAAGCTCCAGCTTGGTTTCGCGCTGTTCTGGCATTGGAAGGTTTCTGATCTCGATCGCAGTCGACTTCATTGTCCTTTCCATTTCTTCAACTTTTGTTTCTAGCGTCTTTATCTGTAATAGGTGTTGCCTACGTTCTCTCTCTAGTCCATCTAATTTCTTAACCACTTCTTCATAACGCGTATTAAGAAAATCTATCCCCTTCTCAATATCTCCATTCGTCTTTTTAATTTGATTATTTTGTTTCTTGATTTCGGCTACTTCCTTGACCAATTTTTCCAACATTGTATTTTGGGTCTTTTTCCATTCGTCTATTACAGCCAGGATAGGATCATCATCAGCTACTGGAGGATTTTCGTTACTGGATTGTCTCTTCTGTCTCTTTTGGGGTTTATCAACGCGTTGAACAGACGAATCCGTTGACTTTGCTCCAAGTATTTTGCTCATGTCAGATTCCGATTGTGCTTGCTTGAGGACAGGTGGTGGTGAAGTTGACCGTTCCATAATTAAAAAAAAAAAAGTTTTTTTTTTTTTTTTTTTTTTTTTTTTTTTTTGAGGTTCACAGTGTATGTGGTCAAACTCGATGTTTGTGATAAACGATCTAATAACAATAAAACCTAAAACCCTACTTAGATAAGAACCCAAGATAGGGCATTCTGCTACAAAACGATAGGGAGACCCGACCCCAAATAGTGGGAAGATGGAAGAAGACAGACAGAACTTTGTTTAGGGTTTATCATATAATTATATAGTTTTCCTCATCGATTTCGATGACGACGACCTTATATCTTGTATGATGCATAGACCGCCATAGTTCTTGTCTCCTTTGGTAGGCACGAATGTGACTGGCCATACCAAACTGAGTTTAAAATACCCTAGATACCGCAGATATTACAATAAGGCTGGCCGTGAGATGTGACTCCATAGTTACACACTCAACTCTTAGACTTAATTCGCTCTGTGTAGGGTACAACATAACGCTAAGAGTTGTGTGACTTATCGTAGGCATATTTCCATGTCGTGGTGTCACCATTGTGCGCTGTCCGTTCCTGTGGGTTTAGCCGCGTACCTACGCCTAACAAAACCGTATGGATTGTCGTAATTAGTCGAATTAACCGTTGTCATGTGAAACGATATAAAGCGGGGCGAGAGGAAACAGCAATTTGAGTTGGAGGAAGCGTGAGAATTTACATGTTGATGAACTTTGTATGAAAAACAGAGACATTAACAGTTCGCAGTTCGCACATGGTTCTTCTGATTGGTATCTTTGAGGATATGGTTTTTATGTTAAGTAATGTAGTGGCGGAAAGAGCAGATGGTTTGGTATATCTAGCGCCATAATTTGGTACGTTCGTAATTTGGCTTGATTCACGTTCTATTGTGCCCCTGTTCGGAAAGTCTTGAACTTAGATTAGGTACTAGATGGTGAGTATTCTACAACGACGTTCGATTTTTGATCCATCTTTTTTAAAGGTTTGTGGATCAAAATTCGAACGTCGTTAGAATAATACCCACCATCTAGGTAATTTAAACTAGTCTCGTTGTTTAGAGAAAGTTGTTTGAAAAACTAACGAGTTAAACCAAACTAACTTAGTTTAGTTCGTGGTAGATGTTTAGCTTTATACTTAGCATGCAAATTAAGTTTACATTATGTTCTCAAGACATTACATAACAGCGTCTTCTCCGAAATCGTGACTTTAATTAAATCCGCGGTAATTAACCGCCTTAATTAACTTCATCTTTTGTCAAAACAATCTCAAGTCGTTAAAGGACCGTAAACTCGAAACTTTCTTTTACATTTACTCGCACATAACTTCAAACAAACATCTTAATTGGTCATAAAATCAACATCTTTCAAATCAAACATGTTCTTACTAAACTTATTACTGTTCCAGATCTCGTTTCATTAACGATGTCCAGTTTGAAATTGTTCGGTCTTTCTGACCAATTACATCTTTCGTGTGTTAAATCTTTGAAGGAAGTAAACGATTAACAGGTTTTGTATCTTTAGAAACTGTGAGTTCATGATAGAGGGGCTTACGTTGTAGAACCCGTGAAAGCAAGGGGGTGATCATTGATCAATCAGGCATCAAGTCTCAAGAATTATGAATTATGATGATAGACTGGCCTACGTTGTAGAACCTCAATCAAGTGAGTGATGAATGATCAATCAAGCATCAAATCTCAAGAATGATGCTGTTTCTACAATAATTATAATGCCCTCTGACTTGACTCACTAATAGTCGAATTCACTGCAAGAGCGATGTACCTCAATCAATTAATCAAATTCATTAGTTGTGAATTTGATTGATTCCTATACTCGTAGTCAAGATCAAAAATATATGATCACAGTAACAAATACGTTACTGTGATCTTATATTTTGTAAGTAAGTGAACTTCGATCGTAATAATTATATGATGTCTAACGCTCATAATTTTATTTTTCCCAGGTCTTAATCGCGTGATTTTTTTACTTTTTAAGTTTCTTACCTCGACGTTTCGACCATGTTACAACGGTCTTGGTCGCGAGGGGTATCTAATGCTTTTCCACGTATAAACTGTGTAAGTAGTCGCATTATATCGCGTAGATCTAATTTTGTTTAAAGATTACCCAAAAAAATCGAATGGTTCTATCCGTGGTGGGTGGCGCCTGCCGCGGATTCACCATAAATTGTGCAAAAACTATTCGTAATGTAAACTTCATTATGATCTTTTGTCGACTCTAGATCTCTACTCTACTATTCTACGGACATAAGTGTGGCTGCGATGGACTCTCGGTTCTATTTATGAGTGGCTGCCCCTGATTCATATCCAGTGTTACCTTAAGTGGAATAATTAACTGATTTTAAGAGGTTTTATGACCATTAGTGTTTTGAATTGTCGTTTCTGTTTATAGTGTTTCATTCCTTATACATTTTTGGGTATATCTACTCCTGAAAGAGCATTTATTTAATGGGTATTTTTTTAACTAGGCTAATAAACGATTTCTTTATGTAACGTTGGTCTTTTACTGTGACATGAAGTTTCAAAGTTATCAGACAGTGACAAATGTGACATAAACTTAGTCATCGTTCATAAGTAAGGGGGGTGTCTTTGATTGCTAAATAACTCACATCCGTGTGATTGCGATTTTGATCCAACAATTTGCGTTTGTGATTGCGATTTGCGATTACATTTTCTACAGCCTTCTTCTGGATAGTGGTCCACATAAAAATACATGACTTACCTTTGGTTTGCCTTAATCATGGTAACTTACTCTTTTTTTTTATACGCAGAGGTCTTTATCGACAGCTTAATCGATCTACTTGTTGAACTTAATAACTTATTTAATTATTGTAGCATTTCCAGCTGTACCATCTAAATAGGCAATAATGATAATGTAAGTAAACTGGTAACTAAGTATTTTATAAACCTATTATATTTAACGATCTACGGATATCCTTCGAGGAAAGAACCTGGCAATTTATCAGCTTCTGTTCATTATATTTCAAGCTACAGTTGCGTGTCGAAAATTACTCCAAGCGGAAATATTAAGAGAGTTCGCAATTTCCATAATTGTTTAATAAGTATACAAATAACTATAAAAATATGTAAATTTAATCTACTTTCAACAGTAGCCGCTGCTTTGATAAAGTGCTGTGTGTTTTCACTAAGACAATGTGGTTTGTTTTGGCGAGGGGTAATCTCAGTAGAAAGAGGTTTCTTGAATATGTGTAGGTGTGTTGGAAACTTGGTAATTTTTGGGGATATTTTGAGATAATGGTTACTAAAAATCAACTGTCTAGCTATTGCTGTTCATGAGATACAGCCTGGTGACAGACGTACGGACGGACAGACAGACAGCGAAGTCTCAGTAATAGGGTTTCGTTATTACCCTTTGGGTACAGCCCTAAAAACCAGCTTTATTTGAGAGTAATACTAATAAGGCAATCAACGTCTGGAATAGTAGTCCAAAAACTAAATAAAAACGTAAATCCTCAAGGTTAGAGACAGCGATCTGTGAGAAAACTGATCCTCTTATATTTGACCAACTTGAACTCCTCCGTGCTTCAAAAGACAGGATAAACAGTTGATCCTGGTTGTTGTCTGAACGCAGTCGTTTAGGCAAGTAAGAGGCCCCTGAAAATTCTAATCCTTAATTGAGTTGAGACACACCAACAAAAAGAAAATGAAGAAGTGGGATTCTTGGGCAGATTCTTAAGAAATCACCTACCTATACATAGGTAGGTAATATAGGGATAACCCTATCAATTTTTACTTCATTCCCCACTTAAAAAAACCCAAAATCTTCCTCTAATAACAAATCAAAATCCCCTATTAATTCCTGTAATTTGAGATCAATAACTGACGTCATTAAATCTGTTCTTTTATTTGACTACCATGGAGGCTCGGGTGCTTCGCCTCTGGCCCTGGCAGGTTACCCGCTCGCGCTGGCCAAATCATCGATGATGATGAATGATTACTGAGATTTCGGATAATGACGGCTTCGGACAGGCTTCCGAGATAAAAAGGCTAAGGCGTACAGTACACGGTCAAAACACTTGAACTCTTGGATTATGGACGAGTGATGTGATTTTTAAATCTCTGGAGTTCGTAATACTTTTTAATATGTTGATATGAGATTATACTCATTTTTCGGTTTTAATCGCGTGGTGTTCAATCAATCCTAAAGAAGAGTCCTGTAAAGGTCTCGAAACGTTGAGCATTGAAACAATGCTAAAAGTAATAAACACCACGCGATCTATAATCACCACCTATAATTTCAATCCAACATCGCGAAAACAGAAGGGAAATATAAGAGTAAGTATAGGTACCTATATATAGGTATTTTATTCGCAAATTATATCGCCTGCAAATAAACGACTAAATTGCGAATAGAGCCAAGATTTCGTCAATGCGTATACTATACATAGCTAACTCGTAGACTCGGCAAACAGTGGATTCAAGCCACTTGACGCAATTTTTTGATCGTGTACTTCCTAACTTACAATGCTACTTATTAGACGCTTTAGGTAGGTAGACTTATTCAAATTGTTTAGAAGTTTTTTGTACGTGGTCAATGGAGTTAGTAATCAGTCTTCGTAATGCTTTGTATAGAGATTGGGCAGTGATGGACGGGTCCTGTTATAAGTTTTGCTTTTAATTTGACCACATATGGAAATCATCTAGCTTGAGAACTTAAGTTATTTGGTCCGTATTTATTTTAATAATACGCTTATTACGGTTTCCTATTGCCAATTTCATAGAAATAGCTAAAGGAAATAAAAGCTAGTTTCCTTATTTATTGCTTTAATGTTTCCTCTCAACTCTCATTGGACAATTTCTTCTTGCTGTAGATTTTATTTTTTAACCGACTTCAGAAAAAGGGGGAGGTTCTCAATTCGACAGTATATATTTTTGTTTATGTCTGTTCGGAGATAACTCCGTCGCTTATGAACCGATTTTGATCATTATTTTTTTATTTGGAGTTGGTCCCATAAAAAAATAATGAGGATCTGACGAGGTTCTTCGGAGTGATGAGCAGAATAGTTCCTTAGAAAGTAGTAACAAAAATTGCTTACTTTTGGACTTCTACCAATAGAATCAGACCTTGTGCTACTGGTTAGGGATTGATGAAGCCCCTGGAATCACCTTCTCTGATGTTTTGAATTTTGATGATTTTTATAAAAGTAGGTATTAAAACACACACATACTTAAGCGGATCTCAAGAATCTCAACTGAGCTGAGAGCTGAGTATTGGAAAAATGCTTTCCAATACTCAATTCTCGACTGGATTTCAGTTTATTACAATGTTTAATTTTATTAGAGCTTTATTCAATTTATGAACCCACTAAGACAAGATGTAAGAAATCAAAGTATTGTTCTAACTAAACAATTACGGTTTCAGTTCATGAATATGGATCATCCATAACATTTGATGTGTGGGCTTTTATTTATTCTATTGTTATGCTTCGATAGATTTTTATTGAACGTGAACTAAGGAGTGGTATTTATTTTGTAATCTGTAGCAATCGAAAAAGGGCCACAGTTGAAATACAAGCGAGAAATAACCCTTGTACCATTACCCTGCTCTATGCATAAAATAAAATAACATAAAAATACATTTTTAATTTCAGAGTACTTACGACTTGAGTCAAGTATTTGACATTTTCTCTTCAAGAAGGAGTTTTCTCTTCTCTTTTATCTTTCTTCTCTTCTCTTCTAATAATAATTATCTACTCAAATACTAGGAGCCAAAACGTCAGATTGTAGTCTGAAATTAAACAAACTCTCATCCATTCGTTCGTCCCGATGAGGTATTAAGGTTGAACCAATAATGTCAAAATATTATGCAAAATTCTGTGTGAGTAAACCCTGGGTATAATTTTTAATTCAGTTAAAAGCAAGCCTTGATAAAGGCAAAGTTTTTTCTCTTACTTGCGACAAAGTGTCACTCACACCTGTGCCAGTCACTACTCTCTGATTGGAAATGGATCTTATATTTTAGATTAAGACCTAGACCTACTCTTTTTCTATACAAACGTAGTAGACTGTTTCCTCTCTGCTTAAGGCATTAGACTCTATTTAGCCGACTGCCGAAGGAGGCTCGGTAGCAGCTTGCACTGGGGAAACCAGCTCTAAATGCACTATGAATTTCAATTACACCATTAGAAGTATGAAACCAACATGCCCTGAATGCTTGTCAAAGGCATGCGACATTTCCGAACACGAATTAGGGGCGTAACTTACTAACTTCGTCGTCATCTGTGTAGCATGAAGCTGCGGTAGCAATAGCTTAAGGACGTCCTTCGGATACATTTTCGTCCGAAATCAATCGCGCGCTAAAGTACGAAGACGTATGAACAATCCCATCCTTCCTACTGATTCGTACACAGACTGCATATTATTTGGAAGAGTTGTATTGTTCGTACGTCTCCGTACGTTAGCGGACGTAAACGTGTCCAAAGTGCGCCCGGCCTAAACCTTCTACCAGATTTATTGTGAGCATCAAAACCAGTTGACGAATCAGTCAACAAACCCGGGTCATTCTTCGTCCCACGTCTGCATTCCTAAGTCAAATGTTATTTATTGGGCCACCTTTATTCCCTCATACATCCTCATTATAGTGAATGAAATTATAGAGAACTAGCTGTCTTCTTCTTGTCTGAGAGACATTCCCGGTTGCATCCCTTTTGGGAGCATATGATTCGCTTAAACCCCGAATTATTTAGGGTCACTGTGCTGTTATATCTATACACCAGCAGTGCCCTCGACTTCGTCCGTCTAATTTTTTGGAGAATAAAATAGCCATTTCTCAAAAAATGGACTATCCAACCCTGAAATAATTTTTCAAGTGGGACCAGCGGTTCCTGAGATTAGCGCGTTCAAACAAACAAACTCTTCAGCTTTATAATATTATAAGATAAGATTTAAAATTCAATGTCTGACTGATTGAATCAACTGTTTAACAACGCAGAGCCCAAACTGCTGGTCCTAGAGACATGAAATTTAAAGAGTGTGAAATTTGTGATGTGTAGGTATCGAGTAAGGAAAGGTTTTTGAAAACTCCCGCGGGATCTGGACTTACGCGAGTAAAACCGCGGGACGCTGTTATTCAATATTTTAGGCCAGACTGAGTTAGGAAATGTCATGGCTTAAGAAGAATACAAAAAAACGGGGCAAGTGCGATACTCGCGCATAAAGGGTTCCGTACCACTATCACAATTGGATATGGAACCCTAAAATGGTTTACAACAACCAATTTTTAAATTTTATAGAAAAATATGAAATATTTATCTTCGATTCTTACTCCCATCAAACGACCGAATCACTGAAAAAAAAAACCTTGGCACAAAGAAAATCTGAAACATAAAATAAACTCTTTGGTAAGTAAGGCAGACTAGTATATTTGACAGATAGGGCAGCCATTTTGAATTCCATGACCAACTCGATTTGTCCTCCTGTCCTTCTTCCTGTCCTGACTCGACTCCTTGTTATTTTTGAAACACGTTTGTTGTATGGGAGCCCCTTTTAAATAATTGTTTTATTTCGTTTTTAGTATTTGTTGTTGTAGCGGCAACCGAAATACATCTTCTGTGAAAATTTCAACCTTCTAGCTATTACGGTTCATGAGATACAGCCTGGTGACAGACGGACGGACGGACGGACGGACGGACGGACGGACGGACGGACAGACGGACAGACAGACAGACAGACAGACAGACAGACAGACAGCGAAGTCTCAGTAATAGGGTCCCGTTTTTACCTTTAGGTACGGAACCCTAAAAATTGTCATTGTGTTCAACTTTCTCATCACATCACACAAGAGTTTTCTTAGATTTCTTAAACATCCTAGTGAAATAGTATATTCGTTGGAGAATCCATGTTAGTTTTACAAGGGAATATGTTTGAGTTGGGTCAAGGTATCGGATAACTTTGAGGAAATCGAGGATATTGAATTTTTTTGTACAGTCAATCAATCTCGGGTTTTCTATACGTATACGTACGACTGAGATTGATTAAGTGAAAGAACGTTCTTCAGATTCTCCACTGTTTGGGAGTGACTTTTATAAAACGCTTCATACATTATTAACATGAAAGGATACTCTTTCTCCATACAAACATAGTTGATTGTTTCTTCCTTGGACTACATTAGAGCAAATATTATTTTCTGCCATAAAACCTATGTAGGTATCGACCACATGTCCCTAGTAAAATTAAATAAATTCGCACTGTTTGGACGTAGTAACGTCCAAACAGTGCGAATTTCTGCAGTGCAGCTTCTCGGCAAGCTGATTCGTACGCTAGCTCGCTTTGTATTAAGTAATAAGTCAGCAAATATAGCTGTTCAAGTTTTGTGATTGGATAAAGAACAGTTCTATCTGGTTGTTATCTCAGATAGCGGTCGTTAGGTCAAGTTAGAGGCCTTAGGGCGACCTGAAAACTAACACAAGGTGAGCCACACCACTACACGAAAAGAAGAAGAAGTTCTATCAAGCTAAGGGACATACATAATGGTAATTGTCCTGAAGAGACAGTTACATTATGCACTAAGGAAACTTCCTCCGCGAAACTTGTAATTATATCTCCTAAGACCATAGTTTGGTTGGGCACTTGGAGCCAACAACGGCTTTTCTCCGCAAACTTTCACAGACTCGAACAATTCATTGTAACAAACCGCCATCCAGTTGTTCGCATCAAAAACTGGCAACACTGACAGGTGTGTTCCCGTCGTGCCCCTTTTTTCGACGTCCTTTCCTGTTTTAAAGTCCCCGTGAAAGAACTTAACGGACAAACGTCTTTAGATTGGAAAATCAATTCTACTGCGTTGTTCTAAGGTGCAAATTTCACTAAACTCTAAAGCCAAAGTTCTATAAGAGTTGCAATGAATGGATCATTTCCCTCACAATGTGCTTCAACGGTTATGGTACCTTGTTATTGGAAAATCAGATTTAACGTAACTGCTTTAGTTCTATTTTTGTCTATAGGATGCTAGTATACTACCGTATATTCCTTGATTGTGTTATGTTCGTTTTAATTTATTTTGGGACCTTCGAAATCTCAGGCCGGTTTTGATATTGTTGTGGATAAGTTTAATCAGTTTTAGCAACTTTAGGTAAGTAATTTTGACAAAATCTTAGAGAGGATTGTTTGGAGGACAATATTTGGCTTAAATAATGAATTTAATTCTGTTAATAAATATTTCACTTGAAGTAATACATACCCACGTAGATTTTTCTTCTGTTTTCCCGATGTTGCATAGAAAAAGGTATCAGCTTCAGGAATGACTGAGATGTGATTTGTCATTCTATTAGATTAAAAAGTTATAGAAAAACTATCGTCTTATCGTATCAATACGTTCCTGTGTACGCAAGCTTTAAATCGCAAAGACCACATAGGTAATGTAATAAACATTACCTATTAATTAATTATGCAGAAATCACCTTTACAACGATGTTTTTATTACAACGTGACTTTGCAAACGCTTCGGAAAGTTTCTTGTGACTTCTTCTCATGTGTGACCACATGAGGCCACATGAGAAGAAGTCACAAGAAACTCGTGGGGGATCTTTCTTTCGGAAAAATGAGTTTAATTTCAACTGTTAAACATTTTACTTGAAGAAGTACCTAAATACGTTACATACTACGTTTCAAATATAGACCAAAAACAAGACGAATTGCGATTTATATGAGCTTCAAAGCTATCAATTTCTACGGTTTACACACATGTTAATCGATTACTTGTTACGCTTGATTGGAAATCTCATGGGCTTGTACAAATGAGCCGTTAACTTTAACGGCCTTGGCGAAATACTTGTAGGAAGAATGATAGAAACAATAAGATATTATTTGATTCTTCTTAACTTCTTTTCGTATACTATACTACTACTGCGTATATTAAAGAATCAAAGAGCTTGCACTAGGTGTAGGGCAAAAGTTTTTTCCAGCAATTTTTAGATAAATAGTAGTCTAATAGAGTTGCCTATTTTTCATTCAAATACCTACGTTAAAAAAATATAACACATAAAGAATATGTACCTACTACCTATTCCTACCTATTCGTACCTATTATACAAAAGTGTTGCAATGTTTACTTACAGTAGGTAGGTAGGCTCCCATATTAAATTCAGGTTCAAACTAAGGTCGAAACTGGAATCCAGGCAGCTCTTAGTTCTGAATAGGCACTTAAATATTAACATTTATCGTGTGACCCTCTCTATCCCAAGGTTGCCTGGAAGTCTGGAAGAGACCCCTCTCAGTAATAAAGCCGCCTACAGTGCCACTTTAGATAATATGAGTTTTCTGTTATATTTGGTGTGCATAAAAGTGCTTTCTATCTATCTATCTACTTCTTTTTAGGGTTCCGTACCTAAAGGTAAAAACGGGACCCTATTACTGAGACTTAGCTGTCTGTCTGTCTGTCTGTCTGTCCGTCCGTCCGTCCGTCCGTCCGTCTGTCCGTCTGTCACCAGGCTGTATCTCATGAACCGTAATAGCTAGAAGGTTGAAATTTTCACAGAAGATGTATTTCGGTTGCCGCTACAACAACAAATACTAAAAACAAAATAAAACAATTATTTAAAAGGGGCTCCCATACAACAAACGTGTTTCAAAAACTACAAGGGAATTCTACGATGTGAGGTCGCTTCTGATTGGTCAAGTCAAATCGAGTTGGTCATGGAATTCAAAATGGCTGCCCTATCTGTCAAATATACTAGTCTGCCTTCACTGTCCAAAGAGTTTCTTATAAGTTTCAGATTTTCTTTGTGCCAAGGTTTTTTTTTTTTTTGAGTGATTCGGTCGTTGATGGGAGTTAGAATCGAAGATAAATATTTCATATTTTCCTATAAAATTTAAAAATTGGTTGTTGTAAACCATTTTAGGGTTCCGTATCTAATTGTGATAGTGGTACGGAACCCTTTATGCGCGAGTGTCGCACTTGCCCCGTTTTTTTTCATAGCGACCCTCGGTTTCACCCGCCCGCGTAAGTCTCGATCCCGTGTGAATATCGGGACCAAAAGCTTATGTTACTCCTCGATAATGTAGCTTTCTGTTGGTGAAATATTTTTTGAAACAGGTCCAGTAGTTTCGGAGCTTATTCGTTACAAATTTTTCCACTTTATAATATTAGTATAGATAAAGATAAATCATATAAAAGTGTGTTCATTACTCTATAGCTGGATTAGATTAGCTTATCTTAGTATTGTCATCGACGTCTCACTAAGCAGCCAAAACTTTGAGCAGTTCCTATAATGTTGCCAACTTGCTACAGAAAGACTATGATTAGTCATTAGCGTAGGATGAATTAATGCATTTGCATTATTTATTGGAACAAAAAGTCACTTCGATATACGAGTATTAGAACGGATAAAAACTTTAGACAAAAAATGTACCGCTATATCATGTCTGTGGTTACATATAATATACTTACTAGTAGAATCCCGTGGTTTCACCCGCGTAAGTCCCGATCCCGCGGGATTTTCCAAAAACCCCTTAGTGGAATGCTTACACATCACAAAGAACTCACTCTCCAAATTTCATGTCTCTAGGACCAGCGGTTTGGGGTCTGCATTGATATATAGTTGAGTCAATCAGTCAGGGCATTGATTTTTTTATGTGTAGACTAGCTGCGTCCCGCGGTTTCACCCGCATAAGTCCCGATCCCGTGGGAATATCGTGATAAAAAGTAGCCTATGTTACTCCTCGATAATGTAGCTTTATTATGGTGAAAGAATTGTTGAAATAGTAGTTTTTGTTTTATTCATTTTATTCATTAGGTACATAACATATATACAGACACACATACAAAAATACAAATCTTTTCTCTTTATAATATTAGTGTAGATGTAGATAAAAATAGCTTAGTCCTGCGGTTTCACTCGCATAAGTTCCGATCCCGTGGGAATATCGGGATCAAAACATGCCTATGTTACTCCTCGATAATATAGCTCTCTATTATAGAAGGAATTTTTGAAATCGTTCCAGTAGTTTCGGAGTTTAATTGGTTACAATCAAATTATTCTTTACTCTTGATAATATTAGTAGGTACCTAATAGACTTGTACTATATTTATATATAGCTGTGCCCGCGACTTCGTCAGCGTTTTTCGGACTACCTACCCATCGCTGAGCAAAAGTCTACACTTGAACGGACGACCAGGGAAGTCTGTTGCTGAACAGAAGAGAATCATAGCAGAGTCTATTTAAGTGTAGATTTTGCACAGCGCAGCGGTAGGTAACGTGTTGCATGCTTATACGCATTACTTGTATACAATAAGAAGTAGCCTTTATCGAAAATTAAAAAAAATCAAAACCCGACTTCGAATTAAGGACAAAACAATAAAAATAAGCTCTCCAACATACAGTGCAACTGACTTTCTGTTATGTAAGCTGAAGTTGGGTAGCTTAACTAAATGATATCTTTTTTTTACGTGGGTACTGCACCTTATGCACTCCACACCATGAAGCTCTACGAGCGTATAGTTGACTCTCTGTATAGTTTTCGCCCTAAGGATCGTTATGGAGAAATACAGATCGAAGAATACGCCTCTGCATTTTCTGTTCCTGGACTTGCAGAAGGCCTTCGACTGTGTTCCTCGCGTGATGATCTGGTGGGCGCTGCGGTCCAAAGGGGTGCCTGAAACTTATATTGAAACCATCAGGGACATGTACCGAAATTCCGATTCAGTGGTGCGAACTGCTGTTGGTGACACTAAATCTTTCCCCATTACAGTCGGAGTCCACCAAGGATCCGTCCTAAGTCCGTTTCTGTTTAGCGTAATACTGGACGCACTGTCCGTTATCATCCGAGACGCACACGAGCAGCCCCCGTGGATGCTCATGTATGCTGATGATATTGCGCTAGCGGACTCGGATAAGGGACGGCTTGGAAGGCGTGTAAATGCGTGGAAAGAGTCACTTGAGAACGGCGGTTTGCAACTCAACGTAGCGAAGACCGAATACTTGGCTAGCAATACCACAGATCCCACACCTGTCTGCGTAGACGGTCACATGGTCGAGCGGACAGACCAGTTTAAGTACTTGGGATCTGTGCTTCACGAGTCCGGCGACATCGATTGTGACGTCAAGTCCCGCATTTCGGCAGCTTGGGCCAAGTGGCGAGAGGTAACTGGTGTCATCTGTGACCCGAAAATGCCGGTTAAACTGAAGGGACAGGTCTATAAAACGATCATTAGACCTGCCCTTTTGTATGGTAGTGAGGCGTGGCCATTGCTTGAGCGACATAAGCAGGAGCTGCGTGTCACGGAGATGAAGATGCTGCGCTGGATGTGTGGAGTGACGCGAAAAGACCGCGTCAGAAACTCCCGCATCAGGGGCAGCCTTCATGTCCGAGACATTGCAGACAAACTGCAAGAATGCCGCTTACGGTGGTACGGCCACGTTCTACGAAAACCGGCTAGTTACGTGGGAAACAAATGTCTTGCTATGGCGCCTCCGCCCGGCCGCGGCAGATTGGGAAGACCCAAGAAGTGCTGGCTTGACGTTGTAAGATCGGATATGCGTGCTAATGGCCTCACTATACGGGATGCCGAAGATCGTGCGAAGTGGAGACGTAAAAGTAGGAAAGCGGACCCCGGGCTCTCGAGAGAGATGCAACCGAGAACAACGCTCGGATGATGAATGAAAAATGACTGCACCTTATGCACTGTCAGGCCACTCTCGTTGGGCTCCCTACCATAGGTTTACCCGACAACGGCGGCCTTTCCAAGCCTCATCTCTGCCTCTGCCCGATAGACAATCCCTCTCCGTTTCCCCTCCCTCAGCACGGTCACGCCACCGTCTCGAGGTCCCCAAAGCCGGTGATAAAGCCCCCCCTCCCTCACCGAGTTCACCACCAGAGGCTGAGGTGATTTTTTATAGTGGTTATCTTCCATGCGGCCCCTTTCTTGCGGAAAGGACCCCCGAGCCCGCTGACGCGGAATTACGGATTAGAAGCCTGGCAAGCCCGGTTTCCCACCTTGTGCGCCTCTTAGCTTTCAGCTACTGAGTCTCACAACGGCAAGGTGGACGACCATCTGGAGGGTAAAACGTAACGTCGTGTCCGGGACTCGTGACTCGAACGCGCAGCCGTCGAATCGGAAGCCATCACTCGGCTCGGTAGGCCACCGTTCCTTAAAAAGGGAATGCGCCGCACAGACCGGCGCATTCCCTTTTTAAGGAACGGTGGCCTATTCGAACGCGGAACCCTCGAATCGGAATCCACAGCTGCCATCGTGCCACGTAAACTACATGCAATCAGCATCTACTCAGTAAAACTGCCCCATTACAGCTATATTTTTTAAATCCTTTTTATTGAATTTTCGACTGCCACTAAAAAATATCAAAATTGTAACCGTAACTTTAATCACTGAAGAATTTTTGAGAAGGTGGTTTCAGGTGGTCCATCAATTTGTACCTTGTTCTTAATAAGCCGATTCTATTGATGGAAGTCCAAAAATTAGTAATTTACAGCATTGCGGGATGCTATTCTGCTCATCATTCCGAAGGTTCTCATCAGATCTTTACCAACAATTTATGGAACCAACTCGGGACTCTCACTTTCCAAATAAAAAAAGAATGATCGAAATCGGACTTTATATGCCGGAGTACGGTTTGAACATATTCATATTCAAAAAATATGCGGGTAGAATTGAGCAGATCCTCTTTTTTTTTAAGTCGGTTAAAAACAACCATTATAAAGAATTTCCGTATGTCCGAAGGATCCGGATATATGGAGAGACAAAGGTATACGGTATTTTAGGAATTTCCTGAAAAAAAACGATATCCGGTTTTTTTTAATTTTCGACCGGATATCCGGTTAGTCATGTATTGATTCCACACAACATACTTCTTCAATACAACATTCAAACTAACTAAGTAAAAGCAGAAAAATCACTTTATCCGGATAACCGGACAAAATATCCGGACAAAAAATAGCCTATATGTTAATCGGGGTCTAAAGCTATCTGCATACCAAATTTGGTTAAAATCGGATAAGCTGTTTCTGAGATTAGCGGGCACAAAGGCACACACAAACAGACAAACAGATAAACAGACAAACAGACAAACAGACAACCAGAAAAATAGAAAAATAGGTTCTACTGCGTTAATAGATACCACTACAATTTATCTTTTTTTTATATCTTCCAAAAACAGACACCGCTAAGTTACGATTTTATTATATGTATAGATTCGGTGGTATAGATAAACACCCACCTAGTAAAGATTAGTGCTGTTTTCAAACCTTAATAACTAACCAGTCGTATATACCTACTAGACATACAGACAGACCACTAATCGTGCTATAGATATATTCAAGACTAGCTTCGTCCCGCGGTTTCACCAGCTTAAGTCCCGATCTCTTGGGAATTACGGGATCAAAAGTAGCCTATGTTACTCAGAGTGAATGTAGCTTTCTAATAGTGAAAGTATTTTTGAAATCGGTCCAGTAGTTTTTGAGTTTATTAATTACAAACATACGACACACACACAAAAATACAAATCTTTCCTCTTCATAATATTAGTAACCTCTCACAGCAATATTCAATTTGTCACTCTATTGTGGTGAATTTCCCGAGAGCTGGAAAACGGCATGTGTCTGTCCAATTTTCAAGAGTGGAAACAAATACTCTCCAGATAATTATCGCCCAATATCATTATTGGGTATTTTCTCCAAGTTATTGGAGAAAATTATGAATAAAAGACTTATGAATTACCTGGAGTCACACCAAATTCTGTCGAACTATCAGTTTGGATTTAGGAAAAATAAATCCACAAATGACGCAACATCCTTGCTAACGGGAAGAGTAGCTTCCCATCTTGATAAAAATCAACGTTGCCTGGGTGTATTTTTGGACCTAGCGAAGGCATTCGACACTGTATCGATCCCTGTGCTCCTTTCCAAATTGGATAGGTCGGGGGTCTGAGGCGTGTCGCATTGCTGGTTCAAGAGTTACCTGACAGATAGATCTCAGTGCGTCAAAGTCGGAACTCAGGTGAGCTCTCTAAAAACCATCAGTTTTGGAGTCCCACAGGGTAGCATACTCGGCCCAACCTTGTTTTTATTATATATAAATGACATCCACCTGATCAAAATACCCGACGCTGATATTGTCTGCTACGCAGATGATACAGCAATTGTATTTCATGGCCCTACGTGGAGCGATGTCTTTAAGTCAGCTGAAAGCGGGATGGGGATGGTGGCTGCTTGGTTACGTTCCAATCTGCTGACTTTAAATGCTAAAAAAACCAACTTCATTTGTTTTCACATTACAAAGGCTACTGCACCGCCTGAAACAACCAGAACGATTAAAATTCATAAATGTGGGAGCTCAGGCGGTGCCCTTTGTAATTGTGAAAGCATTAGTAAAACTGACAATATTAAATATCTTGGTGTGTTCATTGATAGTAACTTGAACTTTAAAAAACACCTTACCTATATGTCAAATAGAGTTAGATCCACTGCAAACATCCTCAGGCAGCTCCGACGCTCTGCTCCGCCAGTCTTACTTAAAACAGTATATTATGCACTATGCCAGTCCTTGCTAACTTATTGTATTGACTGTTGGGGTAGTGCATCAAAAACCTACCTGCTTGAAGTCGAGAGAGCCCAACGTTCGGTGCTCAAAGTTATGCTCAAAAAACCCTATCAGTATTCTACGGAATCTGTGTACAAAGAGAGTAAAGTACTGAACGTAAGGCAACTTTTTATGCTAAAGCAAGCGTCTAAAATGCACAAAATGCTGTTGGGTACTAAAGAGCAATATCAGATGCTAAAACGGCGTAAATACAAATTAACTTTGTCTAGAACCAAAACCAAGTTCGCTAGACGCTTCAACCCCTACAATGAGATGATGATTTATAATATCATAGTAGAAAAATGTGACATAAAGAAATCTAGTATGGCAGATACAAAACATAAAATCAAAACCTGGTTAGCAACTCTGTCATATGATGAGACGGAGTTGCTGTTAAAGCACATTGAGTAGATAATAATATAATCTTAGTGAAAATAAAGTAACTTTGTGCGTGCTTATTATTATACTCGTCAATATTTAGTTATTTATTTATTTATATATATATATATATCTATATATATTTATCATGTTTAATAATATTTCTGCTTTTATATACCATTGTAATAGTATTTATTGGATTACATTAATGTTAAGGAGTAGCTATTTAAATTTTTCATTGAATGGTTATGTTATCCAAAATGTAATGAACAGACGCCAACTGAACGGCTTTATTTACTGTAAATCGTATTCCTGACACTTCACAATACAGACAATAGTCTAGTGTGAGGGTCACAGCTAAATATGTAATAGCATAATTTAAATTGGTAAATAAATATTTTTCATTTTTCATTTTTTCATATAGATGGATGTTTTACTTTCGGTCGGTAGACATAAATAACTATTACAATATACCTAAACATTATTTTCTTAGTAGCTAAGAAAAATACTGTTTTAAAAAAAATGCATTCATAAATTTTAGTAGGTACCCGGCGGAATTCGAACCCACGTCTGCTGGTATTCCGTTCCAGCGCGATAGTCGCATAAAAGCTCCCGCCAAGCCTAAATTAAGAAATAATCTCTTCGTGTTCTTGCGAGTAAGGCCTGACATCTACTGGCGAACTTTGCTGTTCAACTCGGCTAGTTGTCAATTGAACTACATTGTAGCCAAACTTCCATAACAAGTTTATCTCTCAACCCAATAATTTTATGTATCCTTCTATGAACTTCAAAGAAAATAAGAAATGCTGATCAAAGATTTATGAGAAATATCGTTTTAACATGCCTCTATAAATCATTCGAAGAATATATAAACTCGATACTTACTAATGAACTGTATTGAATATGAAGATGTTTATGGCTGTCTGTCTAGTAATAGGAACCTAGCTAGATAGACTATGTCTATGTACTTGCCCTGAGTGTCTGTCTAGCTGTAAGTAGGTACTATCAACAACAAAAGTGGCTACCCACCGTAATGTCTAATTTCGCTTGTAAAGTAAATTTAGGTTCACTTAGTAAAGATACATACGACTTAATTGTTAATTGTTGCCTACACTACCTATCGTTTGCTTGCATCCGAATTTAGATACACAATAATTGAAATTAAAGACATTTTTCGCTGTGATCGCGTGGTTTTTATTACTTTTAGGTCTCTTCTTCAGTCTATAGACTCGACTGGAAAGGTCTCGAAACGTTGAGCGTTGTAACAATGCTAAAAGTAATAAAAACCACGCGATCAAAGCGAAAAATGTCTTTAATTTCAATTATTGTGTATTAAATTCGGATGCAAGCAGCCGATAGGTAGTAGGTAGGTAACAATTAACCATAAAGTCGTAGGTATCTTTACTAAGTGAACCTAAATTTACTTTACAAGCGAAATTAAACATTACGGTGGGTAGCCACTTTTGTTGTTGATAGTACCTACTTACAGCAAGATAGACACTCAGGGCAAGTACATAGACATAGACCTTTCCAGGTATCTTCTTCAGGATAGACTGAAGAAGATCCTGAAGAAGAGACCTGGAAAGGTCTCGAAACGTTGAGCGTTGTAACAATGCTAAAAGTAATAAAAACCACGCGATTCAAACCGAAAAATGTCTTTAATTTCAATACAACATCGCGAAAACAGAAGAAGAATCTACACAATAATTGTCACACATTTAATATTTATAGATATACCTATATCAATGTGAGTATAATATGCTTATTCCACGGTCGGCGCTCGGTTCAAACGAATCTTACCTCTAACAGGATAGCCACTTTTGTTGCTGATGGTACTTGTCCTGAGTGTCTGTCTAGCTATAGGCAGGTACCTAGCTAGACAGAGAGCTATACTATGTACTTAGCCAGAGTGTTTCAATTTATTTTTACGTGAGCCACTTTCAAATATTGCATAGATATGCCATACATCAATCTAAGTAGTTTTTCATCGCCAACCTAATCCCTTAGGTACAATAAAAAACCGGCCAAGTGCGAGTCTGACTCGCGCACGTAGGGTTCCATACCATTATTACTAAAAAACGCGTTTGTTATATAGGAGGCCCTATTGAATATTTATTTTGTAAGTATTTGTTGTAACTTACGTCGACAGAAATAGGTACATCTTCTGTGAAAATTTCAACTGGCCTGGTGACAGACAGACGGACACTAGTCTTAAATCTTCATAAAAAATCCCGTTATTACCCGAAGGCTACGGAACCCTCCCAATCGCCCAATTTTGTTTTTACAATAATATCAAGACAAGGGACTATTCCACTACACTTAATACCTCTATAAACTATTTTGTTTATTTCTTTTATTGAAATTAAAATTCTATTAACGATCTATATTAACAACGAGTACCTAAATAAGATGATTTACATACTTGAAAATATAATTATATTCTATCTTCTTCATTTTCGTTAAGTAGTGTGGCTCACATAGTGTTAAGGGCTTTTGTATGACAACATTTAAATTCAGTTACAGAACTATTAATTCTGATCAAATCTGTGGAACATTTTTCTCACCTATCGATTACTCTTGAAGTAATTTGCTGTAAAAGATGAACGTTCGAGTAGCAAGACGAATCAGAAACAAGGCCGATCGAAACTGCCGGGCGTGCTCCGTTTAATTAAGTATCTGGATCAGTGAGATCAAGTAATATCATTGAATCTTGTTTTACTTTAAACACCGCAAACTGATTTATCATTAAGAGGACAGTCTACCTACTCGTCTGGGTAGCGACACCATTGTAACATGGTTGAAATAGTATTATTATTAATGAGCCATTAAGATTAGCTTGTGTTAATCCAGATCTTCAGGTATCTGCCAAGTAAACAAATTACCGAGTGATTTGAAAGAACATGTAGACTTTGTTGATTTGATGTACAGGCCACTGTCCATCAAAACATAGCCTAGCTACTGCCTAGCTTACAAGTAACTCGTCGCTTTCTTATTTGTTCACAATCGCGTGTCTAATCAGCAGATGATGGATTTACGGAATGGTCATTCTAATGCGGAACTCGACTAACGGTTCCGTAGATGGTAGACTTGGAGCATGCGCTAGAACATCTGCAGGCGTTTATCGCTTCACTGGAAAATGTTACTATGACGAATTGTAATATAGCAGTAAATTGCTTCATTAAATTGAAAACGTCTTTTTTACGAACACTTGCTTTGAAGTCAGTTAATCTAGCTCTTCGTAATTTAGCAAAACCGTTGACCAACTCTTTTGAAGTTTTTGCTTCGTGGTAGAGTTAGGGGCAAGTTTACAATTATGCTTAAGGGGAAATGATGCCGGCTTGCTTCATACAAACGTAGTCGACTATTTTCGCTCTGGATAAAGTTATTAGAGGAAATATTTACGTTTATGCCATATAACCTATATCTGCCATGACCATGCTCCTCAAAAACCAAATCATGGTCAATGGTCATGGCAGATGCATGAACCATATTTAGCATATTTGAGGAGCTCATTGGCCTAGCTGTACCTGCCAATCTTAAATTGTCATGCGGGTTTAGCAACGCTTGGCGCGGCCTTTACTTGGGTGGATGACTGATAATTTGTGTGGCAAAAAATTGGGTGACTTGAAAACATTTAACACTAGGCGAGCCATACTACAGTTCGAAAAAAAGAAAGATGGCATTTACAAAATATTTGCTCTAATGTCTTTATCCAGGGAGGAAGCAGTCGACAACGTTTGTATGGTGCTTAGATGAAAACAAATGAGTAGGAACGGTATATTCTAACATTGCGGATTCGAAAAATGAGCTAACAACTTGCAGTGTGACAGTACGTGTTTACGTGACAACGGTTCCACATACGACTGAGGCTAGTGCGTCAGCGGACGCAGTTTTATCGTCTTATTTGCCGTGGCCAGGTACCGTATCTGCCCTGTTTTTTTGTTTTTATCTAAGGTATGGTGAACGAGTAGGTATCGTTTCCTCTTAAAACCCGCATGCAGGAAAGTTTCAGAAACAGGTGCACCTAAACAATTTTCATCCCAAGTTTTCTGTAGAGAAAGCTGAGCTTAGAAGTGTTGAAGATGTTTTTGTCTGGTGTTCGACTGAGTTCTTGCTCAGTGGCTGTGGAGTGTGGAATGTTCACGGTCCGCAGCCTCTCTCGAAACACTCTTGGGCGTGCTAGTGCGAATGTTTTTTCAACTTTTTATCGACATGCCTTAATGGATTTGTATCAGACTTTGAGACGTTGATACTGTCGAGATTTGTTCATTTTATTTCCTTTCTTCGATCTTGAAGTTAGTGAAGCTCCTCAACGAGAAGGATCTATAGCGACAGCTGTTCAGAATACTAATGAGTAGGGTACCATACTTGAATCTTCTAAGAGAATTCCTAATTTTCTCGAAATTGCAGCTTTTGGGAAAATCAACATTTTAGTTGGAGAAGTTTGCTTTTTTAATTCAATGTTTTAAACTTTTTCGTGCACAAAGCTTTAATTTTTTTTTTAGGAGCCTCGATTCATATCATCTGACTGTATAGTATACCTTAGGACAGCCATACTCAAAGTGTGCTCCGCGGAACCCTGCATAGCCTATGTTAGGGCTCCCCGAAAGTACCTACGAAAAAAATGTATCAATGAAACACAATCCTATGGGTTTCAAAAATGGTTTAACTTAATTTTAGTTACAGAATGTACCTATAAAGATTTGCCAAGTTTCTGATACTACATTTTAGAATTCAAACATTTGACTTGCCAAAAAGGGTCCGTCACCGCAAAAGTTTGAGAGCCCCTGCCCTAGGGGAATCAAGATAGGGCACCACAGTAGACAAGCCACTCTCTAATTAGTTAACATTTGAGTCCCTTGTATCGCACAACAAAATAATAAATATATCGTTCGTTATTCTCAAATATTTTTTGTTCCGCTTAAATATAATGGAAAAGTATAACAGCGCGGCCCTTGTATCTTTTGTTGTAAATATCGAGGGAAGAGAAAATCGAGATGTTTTTAGTGCAGAACACAACATCCCTTTTCTTAACAGGGCGCTTCGATTTTTATAGCCTTGTCGGAGTATTTTATCAATAGCGCTTCTATTTGGGAATTGATATTTTAATAACCCCAGTTTTTTCATCGATAGTAAAAGGCAAAGTTATAGGTTAGGTATATACGAAACTGGAACTTAGGTTAAGTTAGCTAACCTAGCCCTAGTATAGCTAGTACTAGCTATATAGCTAGTAACCAAAGAATCACTTTCAAGTTAAAATGCATCATTTTGCTGAAATTTGGCATTTAGACCATCTATAACTGTTATAGCATCTGCTATTATCAGTTATTGCATGTAACAGTGTTACAATATAACGTTACAGTGTTTCACTCGCGTAAGTCCCGATCCCGTGGAAATATCGAGGCCAAAAGTGGCCTATGTTACTTCTCGATAATGTAGCTTCCTATTGGTGAAAGAATTTGTGAAATCGGTTCAGTAGTTTCAGATATTACCCGGAAAATACATACATAAGATTAACTTTAAATTAATACTTTTTATCCAGGTAAACCCACGGGAAACAGCTAGTGTATCTGTATAATAAGTTGTTGAGATACAACAGTGCAATCATTCTCTATGCATCAGAAGCTAGCAACCGCTAACTCCGGCGTTGCCACTTGCCTTTGACACTGTAGTCTGGTGCCACAGACTAAATAGGTTTAAGGAATTTCTGCAACTCTCGAAATTCGTGCTTAATTTGTTACGGTACAAGTCGACAGGTGCAAGGGCATTGGACGACACTGCTCGTGCCGGTGTCAACTCAGCTCGGCCGTGTCCGTGACAATCGAATTAAGAACGTAATTTGATTGGCTCGAGAACAGAGATTTAAATCGAAATTTGAATTTGTTCTGTTTTTGAAGTTTGTTCGATAATTAAAACGTGGTTATTAGAATAGGGAGACGAGCTCATTGGCCTAGCTGCACCTGCTTGAATGGTCGTGCGGGTTAAACAACGCTTAGCACGGTCATTTCTTGGATTGGGTAACCGATGATTTGTGTGGCAAAAAAACTTTTTCCCGAATTCTTTCGTGTTTAGGAAGGCACGTTAAGCAGTTGATCCCGGTTGTGGTCTCTGAAAGCAGTCGTTAGGTCAAGCTTCAAGCCTAAGGAAGACCTGAAAACTCTAACAGTAGGTGGGCCACATCACTTCACAATGAGAAGAAGAACACTGGAAGTCTATCATAGAAAACAATTGGCCTTTTCATCTAAGTTTTAGATGATTTAAACAGCGCAAGAAACTTTAAATCCATGCTCTTAATGATGCTGCAGTGCCCGGGACATTGTAAGGTGGAGTAGGGTTGCCCAGCATCTATATCACCCTCCCAGCCTAGTTAGCCGTGCCCAGAGGAAAGAACAGGTCAAAACGTCTGGAGCTAGCTAACTAACTTTTCATAGAAAAACGTTGTGTGTAAAAGGTGTACAAGGTCGCACGTTTATAATCCAGATTAATAATTACGATTACGATTTCGATTGTTCTAGTTTGTTCTCATGACATTATAATATCTATAATTGTTCGCAGTAGTTACGAGGCTTGAGTGAAATAATTGAAGTTTAAAGTGACTGCCATTACAAGTTAGTACGTCGCAAGTTTGTCGTGTCAGCGGCAGGTGTAATGTGGGAGTTAACTGCTTACTGGATGTGATTATTTTTGTGATAACCAAGTATTAGGAATATTTTACAAGGAGAAATGTATCATCGAAAATTCTTCCGTGACAGGATTTGAACCTGTGCCCTTCGCTTGCCGGGCGAGTGCGCAAACCACTGCACCACACGGGAACCCGGGAAACCGAGGTTCCTTTGTGGCTCTCGAATCCATGATGATGCATATCTCCTTGTAAAATATTTACGCTCATATTATTATGCACATATGAGCATTCGGAGTGCCTTATTATGGTTTGATTTCATCGATTTTTGGGTTCCGTAGGTAGCTAAATGGTAAAAAACGGAACCCTTATGGATTCGTCGTGTCTTTCTGTCTGTCAGTATGTCACAGCCACTTATTTCCGAAACTATAAGAACTACTTATACTGTTGAAACTTGGTACTTAAGTATTTTGATAAGGTTTATAATAAATCCCCTCAAAAACATGCTTGTAAAAAAGCAAGTCTCGCAACTCAGTTCTTCTACCGTAAAAAGTTGTGAGATCCATGTATGTTATTCCAAGTCGGGGACCTTCTGTCTTAAGTTATTATTACGTAATTAGCTAATCTAACAACATCTTATAGAGACCATAATAACAATATTTAAACAAAATTATGTTTTAAGTAAATAGATTAACTTGGCAATCGCACTAAACAGTCTAATTTAATCCCCCACAAAAACATTTTCATGTAAAATGTAGCCAAGACGAGAGCGAGACCTTATGATGTGCACTATCAAAAAGTTATCAGATGTCCTAAAGAGCCAAGCTTATAATTCCACACGCCCCGAGTTCACAAGCACCTTACTTCACTATCACAAACTCAACATCTTAGCCACATATGTTGCTTGGCCGTTTCGCAACCTAGCATAGGTTTTCTATTACACAATACCTAAGTTCTTGCGGTGATAAAACGGCCAAGCAACATATTTTGGCTAAGATGTTGAGTTTGTGATAGTGAAGTTAGGTGCTTGTGGACTCGGGGCGTGTGGAATTATAAGCTTGGCTCTTTAGGACATCTGATAACTTTTTGATAGTGCACATCATAAGGTCTCGCTCTCGTCTTGGCTACATTTTACATGAAAATGTTTTTGTGGGGGATTTCACCTCTTTTTGTAGGTTGCTTATTTATTTTATTATTACATTTTTTCCAAGAACACAAACTTTTAGCTTCCTAAAATGATTAGTAAATTTCTTTTTAATTCATTTCTAATAGTTCGTGAATTAACGACTTCGCGCCGCCGCCGTTCGTTCAGGCCGAGTATTTCTAATGTCCACCACACGTTTGGCCACCACTGGTGGATAACGAAACATCTTTTAAAAAGCATCCTCGTTGTCCACCACTGGAGACAGCGGTACATATTTCTAATTATTAATCAATTTTTAGACTTCTAGTACCTCAAATAACATATTAAGTGTTTTGCGTGCGCTTAATTCCATCCCCTAATTTAAGGGTAAGGGGTGAATTATTAAAAAATCTGAAATTATGTATTTTATTATTTATAACAAGGCGTGCCTATACAAAGCATTCCTATGCTTAGCATCAAAATTTGAGAAAGTTTCATACAAATTGCCATCCCATAATTTTAGGGGTTGGGGGTGAAAGTTTCAACTTTTAGGGGTTGTTTGTTGTTTGTGTACTAATACCAGCTTACATACCAAATTTCAGCTTTCTAGGACTTCGGGAAGTACCTTATGAATTTTGATTACTATCAGTGAGTGAGTCAGTGACGAAATTGGAGGTTTTTAGATATCAATAAAATCTAAAATATAGGAGCTATGTAATTGAAACATTGTATTTTTATTAAGTACCCTATAGACATTATACCCCGTGAATTACCTTTCTCTGGTATATTCCAAACCAAAGTTATGAGGGTTCAAAAAACCGACCAAACGTTTCGAGAAAAGGTGGGTAGTGCCCGTACGCTTCGATGGCTCGTCATGGCGGGGGCACTACCGTGCCCCCAGATTTGTGAGAGAAATTGTGTAGGCATTCATACGATTGTCAAGTTAATCAATTTATTTAAAACATAACTTTTTTTATTAAATTCAGGTTTCTAGTTTAATTCACAACGAAGTTATAGGAGGTCGAAAATGGCCTGAAATGCTTCGAGAAAAGAATGGTACGGCCGTGCCGCTTTGTTGCTCGACTTAGCGGGGGCACTGCCGCGGCCGTGCCCCCAGATACCTAGGTAAGTAACATATGGTTAGATGCATTTTGGCAACACGCGGCGCTTATATTACAAATTATGGTAGCCTCTTGCTATTATCTGATAAAATCTACTGGATTAAACTCATCGTAAAGTATTTAGTTTGGTAGTTTTCCAAGAATTATCCGTATATTTTAATTTCCCATTACTTATTCGTAAATATAATTCGTATTCGTTCCACATTTGCCTAAAGTCATGAGTTCTCTATCCTTGAGATTTCCAGTAAACGCTTCTATAAAATTTGTATTCTTGTCGACTATAATATGCGTTTCAAATATCGTGAGAGAATCCCACTTTGACACGGGTTTGCAAATTCTTTGAACTCGTGAATTAAGTTTCGTTAAAGTTTTCACGTATTTTAGTTGAGGTTTTGGTGTTTAATATTTCTTATTACGGACTTTGTCTTTGCTCTTGCTTGAATTTGGTTTTGATTTGGCTACTGAATAACTTTCTTAGTAATTAAGATTTATTTTCGCCTGATTTTACAGCTTGTTTTAAAGAATTCTTTCAGTATTGGATAGTCCATTTGTTGTGGAAGGCTATATTATATTTTCAAGAAAATTAGGTGGACGAAGTCGCGGGCACTGGTAGTATCAAATAACCACCCACCCGTCCACCCTGGAAGTTAAACTTTTAACCTAACCAGAAGCAAGCGGACCTTAAAACCAGATTGACCTCGGAACAAATAAGACTCATCAAATAGAAGTTTGTAAATTGATCGTAGTGTGACTAATCATCAACCGTTGTTTGCGTTTAATAAATCTGCAGTATTATTATGAATTGGATCCGATTATTAATTCCGTGGGAACCTTTAAATATCGATCCATTGTTTGATATTTGGGTATTTTGATTCATTCGCATTCTTTTGAGAATCTAATTCTTCTAAATACCTACATTTGAAAGACAAATGTGAATGCCTGACTGCTCTATCAGTGCAGGCACACTCATCATCATTATCTCGGCCTTTATCCGTCCACTGCTGATCATAGGGCTCTCTTACGACGCCACAAATAGTGTTCGCGGGTCACCTCTATCCAAGACTCCTCGCGACCGCTACAATGTCGTCGGTCCACCGAGTAGGTGGTCTTCCAATACTCCGAGGTGGTGGTCTGCATCGTGGTCACCACTCGAGGACTTTTACTTTCCTCGAGTGAGGCTTTAATGGCATGCATTCTGCACAGCTTTTTAACTGCTGGGCGTGGAGGTGTGATGGTGACATGTAAGGAGCAAATCTTAGATTCACATCTTCATAGCTTCTTTAGAATGTACCTGTATATTCTTATTGGGGTTTTATGAATATTCGACCACGAAGAAGGAGTCGTAGATACCTAAGAAGATACTAACCTTCGTACCACAGGTTGAACTAGTAAAATCCTGAAGAAGAGTAAAGGTCTTCTTCAGTTGAGCATTGAAACAATGCAAAAAGTAATAAACGCTACGCGATTAAAACCCTTTGCGGAAACAGAAAAAATCTTGTAAAGACACCCGAGTTCCCAGGCAAGGTCTTCGTTCTCCATATATTTAGACGACTCCCAAATCTCCCAAAACAGAAGTTTTAGTTAAGTATACAGATTCTCACGCACGCGACCGTGCCAAAGGCTAATTACTTCTGATGTATGACATGATAGCCATCTTTTTTCATTGTTTAAAAAAGTGTATCCCTTTATAGATCTACGCACAGATGTATTAGGTAGCGGATAATCTTACCCATCATTTTTCAAAGTATATTTAACCTATTTAAGACACGATTTATCCAAAATAATTTAATAAGACCCACGACAAAGCTCTACATAAAGAAATCAAAACAAGTTCTTTTAGTAATCCCATAATCCTATTTTCTCGCAAACATCAAATAGAAAATAATAAACCTCTATATTTTTATATCGCAGTAGACGATATCATAACATTAAAGGTAGGTAGGTAGATATAGTGTAGGGGTTCCCAAAGTGGGCAATAATGTCCCCTTGTGGGCGCTGCAGGCCTAAAGGTAAGAGACCCAGAAAAAAATAGAGGCGTAGAGGGCGATTTGTAATTTCATTACTTAAAAAATAAAATTGCTCAAATTACTCGGTTCGATATTTCTCTCCGTGTAGTTCTCATATCTATGCTGTCTTATCGAATAAATAAAATAAAAACCATATCAATAGGTCTCTCCGTTTCTAAATGAAAGTAGTTTAATCTCCGCTAATATAGCTTACAATAATTAATTTCATTTGAAGTTTTAGTGGTTTTTAAGGTTAGGTGAAAAAAGGGGGGACGCTAAAAAATAATTTATTCTCAAAGTGGGCGGTGAAAAATTAGTTTGGGAACCCCTGATATAGAGAATTGATACTTGATATCTTACTTGATCGGAGAAACAACGGACGTTTGTTCGTAAAGGAAGTTCGATATATCTAGCCATAATGTAGGTAAATATAACTACTTCTTGTATGTAAGATATATCTTTGTTTGTAGGTAACTGTTCAGATATTGAAATGATTAGTGCCTACGTCCGGTTATCCGTTCTTTTCTTTAATCGCTTCTACGCACCATAGACTTGGATAATTTTGCTTCGTAATCTAAAACAGAAACAATCAAATAATAAAGTAGGTTGATATAGCCAAGTTAAGGCAGCTGGTGTATCGCCCAAATGAAATTATGTTTTGATACTGTATTCGCACCAATTATGTAATATACAGCCGAATACAGAAACGCCACTTAAAATTTGAGGCCTTCTTAAAAAATTGAGCAGCTTCAAAATTCAACAACAAAATTATGTGTTCCAATTGTGTTGGTTTAAAAAGTTTATTCTTTATGCGTTTCAAGCTTAGGTTTCAATAGGTACTTTTTGTGGTCCAAGTCAATCTTTGTCTGGTTTTATCTCAAGTTTAAACTTTACTTACGATGCTGTTTTTGTGTAAATCATCCTTCTCTATACTGTTACGATAACATAACAGTTCTGCATTGACTATGCAATACAGTTAGAAAGATTAATATCCATGTATCTTGTGTTTTTTCCTTGAGAGCGTGTCTTCTACGTGGTCTGAATAGAGTTGGATACAATGTCTTCTGCACTTTATGAAGCAAGAAAGCTTCTTCGTGCGTATTTTATAGATTTCTCAGTGAATTTGGTTGTAACAAAGTTTTATCTTTCTCTTTCTAATATATAAAATTTCCATGTCACAATGTTAGTTACCGTACTCCTCCGAAACGGCGCGACCGATTTTTACCAAATTTTATATGCGTATTCAGTAGGTCTGAGAATCGGCTACTATCTATAATTTATAAGGCAAAACAACGTTTGCCGGGTCAGCTAGTTTAAGTATAAAACAAACAAATAAACAATTGTTACATTTTGGTGTTACTAACTGTAGCACCAACATTGTATTACCTACCCTTATTCGCAATAAACGAATTATAAATTATTATGAAATCTTAAATAGGTAGGTTTGAAACGCAGTGAAATTGTTTTTTAATTACGGCGTAGGGCTGGGGCGTGCGGTCTACATTAATAAGATTTTATTTTTTAGAACCTAAAACGAGCTAAGCTGAGCCTGTGCCGAAAAAACTGTGAGACCCAGCCGTTTTCCTTTATAACTAAGTTTTAAGGGATGTAGAATAATAATAATAATTGTTAAATGGTAAAAAAACCCTTAATCACTTTACTTGTCCGTTTGTCGGTCAGTCTGTCCGTCTGTCAAGACCCTTTTATCTCGGAAACTTGCGAAGTAGAGTTAAAATACCTCGCCAAAAGCAAAACATGATAAAATCAGCACCGGAAATGATTTTTATTTAAAAACTCTATCGCCGCGAAAAGCAACACAAAATGATCAATAAATATGTAAATAACTCAATTTACATCCAAATTATCGGCACCAATTAGCCGCGGCTACTGACATCATTAGATATTGTAGATTGTACGTAATTTACCTGAAGTTAATGAAAATCACGGTATTTTTACTTTGATGAAACGCCTACGTTATTAATTTATTAATATAATATTTTGTCAAATTATAATTTACAAATATTAATAAATATTAAGACAAAAAGGAAACTGAACGTGTTCTATGAGTAGGACTCACCCACCATGGTCCGAAGTCATGGGCCAGTCGCCAATCCGGAGTGGCGTCTTACTGCCTAACCCCTCTAAGAGGAGGCCCTTGCCAAGCAGTGGGACAAATCAATGGGACAGTCTACCTACTCTTTTCTCCATACAAACTTTATAAACGTAGTCGACTGTTTCCTCCCTGGATAGATATGTAAGAAAAAATATGTTTATGACATAAGTCCTATATCAGCCATGACCATGCATGCCCCCTACGTTTTAATTTTCTAATTTTTCTGAATTATATTTCTAAAAAAAAACCAATACGTAGGGGCATGGGCATGGCAGATATAGGTTTTATGGCGTAAACATATTTGATCTAATGTATTTATCCAGGGAGGAAACAGTCGACTACGTTTGTATGCAGAAAGAGTAGGTAGAGACTTTAAAAGGGCTAATTATTTAGTTATTAAGCGAAATGACCCTGATCGGTATGGTAGGTACTTACAATTAAAACCTATAAGAATATGTGCTTAGTACCTAAGTAATGCATTTTTGATACATTTTTAGATTCTATGGTCAGAAAATTAAGACGAGTAAAACACACATCATACATTCATTCATACTTATCAATCTTTCTACCTATCTATATTAAATATACATACATACAGATACACATCGTAGTCCAAATCATAACACTCATTCGTGGTCGTCGGGTTAAAAACTATACATAGGTACCCCTTTCACGTGTTCTCGTGGTCAAGCAAAAGTGGACTTTATTTTCCAAAGAAAGTTTTTTTATCATTTTCCTTGCAAGAATTTGTACCTATTTATCTACTTCCAATGCTGCTTATTCGAGCCATTTGTCTGCCCTCGACCTTTCTCAGGTCATCCGTTCACTGTACTGGACCCTCATAGTTGTCAGACGGATACATTACTTGGGTTATTTTTTAGCTAAGATTGTTCAGGGGTTCGACTGTCTAGGGGGTTTTTAAGTTAACAATCTGAATACAAAGTTAAAAACAGTTTGAATATTAAAGTGAATAGAGATATTTTGCAATTTTGTCGAATTAGCAATTGAGATTTACCGAGTAAAAATCACGCGATTAAGACCCGGGAAAATATAAAATTATGAGATTTACCGGATTTTCAATTTAAATTTTAGAATCATATAACTGGGTTTTGATGTCGTATAGGTTGTGCGTTGATTTATGTATGTATTGTATATACAATACATACTTTTTATTTTAGATTATCAATTTTAATATATGATATGTCAATTTGTATAAAATTGCCTTTATGAAATAAATGATTATCAATACATAGATACATAATTGTATAATATAGGTACCTACCTAACCCGTTGGACCCGCTGGTCCTAGAGATGTGAAATTGAAGGGTAAAGGGTTGAAATTAAACTAACTTTTCGGTTTTATTCGCGTGATGTTTATTACTTGAATAAAAAATGAGTTTAATTTCTATCCAACATTGCGAAAACAGAAGAATAATTTAGGGCATTGGGTTTTAAAATTTCCCACGAAATCAGGACTTACGCGGGTGGAACCGCGAAGTTCAAGTGTCAAATGCTGTTTTTAGATTAAATCTATTAAATTGTTACTCATCGTATTGATCAACAAAATGCAACATTGTATAGAAACTGTCACTCAAGTTCATATACAAGATGATCTATTTCAAAAATTCACACGGTCCCGGCAAAAAAGAGACGTACATAAGTATCGATACACACATCCGCATGGGACGAACATTGTACTGCTTTTTTTCTACAAGTCATAGTTATGAGACTTATGAGAATCTTCGCGTTCTCAGGATTAACGAGCGATAAATTGGAGATGGTATTTTTTTGCTCGAACACACACACCGTTGAAATCGATAGACGCAGTCTCTTGTAAAAGTTTTAAGTTACAACAGCTTAAATTACGGGCTTTTGATTTACTTAATTTTGCTTATAAACAGATTAAAAAAATAAAGGTTAAAAAAAATATATTTTCAAGGAAAAATAGCATTCAAAAATTTTCACTTGCGGCGAGGCTTGAACTCGCGTCTTTGAGTCTTTTGGTTTTCCTTGAAAATAAATTTCCTAAATAAAATAGCCTTGAGCTACATACAAAAATTAAAAGAAATTTATAATAAAGGTTAACTTAATTACTCACGCACGAATGTCACGATCAATATCATAACAAAATCATGCATGTTGAATGAGAGCCCCATACAATATACGTGATTTTAGTATTTGTTGTTAGAGCGGCAACCTACTGTTTACCTACCACGATTTATGAGATACAGCCTGGTGGTAAACAGACGGACAGTGGAGTCTTAATCTTAGTCTTTTTAGGGTTCCGTAGCCAAATGGCAAAAAATGGAACCCTTATGGATTCGTCATGTCTGTCTGTCCGTCTGTCCGTCTGTCCGTCCGTCCGTCTGTCTGTCTGTCCGTCCGTATGTCACAGCCACTTTTTTCCAAAACTATAATGGTTTCGCACAAAAATAAAAAAAAACTATACTATTTTTTCCATCAAACCTATACACACGTGTAGTGGGGTATCTATGGATAGGTCTTCAAAAATGATATTTAGGTTTCGAATAGTTTGGGCGAGAGACACTTCCAAAGTGGTAAAATGTGTCCCCCCCCCCCTCCGTAATGGTACGGAACCCTAAAAATGTGTTACGAAGTAGGTACCTACGAATATACCTAGATGACAAATTGAATTTTAGTGTCTATTTCATCTCCAACAAAAAATATCTCATTATTTCCATTTTTAACTTAAGGAAGGTGTAAATTGTGGTCTAGGCGATTTTTTTGAGCGCTCCATTTGTTTCTAACGACATACTTCCTCTAAATAAGTGGATAACGACCACTTACCGTGTTTTTCGTTGGGACCGCAATTGCTTGTTTTTGTTACCTACTATTTCGCTTTTTCCGTTCTGATTGTTAGGGTTCCGTAGGTACCTAAAGGGCAAAAACGGGACCCTATTACTGAAGACTCCGCTATCTGTCTGTCACCATATCTCGTAAACCGTGGTAGCTAGACAGTTGAAATTTTTCGTAGTGTATGTATTTCTGTAGCCGCTATAACAACAAATATACTAACAATAAAAACAAAATATAACAAAAATATGTAAAGCGGCCTCCCATCAACAAACGTGATTTTTCACGGCTACGGAACGTAAGCGCGATAAATTTTTATCACTAGCACCATCTAGAGATAAATTGGCGTCAGTGGTAAAGATAAATGCAAACGTGCGTCGTCGTTGCGTACACGGATTTCGCTTGGTCCAGTGTTCATTTTAGGGTTCCGTACCCACAATTTGTGATTGTAGTACGGAACCCTTAGTCCGCGAGACCGACTTGCACTTGGCCAGTTTTTACCTATTCCGCTTTTTCCGTTCTGCTTATTTTTCTTTAACTAGTCAGATTTGTTCTTTTATTAATTTTTTACGTCAACTTTTCTGTTTGGAACTGGTTATTGAGAATGCGTTATAGAAGCTTAGTGATTCATTTCTATTCAAGGATTGGGGTTTTTTTGCTTTATCTCAATATCTTATTAAGCAAAACTACTAGTTATTAAGCTATTGTTGTTTGTTTCACCGGTAGGTAAGTTTTTTTAACCACGCAACTATTGGTACAAAATTAAATTTACAAATATTATTAAAAAACGGGGTATTTACCATGTTATGGTATGGACGCCCCAACTGTCATCATCACCTACCCGCAAGCTCCAGTCTCGTGAACAAGCCAGTTGAAATAACTGGCGAAATATCGAGCTCCGTTTAAAAACAAATTGAAACATAGTAAATACCCCGTTATTTAATAATATTTATAGTGAAAACAACCATGTAAGTTTAGAATCGTAAAATTAAATTTTATAACTGCGTTATAGATAACTATAGATTTAATTACCTCGATGTTTTGGCAAACGAGTTACACCGGCCGTGGTCCCGAGAAGACTCAGTCGAGGTAATAAAATCCGTAGTTATCTATAACGCGATCTAGACCCGAAGTTCTAAAAATTATATGGGTTGAAGTCGTGTAAGGTTAAATTTTAAAAAAGTTTTTAAAATGAAAATCCCCAAAATGTTGAATTTAATTATATTGAATTTTTGTTGTTTTTTTTTTATTCTATTTAGTTTTAATTTTTGGATTATGTATGGAATTGTATTTAAAATTTTGTCATATTAAATGAATAAATGTTTGTTAACAATCAGTTGAAATTTAAATAAATTAATATTTTAATTTGAATGTTATTAAACTCGTAGGTTAACAACATTATTACTACAATTTTCTCGCTGCACACACCGGGCAGAGATTATTTATCTCTCTCTCTCCCACTCATTGGTCTTTATGTGCTGCGAATTATTGCTATTGATAAGCAGTATCGATATTGCGACATACTCGCTCACCGCTCGAACCTTACTATGGTTTATGACCAGTATGCAGCGAGTAAAAAATGTACCTACTACATGTTTTACTCGCTGCACACTGGTTAAGTTAAAAAACTGTTTCTAGTATAGGTATCCATCCATGTATTTTGGGGATACAAACAAATTTCAATATAAATAAAGGAGCACGCAGCCACTTCGCAAAATACACCAGATGGTACCTACATCTGATGATCCAAGTTTTTTTCGTTTTCAAAACTCTCACGTTTATTACTTCACACGTCGTGAGAACCGAAAATTGATATTTATTGCATCGATCCTTGTATATTTTATAAACAAGATTTTCCTTACCATGCAGCTTAGACCATTCACTAAACATCAAATTCAAATATCAATGACAACTTTCCGTAATTTCCAAGTGCATGGTTACAGAAACTGAGTTCTAAAATATAAGCAGTCAATATTAATTTTTCTCTGTTTTACTAGAATTCTAATGCAGCAATTTATTGTTATAATTTACGAGACTATTGACTCATTTGTTGGCGCCAAAATATGGTTAGTATGATAATGAACTTGTTTGTTCTGTCTGTACCTTTGTTTCTCGATTCTTGTTTGGTTCGACGGAACCCTAAAAGTTATTAATTATGCCACACCCTACGTATAAGCCTACTAGCAGATTCCCGCGGTTTCACCCGCGTAAGTCCCGATCCCGTGGGGATATTGGGATCAAAAGTAGCGTTTGTAACTCCCTGATAATGTAGCATTCTATTGGTGAAAGAATTTTTAAAATTGGTCCAGGAATTTCGGAGATTACCCCCAATATACAACGTTACCTCTTCATTATATTAGTACCTATAGCCTAGCACATTCTCGCGGTTACACCCGCGTAAGTCTCGATCCCGTGGGAATATTGAGATCAAAAGTAGCCTATGGAACTTCCTGATAATGTAGCTTGCTATTGGTAAAATAATTTTTAAAATCGGTCCAGTAGTTTCGGAGATTACCCCCAATATATAACGTTACCTCTTTATAATATTAGTATAGATTGATAACGTTTAATAGAATACAAAATCATCAAGGGAACTTGTGTTGTGTTGTGATCTTGTGACAATAATTGTGATCGTTAGTGTTGATTTTCGATCGCATAATATAATACTTGATAAAAAAAACTTCTTGAACTATTAAACGATTTTATAGCGCTCGGGACTTCTCCATTGATTGAATTTTACGAA
Source organism: Idaea biselata (assembly GCA_958496205.1). Lineage (NCBI taxonomy): Eukaryota > Metazoa > Arthropoda > Insecta > Lepidoptera > Geometridae > Idaea > Idaea biselata. Next base: position 20,070,161 of record OY292404.1, read on the forward strand.
TGCTTTTAAATGAAGATCCTCGGAGGCAATTCGATTTTGTGTAAATCGGTCTTGAGTGCCGAATATTGCATAAAATCTGTGCATAAAACTTAAAGCCCAAAATACACGATGACACTTACACTGACACGTTACCTAAAGTGTAAGTGATCGTGTATTTTGAGCTTAAATTGTTCGTACCTTGTCAAACAAGGCGCAAGTTTGTTTGTCAAACGCGTATGTATATTCTTAGTGATTCATTCATTATCCATAGATATGAGTACCCAAATAGATAACATAAAAACATCCGGCCTCGCCTGTTATTTTTTAGAGTTCCCTATCCGAAGGGTAAAAACGGGACCCTTTTACTAAGACTTTACTGTCCGTCTGTCTGTCCTCAGGCTTCAATAGCTAGTTGATTTTTTTTTACAGATTTGTATTTCTGTTGCCGCTTACAACAATAAAACAATTACTAAAAGTAGAATAAATTAAATATTTAAGTATGGCTCACATACAACAACCCCTCGTGCTTGAGTCCGACTCGCACTTGGCCAGTTTTTTATTTCATAGTAGAAGAAACTGCATACTTCGAAATACCTCCAATAGGATCTGTATGCCTACCGCGTAAGTTCAAGCCAACGAGCGGCGACTCGCCGTCGATTTGAACTATCATTGAATACGGCGTCTCGTGACTGCTGGTTTAAATGACAGTCGACCGCATGTTTACAAATCGATGCATCGGCTTCAAGTTAGGGATGTCATCATCTCAGCCTTCCGTCCACTGCTGAACATAGGCCTTCCCCATACGACGCCACAAATAGCGATTGCGAGCCTACTACGCTACAATGTTATCGGTCCACCTAGTAGGCGGTCTTCCAACACTCCGTTTCGCATTGCATCGTGGTCGCCACTCGAGGACTTTTACTCCCCAGCGGTTATCTGTCCTTCGAGCTATATGGCCTGCCCATTGCCACTTAAGGATGTTCGGGATGTTAATTGTCAATCTCGCGCGCAAACCATTCCTTGGCACGGTGCCGATTTCTTGACACCGCAAGTCGACGTCGCGTCGCGTCGTTCGGCTTAAACTTGCGCGGTATACCTACAGGTTCACTCGACCAGTTTTTACGGCACTGGATGTGAAGCCGAAGCCGGAAACGTTACCTGTTTCTCGAATACGTCCTTTTATCAGTGATTTCGGTTTTTTATTTGCTCTTGTTCCTTGTCAAGACGTTTGGTTTTAAGCATTAATGATCCTGCAAATGGTTATGAGTTTGGTTCGGTACAAACTTTTTGCCATAAACTTTGATTTCCGCCCGCAATTGGTATCGGTTTTTATGATCGCTCGTAAATAATATAGAGATTGTTGGTTGCGATTTTATTACGTTTATTTAAAGACCGAAAGTTCTAATGAGATTCTTTTATTTGTTCCAGATCTAAGTGATGAGTGAAAGAGAGTGAAAAAATGCATCTGTCTACAGTATTAGCTCTTACCGCCTTTTTGCTCTGTGATGCCAAATTGTCAAGGAAACCCCACATACAGCCAAACGAGCTCCCCTCAAACCCAACACAGAATGCTGATGCGATGCGATTGATACAAATCGAGTCGAAAAGTAACAAAACTAGCAGAATAATCGATCAGTACCGTGTGAGGCATCGCAGAGAAATCTTCGACTCGATGTCTTACGAATCGGGATTGATATGGGCCCATTCAGAAAGACTCGACGAAAATGGTGACGTAGTTATCCGATGGGTGGATTCAGATTCGAGTATCACGTTCAGATTGGAAGCGAAAACTCTTGGTTACGTCGGCCTCGGATTCAATTCGGCTGGCAATATGAAAGGAGCTGATTTAGTCGTTGCATGGGTTGACGACAGTAATGGCATCGCAAAAATTTTGGTAAGTCCACATTTGCATACAATTATAATATTCATAATAATCTTACTAGGCTTTTATGATAGAGAATAATAAATTAAATTATTCTGGTAAAATCCAATTCATATTCATTGACCTTTCAAAAAATAACAGTGGGTATATAATTAAGTGCATTTTTTTGTTGAAATTGCGTCTGTTTGAGGAAATATAAGTCTGCTGTGTGAAGATATAAAATTGTTTACCGTGTTGAGACAATAGTTGGCGGGTTTTGATAGGCATGTCAACGTCCGGGGTACCGATGCGTGACGGTGGTTACCATAGAATGTCTCTAAGCGTTTCCAGTAGGTAGGTAGGTATACCTCTTTCCGACCTGACTATATTTTGTGGCTTCGGTCAGTGGTCGCTTTAAAGAAAATATTTGTGGTGCTGGTTATTTTGAAATCTTGTTTTAGAGCTAATATTGTGATAATGGGCAGTTATGGTTTTGATATACTTACTAGTTTTGAGGTTAGATTACATAGATGAACGCTTTATTTATTTATGTCAGATTCTGCAGTCAATATAATACAATGTAATCCATTTTACCTAACATACAACTTAGACCAAACTAAATATAAATTTTGTACGCTTACTTTTACATCTAGTAGAACCTATTGGGTATATTTAGTTTTTTTTTAATAAAACTAGTTGGTATCTTTATTGTACTGAAGACAGATATTACAACAAAATGCCCAAAAAAAAAACTTAAAACTAAATTGGGACAATGAGAGGCCTTATAGAATTAGGCCAAACGCCATTTGACTGTTGGAGAATAGTGTTTTCCATACATTTTTGAGTCAATAAAGTTCCGATTGCAGTCCAGTTGCCATTTATACTTTAATTTTGATTGTATTGCTTACAATTGAAATGATGTAGAAATGAAAATTTGATCAATTTTAACACCCGTTCATTTTATCAGGACCCTGAGAGCGACAAAACAACAAAGTAACATTTAGTTAAACAGTTGTTGTTACAAAAAGTTGCGTTCTTCTAAATTGACCCTAAAAGTGTTTCACAAACAGGGACACAGCTTCAAAGGTTAGATTAGTTCCTTCAACTTAACACGTTTGTTGCAACACTTACCCCGAACAGGGGAAGAAGGAACGAAAAAGAGCAAAAGTGCTCGAAAAATTGGCGCAAATATTTGTCCCTTCCCAAAACTTATTTCAAGAGAACCGAAATACTAAACTTTGTTATAGGGAATTTCACGAATTCGGTTCGTGCCAAAGTCCGCGACTATGAAATGTTCGGTATTTCCTTTGGAATTGAAAATTTAATTAAGTTCTTCGGAGTATCTAAAGATTTATCTGAAATTTTGCTTAGTTCATGGTGATAAGTCAACAAGTATTATTGTTTAGCAGTATTTTAAACAAAGGCCATTGAATCTTGCATAATATCGTCGACTAGATCTACTTAGTAATTACCCTAGTTTTCCGACATTTTTAACGATGGTAAGATACTCTTATAGTTTCTGGACTTTTTGATAGATTAAGTTCTTTAGATTGGTTATCCAGTTTCCATGGTTGGTTGGTTTAGTTATTTGGCGATTGGTTATCCAGTTTTTTCGTGAAGAAGTACCAATAATATTCGCTTATTACTTACTCACTCACTTGCTTACTTACTGACACACAAACTTTCAAATGTATAAATTAGTGGATGGGTAGGATGTGAAACTTTGTAAATCCCGAACCCTATATTCCCACGGGATCGTACGCGAGTAAAACCGCTGAATACTGCTAGTTTATAATATCGAAACGTAGTAGGGAAGGTCGCACACTTTTTAATAGGACCGTTTCTACGTAATTAAGTTTTAAAGCCGTTTTAAGCTGGGATCAATTTCGGAGTTGACGAATTTACAAACTTTTGCAGACAAACGCTTAACCTATAAATTGGGATGCTCAGTTCATGACCCAAAACCAATAAATTATGAAATGTTTTATTCATAGGATATCTATAGGGACTATAGGTCTGACTATAATAGTCGGGCTATTAGAACAATGTTTATGATAGGCTATAGAACAGTGGTATTTGGATTATTCTTAATGGCAATTTATTTATTGAATGTTAACAATTTTAATTGTAAAAACTAACTACATTTATTGTAATTACATTTACAGATAATTGCAATTACAATTACTGTTATTTAATTAATTGTTAATGATCATGTGATGTTTAATAAACAAATAATTTAACATTTAATTATAGAGTTATTTTTTAAACATTAAACAAATATAACATTTAATTATGGAGTTTTTATTAAAACAATGTTTCTAAAAGTCGACGGCCTCTGTGGCGCGTCGGGAGAATGCACGACTGCAATGCAAAAGGTCGCGGGTTTGATTCCCGCCCGGGTAGATTGTATGACAAGGGAGCAAAATAGTATTTTTACGGTGAGGGGCTACTTTGAACCACGAGCAAAGCGAAGGATTCTAACGTAGAATTATAAAATATTTCCTAAACTACTACGATTAGTTTTTTTTCCGAATAAGAGAGTAGGTAAAGTCGCGCACAAAAGTCTTCCAACTGCTTTAGTTGCCCATATTTCCTTATTCAATTACCCAGGTACCATCGCGAACATAAATAGCAACTAGATAGATTAAATGTAATGAATGAGACTTGTTATTCAATACATTCATTGTAACAAGGACTATTGTTCTTTAATCATAGCTAAACCTTTGTTCGGTGCCTTTTGTTTGTTGTTTATGTCTAAACATTGATGTTTTGTTGTTTATGGCTTCTGTTTTCGTAAGTACTTTTACTTGTTTATTGTAGATCTACACTTATTTAATAATAGCAGAGTGCCGCGGTTTCACTCGCGTAAGTCCCGATCCCGTGGAAATATCGGGATCAAAAGTAGCCTTTAGCCTTCCTCAATAAATGGACTATCCAACACTGAAAGATTTTTTCAAATCGGACTAGTGGTTCCTGAGATTAGCGCGTTCAAACAAACAAACTCTTCAGCTTTATAATATTACCTTGATAATAATCTATAATATTAATATTATAAAGAGGAAACATTTGTATTTAGTGTGTGTGTGTGTGTGTGTGTATGTTTGTAATAAATAAACTCAATACTACCGGGCCGATTTCAGAAATTCTTTCACCATTAGAAAGCTACATTCACCCTGAGTAACATTTGATTCCAGATATTCCCACGGGGTCGGGACTTACGCGGGTGAAACCGCGAGACGCAGCTAGTTTTATATATCTTGATATGAAATTAAACTTATTTCTCGGTTTTAATCGCGTGGTATGTACTTAATTAACTATTTTATTCTTGTTCTGTTCTTTATTTTCCTTAGAGCCGATTTTTTATTGCAAACTTGAATATTACTTAAACTAACTTATACTTAGACTTTTAAATTTGGTTGTGTTCCATCTTATGCGACAGATTTATGTTTGAAATTAAAATAATAGATTGAAAATATAAATTTCTATTAATTTTTGTATGTAGCTCAAGGCTATTTTGTTTAGAAAATTTATTTTCAAGGAAAAATAGCATTCAAAAATTTTCACTTGCGGCGAGGCTTGAACTCGCGTCTTTGGGTCAGTACCCCAACGTCTTTTCCAACTAGACTACGCAAGTTCATTGACGTCCAAAGACGCGAGTTCAAGCCTCGCCGCAAGTGAAAATTTTTGAATGCTATTTTTCCTTGAAAATAAATTTTCTAGATTGAAAATATGTAATTAAATTAATTTAATAAGGGGTTTTCAATCTATGGATAAGATTGAAAACCCCTTATTAAATTAATTTAATTATTTTCAATCTATTTATCTATCTACCAATTAATTTTGTTAGGCCTTTTATCCTTAGTTGGGCAAGGGCAATCTCTTAGAGGGGCTAGGCAGTAGCCCCTTTAACTAAGAGGTGGACGCTATGGACGCTACGGCGTAGATTCTCTTTAGATTTTGAATCGTGATGAGTCCTAGGACACGTCCTCAACAGGTTTTTCTTTACAACAATAATATACCTACAAGGAAATAACTAATACTAAATTTTAAAAGTTAAATTGTAAAGATTCACCGCACGACTCATGGTAAAGCCATATAATCTACCCTCTGCCTCAACGAGGTAGGGTAAGGTAACGAATGGTTAACCACTCCTGCGTGCGATCCCTGCTTACAGGTACATGTATGTAGTGGTACTGTGACAAACAAAACGTCCGCGTCGCGGTGGTTATAAAAGGTACCTAATTAAAAAAAGATTAGTCGGTTTTTTCCAGAAACCTAAATGTTTTCAAAATTTTAGTCAAAAATACGTTTTATTATATTCGTCTTTAAATTTTGAAGAAAAATAAACTCAGAATTTCGTATAATGTAACTGACAATATAGCTGATTGCGTCGAGAATAGCTATTGCAGAAAGTCTTTGATTTTGACATGTCCTGCTAAGGTTGAGATTAATAAATCAAGGTAAGTAATAAAGCTTTATAAGCTAGCTAATGAAAAAAGATTCTTAATTCGTAAAATCTCGAATAAATCAACGCAGAAGGCAGAAGTAATTTTTGCACATTGACCCCCGTTCTAAATTAAACTGACTCATTTATCAGACAAATGTACCACTTAGGCTCGACTCGCTCAATCTGGAATAAGCAAAGAATAGCGATTCCACGCATAAATCGTCTTTTGTTCGAGAGACTCTCGTGTTCGATGACGATTTTTGCGGAAAAATATTATTGCTTATTCTAATTTGGCCCAATTAAACCATTTTTGTTATTAATGAAAAAAGTTTAGGGACTTTTTTCGCATTTATATTAGTGTGATAAAGAATCAATAATATAAATATTATAAATGCGAAAGTTAAAAAGTTCGCTTATTTGTGTTTCAATCAAGCAAAAACTAATAAACCGATTGCGTTGAAACTTGATATGCAGATAGCTGGAGATTTGAATTAACATTTAGGCGCACTTTTTATCCTGATATTCCGGCAGGATTGGGTAAAACCGCGGGGCGCTGCTTGTATTAATATAAACAGGTAATTTACTCACTAACTAAATTATAAAGCAATTTGTACATGAAAATAGCCACATTACATTACTCATGGGTTCACCTAGAACTCTCTGTAAAGCACCCACTTGTTTCAAATCCAAAATAAATACATTATGTTTTCCAGAACACTCTCTAATAATTAATCTGTTTTGAATTATTCAGAACATTAAACGCATTTAAAATCACGTTTTGGAAATACCAATAGGTGTTACGAGCGCGACTGTACTCTAAGAACCTGTGTCACTCGCATCAGATGTTGCCAGGAGTTTAACACACGCAGTCGGTCGGTACAGTCACGTAGAAATGACTCACGCTGTTTCGTATGTAGCTTGTGGGGCACTTGGGCGACTGAACTTTGGTGCTCCAGCTTTTTGTGCTAAAAAATTAAATTAAAACATCGCGGTCGGAACTCAAACGGCGCGGGGATATCCGGTAATTAAACACAAAAAAAAAATGTATAAATAAAACTTCTTAAAAAAAAATAGTTAAAATAAAATAAAACGAACACAATGATGTACGTACTTACCTATAGCTAAGCTACTCCATCGTGTTCCTTTAAAACTATTTCGATTCTACAAACTTAGATTACCTAGATTCTAGATGGTTAGTATTCTAACAACGACGGGGCGCGACGCGGACGTTAGAATTTTGACCCATCTTTTTTAAAGGTGCGTGAGTTTCGGACGGATGGATGACATTTTATCATCTGAAATTATAGAATTGAAGTAGAGGCCCTGGAGAGTTACTTCGGTTCGTTTCGATACGACAACGAACGTAACGATGGTTCTACTGTCAACATAACGATGGTTCTACTGTCACCCTACTATCAGAATGTGACAGTAGAATCATCGTATGACAGTATCGATGTCGTATCGAAACGAGCCGCAGTAAGAACAGGAGGGTATGTATGACTACAAAATTCAAAATATTTTTATTCATTTGGATATTACAACATACCACTTTGAAACGTCAATTATACAATGTAATCTATAGTAGATTATAGATTACATTGTATAATTGATGTAATCTATACATCAATTATACAATGTAGTAAAAGTAGTCTTCGGAACGCGACCTCCAATGAGAAGAAGACACAAGAAACTCATGAGTTTTTTTTTGCAGTAATCAAGCGATTTACCTTGTCGCATACTATTTACTAAGTACAACAACGTCTATAAAATTACGAGAACACTTTAACAAGTACCTCTAATGTCTATTTATCTACATAAATATAAGTACCCACATCTGAAACGACGGTTTTCCTTGAGGGTGTAGATAAAAGCGTCGTTTTCAGTAATCGGCTCTTTTCTAACACATTGCGACGCATATCCTTTTAGCGAGCGAAAGCTGCTTGATATTATCGTGTGGCTTAGTTTCGTTATTGTGGCGTTGATTCAGTAAGCACCTTTGTAAGGTGGAAATAAACTTGATTTCTCCATATGTCTTATGTTATTGCTTGAGGAATTTTTAGTGGAAATATTTTACAGGGAGAAATGGATCATCAGAAAAAATTTCGTGACAGGAAATAAAAAACCCGAGTAAAAAGTCAGAGTAATGTAAATGGGGGGTGCAAAAGCGGACCCCGGACTCTCGAAAGGGATGCAACTTGGAACATCGCTCGAATGATGATGATGAATGTAAATGGGGGGGTGGGGGTGTCATTCCTGTAATAAAATTGTGAATTTTTTATTTCAACATTAATTACAATTGCAAACTAAACAGTCAAAATGAAACCATAACTTGAAACTAGATTGTAGGTAATCGAAACTTTTTGACTCAAAAAAATTGATTAAAATGTCGAGAAATTACAAACCTCTTTTGATAAACGTTAAATTCGAAATTAAATATTGACTGCTATGATAGGGAAATGATGTTGAAATTATATTTTGGATGGTTTTATTACAAGAATAGGTCGTCTGACCACAATAAAACTATCACCTCTAAATCCCTATCAATGAAGAAGAACCCATAAAAATTCCTAACATCAAACCATAACTCAAACTCGGGTAAAAACAGGAAGTGAGTCTAATCGATAATAATTTCGATTCTAAAAATATCGATCAATATTTAAATCGACCCCTTCTCGGATATTACAATTTTGTAAACGATCATAAACCTGAACTCATTCGTCATAGCTTTACCTAGAAATTATAATTTATAACCCGTACACCGTCTTTCATAGAAAATAGTCTAATTTTTTGTTCCAATAAATGATCTCTCTAGACACAATCAAGCAAACTTGAGCCGAGTTTAAAACAATGACGTTCTTCTTCGTCGTGTCGATGGCACATTTTTTGACCATGTTAGATCCGGTCACTCCAGCATACTGCGAGGCTCCTGGCTTTGCTGTTGGCTGCCATCAAATCAGCCAGCGTACAGTTGTTAGGGCTAGAGAGGCAGGTCAAAAGATGTTGCATGGTTTGCTCGGGAGCTCCGCAGTCGCACTGGCTTTGGCCCGGGTCAATAATACCCCATCTTTCTAGGTTTGCCCTGCAGCGACTAACCTCGGTTCTGACTCTATTAAGTGACTTTCACACAGGCCATGGTAAGTCATGACCAGTCGGAAGAAATTCTGCAGGGTCCAGAAAATGTGAGAGAGCAGGCATAATTGTCTTTCCACAGGTTGACTCGGACCTCAGCGCTACGATACGGTATTTTTCATGAAGCCATTGCGGCTTTTCAGTCGGTAGGTAGGAGGGGTGGGATCGATGTCGTACATGCGATGTCTGGGATCGGACTCCTGTTTTAATTTCTCCGCTGCACAGACTACTTCCCTGCGTACAGGCGGTGGGGCTTCCTGCCAGCGGATAGAGTTGACTTAACAATGACCTTAGAAATGCATCATCAAAAAGTTGCTCATGTCAGGATTCAAACCTCTGCCCTTCGTTTACTTCTTGTATCAAAGAGCCATTTTTAGAATCCTAACAGTTGATGGAAGCCACACATTATTTTCTATTCTTAACATAACTACAATAATCGACGCTATAATAATAGGTATAGCAATACCTAAGGGACGATCATCAAAGGGAAGTACAAAAGGATCTCAAGATCGGGTCTTCAATTGTTGTGGCTTTGAACAAGCAGATGTCTCACTGGAACTATGATGATATTAAATAACTTGTGGCACGTGGGAATTACACAAATACAATATACACTGTACCTTACTTATAATATAAACGCTGACTAAGTTTATGTAACGTTTGTCTCTGTCTGTTAACTTTGAGCCCAAACGCCTGGTCCTAGGGACATGAAATTTGGAGGGTGTGGTCTTTGTAATGTGTAGAATTTTTCGAAATCCCCACGGGATCGGGCGGGCGGGACTTACACGAATGAAAACGCGGGACGCTGCTATAAATAAACAAAATACGTAAATAAATAAATATTGCACGATGCGTCGTATTTGTTTGGGGCACTAGGCTTGTACTATGGGGACCTACTAGACAACGGATACTACTAGGTACATAGATATCATACTTGTTATTGTAAATACATACATATTAGGTATGAAACATAGAAAACACCAAGACCAGAAATAAATACCTATTTATTTTTAAGCATAGCACCCGGCGGAAATCGAACACGCAACCTTCTGCATTGCAGGTCTTCCCCCGACAACTCAATGCCCGATCAGTTCAGACATTGAGTTACATCAACGAGTTCAGAAATAAATAATAGAAACAAAAGACGATTTGCTCTTCTAAGTTGAATCACAAGGAATCTTCAAAATCAATTACCAATTCAAGAAACGTGTAAGGGTACCTTACGAGTGATATAAGACGTTGTTACTGACTTCGTTTACAATGCTTCTTCCAAAGGAATTTTAAGTCGAACGAATAATACGTGATATGGATGACGAATTGTGTCAAATGAAACTTGAAAACTTTGAGCTTCTGGATTTTGCTTGCCACAGTCGCTGTCATAGAAGTTTCTTGTATGGAAATTGATAATCAAAGAAATATATAAGATCGTATAGTTTAGTTGTTTTTGGCTTTTTATGGTCACAAATTATTAAAAATGATCACGCCCTTTCTTTTTAAATGACTGAACTATTATTATACCTAAGTAAATCATTTGGTATTAAGTTTGTGTTATTAATGTGTAAGTTCAGATAATACATGGTTTCATTACATGATGGTGGCATTTTGGGTATATAGGTCTTTTTGAAAGGAAAATACATATTTTTTATCGATCGCCTGTGCCAAGAGTAGGTACCTTCTCGTAGCACTAGCGTTCAAATGATTTTTTTGAAAAAAATATATAACGAGGCCTTACCCGCAAGAACCCGAGAAAATGCTTTCTTAATTTTGGCTTGGCGTGAGGCTTACTCGTGGAGCAGTTTTTCCTAAGTGTGGCAAACATTATGAAATAATGATACAAAATCGTTAAACGAATAGGTAGCTAGTAAATACGTATAAACAATTCATTCCGCAAACTCCAAACGTGTGTGTGTGACCGGGAAAATTTAAATCAGTTAGGGACCTCTATAAGCATTATAGTGACTGTAATAATAAACATAGCAGTTTAGGAATAGCGGTCCCGCAGTTAAAAGGTACGAGTTGGCAGCGGACGACGTGTCGCGGCGACACTACTGGTTTCTATGTATTTCTATGAAACTCCCTACGCTCGCTCGACGACGCGTAGCTAGCTTTGTGTCGCTGACTACGTAGGGCAGTTTCATAGAAATACATAGAAACCAGTTGTGACGCCGCGACACATCGTCCGCTGCGCCTCATGTCGCCCGTTGCCAACTCGTGCCTAAAGGCTTTGAACGTAAAGCGTCTGCGTATGGTTAAATTGTTAATGCGTAAGTTTGTCGTTGAAAGTAGGTACCTACTCTTAACTAATTGTCTGGACGGGATGCTTGTATCGTTTACAAGATTCCTAAAAGAACGGTTAATTTTTATTTTGTTGTTTTTTTTAAATAAGAAGTTAGGTTAAGGGTAAGTCTACGCACCTACTCTTTTCTCTATACAAACTTTACAAACTTTAGTCGACTGACTCTGAATAAAGACATTACATAAAATATGTTTTATGCCATAAAACCTACATCATCCATGACTGGTTTGGTTTTTATCATTGCAAATAGAGGTTTTATGGTATAAACATATTTTCTCTAATGTCTTTATCCAGGAAAGGAACAGTCGACTTCTGTTTCCTCCCTGGATAAAGACTAAAGAAAATTTGTTTATGCCATAAAATCTATATGAAAGATTGAGAAAGAATAGGTAGACTTTCCTCATAATAACCCACAAAACAAACCACTAAGAACCACGACCCTCGGAATGAAAGTCGTTGTATCTACCACTAGACCAACACCGCTCATGTGTGGTCTAAAATTAGAGGAAAGTGTCGACTAGGTACAACAATAAAACCCATTTCACATAATCGCACGTCGAATCTTTATTTGAGACACCTTTTCCCATCTAATCCCCTTAAAAGTAGTGATGGGCTGACTAGCCAGTACAGTTGACTGAAAGCCGACTAGTCGGCAGCTTTACCGACTAGTCTAATTCTGCCGACTCAACTACTTCTAGTCGTCAATTAACAACTGTTACAGTGTAGAAGTAAAGACTTGTAAAATGCCACAGTTCATGAGTTTCTTGTGGTTTCTTCTCATCGGAGGGCGCGTTCTGAAACCCCATCATAGTCATAAGTCGAAGTTTCGAAAAGATCATGTATTTGAATACAACGCTCTAACTGAATACCTAAATGAATTTGAATTGACTCGTCAACTCAACTAACAATTATACAATATAAACAAAATTTATTAAATTGGTAGTATATTTAAAAGGTGAATATTCAGAAAAACGTAAACAAATGACTTCACAATAAGATCACCTACAATGCCTCAACTAGGCTTCAGCTCTACCTATTCTATTTATTGTTTTCCAAAACGGTAAAACCGTTTTTTTGGAAGTTTTTCAAGTTTTCGCTAAAGCATTCGAAATGCAAGAAGTGCGAAATTTTGTCCCCGAATTATAATGATTTACATTGCCATTGACTAGTCGGCAATTTTAAAACCGACTAGTCGGCTAGTCTGCTAGTCGGCAAAACTATACTCGGCACATCTCTACTTTTAAGTCTGATTTTAAGAAACGCTATTAAATGTAAGATTACATCGATTTTATTAGAACGCAAGATAAGACCGAGAATTTCCTATTGATCATTGAGTAGATTAGACATTAGACTTGCTTGAGAACGGATGCTGAGTTGGAGACCATAATTTTAAATATACTTGAATTGTAATAGGTAATAAAATAATGAACTTGTATTGTGGATTATTTTTTCTCAAATAAATTGTCACTCAATATCTCTAAATTGTACTTAATCTGATTTAGTCAATATAAATCAGCCGCGTTTCCGTAGTATTTAGAACACATAATGATAAAATGGCGAGCGATGTTGGTGTAGTTACTAGTACTTATACCACCGATTACATTCTGAGGGTCGTGGGTTCGAATTCCGGCAGACCGCGGCGCACATACGTCTTTTTCCATAATTTTTTTTTGAGATATATCAACATCGGTTTTACGGTGAAATAAAACATTGTTAAGAATCTTCATTCACCCTGAGTAATAAAGGCTACTTTTGATCCAGATATTCCCACGGGATCGGGACTTACACGGCTAAAACCGCGGGACACAGCCAGTGTTTAATAAAGCCATTACTTACAAGTCGTACTTTGATAACAAAACATTAAACTGAGGTCAGACTTGACTTGATGAATAATAGAAACCGAAGACAATGTATTTTATAACATTAGCTTCAATTTAAATAATTCATGTGCAAGGTGCATGCGGGCTACACCTGCGGGGTTTTACATACATACATACAGATATACCTACTAACACTCGTGTTATTGCTTATGTTGTCAAGAGGGTTTAGGTAGGTATTGGGTATTTGCAAAATGAAAAGTTGAGGCGATGCGAAAATGATAATAAATATTTAAAAAAAAATGCATTTTGAAAAAATGCTTTCTAAAACCATTATTTCAAAAAGCATTATTACCTAGTGTGGTAACGTTTATAAAAAGAGATAACGTTTATAAAAAAAGATGTCTAGATTTACAAAAGTTAAGCCTTTTCTGAACGTATTTAAATCTAACCATATTTCGCAACATATTCTAAAAAAAGATACTAAATTACAGTACCTACCTACATATATATATTAAATAGCAGATTCCCGCGGTTTCACCCGCGTAAGTCCCGATCCCGTGGGAATATCAGAATCAAAAGTAGCCTATGTTACTCAGGGTGAATGTAGCTATCTAATGGTGAAAGAATTTTTGAAATCGGTCTAGTAGTTTCGGAGATTACCCTCAATATACATACATACATGTTACCAACGTTACCTCTTTATAATATTAGTACCTATAGATTGTTATTTTTAAATTATATTTGTATGATATATGATAAAAAACCTACTTCAACTTTCTTTGTAAACCTGCAACCTAATGAGCATAATAAAGCAGCTAGGGAAATCAGACATATTTTCCACCAAATTGTTACTATAGAAGACCCAAAAAAAGGACCACTATAGTTCAGTGTCAAAGATGCCAGCAGTATGGACACACCAAAAACTACTGCATGAGACCAGGTCGATGTATCAAATGCGCAGAATCACACTTAACCAAGGATTGTCCTAAAGTGGACCGCAGTACCCCAGCAAAATGTGCCCTATGCCTCGGCCCTCACCCTGCGAATTATAAAGGCTGCCAGGTGTATAAAGAAATCTTGGCCAGGAAAACACAGCGTCCGTCCCTAAGCGCAAGAAAAGCAGCTGCGTCACGCTCTTCCATTAGTGGTATATGCCCAAACCCTCAACCAATAAACCAACCCACGAACCCACCCACAATAAATGCGCCTAAGAAGTATAATGAAGCGGCTAAAAGTAATTATCTAGTCCAAGGTACAAACAAACAATCTGTACTAGAAGTCAGTCAACAATCACTGAATAATGGAATTGAGGAAATATTCATAAAACAATCACAAAAAATCGATACAATCCTTCAACAAATGAGCACTATTCTGGGGCTCTTGACCGCACTAGTTAACAAGTTATCACAAAAATGAATAAACTCAAAATAGCTACTTGGAACATAGATGGTCTATCACCTAAGAAAAATGAAGCTGAGATCCTGCTAAAAATGCATAATCTGGATGCCTTGCTTATTTCTGAGGCGCACCTTACATCCCACAGCCAAACACATATACAAAACTATAATGTGTATTCAACAAATCATCCAGATGGCACTGCACATGGAGGCACAGCTATTATAATTAGATCCTCCATTGACCACTATGAACTCCCACAATTTCGATCGGAATTCATTCAAGCCACCTCAATAAATATCCAGGACGAAAATGGGAATTTCTGTATCTCCTCCGTTTATTGTCCTCCAAGGCATGCTATAACTGAGGAACACTTCACCACATACATTAACAGTCTCGGTCCACGCTTCATAGCAGGTGGAGATTGGAATTCTAAGCATCTGCACTGGGGGTCGAGATTGATCACCACGCGTGGTAGAGAACTTAAAAAATGCGTTGATAAAAACCACCTAACAGCAATCTCCACCCCCGAGCCTACCCACTGGCCAAGCGACCCGGGAAGATTGCCTGATGTCCTGGACTTCTTTTTAATGAAGGGTCTCTCACGACTCTTTTATCACATTGACGGCTTTCTCGATGGATCTTCAGCTCACATACCGGTGATGCTAACTGTTAGTGCCAATATTCTGGATTGCCAACGAAAACCCAAACTGTACAACAAGAAAACTAATTGGCAAATGTTTCGTGACCTCGTTGAGGACTCCCTACAATTACAATTACATACACTAAAGAGCGAGGAGGAAATAGATAGTGCAGTCTTGGCATTTATGAAAGTGGTGCAGGATGCATGCTGGAGAAGTTCTGAAGCGGTGGCTCAGAAAAGCACCAGGCAGCTCTATGTACCCCACGAAATTCAGGATATGATCCTGGAGAAGAGAAGATTACGTAGAGTATGGCACAATAGTCGACATCCCCATGATAAAACAGCACTAAACATCTACGCTAAACACCTCAAACAGGCCATAAAAGAAAATCTTGATGCTACTATTGAGGAAAACCTGATGTCGTTAACAGCTACAAAAGACACCGATTACTCTCTCTGGAAGGCATGCAAAAATCTGAATCAACCCACAAACCCTAAACCTCCTATACGAATAGATGGAAACAAGTGGGCTAGATCCAAACTAGAAAAAGCAAATGCTTTTGCCGACCATCTGGCTAAAGTATTTGTACCAAATGAAGCTACTCCTGGGTCGGATGAGGCTGAAATAGATGATATTCTCCAGCAGGATTTCCAGTTGCATTTGCCCTTGGGGACAGTAACACCGAGAGAGGTACAGAGAACCATACAACACATGGAGAATGGGAAGGCACCAGGTTTCGACCTCATCGACAAAAAGGTCCTCTCGGAATTACCTCGTAAGGCTATAACTTACTTGACAACCCTATTCAACCGGATTATCAGTGTTGGATACTTTCCTGCGCTGTGGAAGGTCTCTCAGGTAATTATGGTCCATAAACCTGGGAAGCCACCATATGAAGTCGCATCTTACCGACCCATAAGTCTTCTTCCGATCGTCTCTAAAGTACTGGAGAAGGTACTACTACGACGTCTCACGCAAGCTATGAATGAAAATTCTATCACTCCAGATCACCAATTCGGGTTTAGAGCACAACATGGCACTGTTGAACAAACTCACAGAGTGTGTAAATACATCAGCAATAGCCTCGAGCTAAAAGAGTACTGCTCCTCAGCTTTTCTGGACGTTCAACAGGCATTTGATCGGGTATGGCACAAGGGGCTCTTATGCAAGATTAAGTCACTTCTGCCTCATATTTTCTATGGAATCCTAGAGTCTTATATCACCGATAGAATATTCCAAGTGAAAGAGATGGACTGTACATCAGGTTTCCATGATATACTTGCAGGAGTACCTCAAGGCTCTGTACTTGGCCCGGTGCTGTACACCATTTTTACATCAGATCTACCGTGCACCCCTGGAGTCGATATTGCAACTTATGCTGATGATACGGCAATCCTTGCTTCGAGTAAACAACCCGAAGAAGCCACGTTGAAGCTGCAGCGAAGCCTAAATGAAATAAGCAACTGGTTCGATAGGTGGAGAATTAGGGCGAACACCAGCAAATCAGTACAAGTGACATTCACACTGCGTAGAAAGACATGCCCCCCTGTTAACCTAGGAGGAAAGGAGCTGCCTCAGAGTGACACAGTTAAATACCTTGGACTGCACTTAGACCGTAGATTGACATGGCAAAAACACATTGAAACAAAACGGTGTGAGATCAACATTAAATATAGGAGGCTGTACTGGTTACTAGGTAGAAATTCGAAATTGTCCATCGACAATAAACTCCTCATCTACAATTCTATTATAAAACCCGTGTGGACCTACGGAATTCAATTGTGGGGAGCTACATGTAACTCGAATATAACAAAAATTCAAAGAGCACAAAACTACATCCTTAAACAAATAAGCAACTCGCCTTGGTTCATAAGGAACTCTGAAGTACATGAACACCTGGGCATACCTACAGTCAAGGAGGAAATAAAAGCCTACGCTCGGAAGTACAGGACTAGGTTGGAAAATCATCCCAACCACCTAGCTGTCCAACTCACCCTGCCGGAGTGTATAAACCGCCTCAAAAGACGAAGAACCCTGGAACTCAGCTGCATTGACTGAGTTAATATTATTATGGTAGATATTCCTAATGAGGAATATCTCCACCCGCAAATCATCCTACAACTCATCTGCTCATAGTCAGAAGACTGATCGCACGATAATTTCTTGGAAAAAAAAAAAATATATATATATATTTGTGTGTTTATCTCTACCTATTTTGTTGCTGTGTGCTTGTCCTAAACATATTTTTTTGCCTCCAAATTGCAAAGAGTAATTATTTTTTTCTTAGATCATATTTTCTATGCCAGTCCCCAATATTTATAAAAATTGCTTCTAAAAGAAGTCGTTGAACAGCTGTTCTCAGTTCCGATGTTAATTCGAGTCAGCTGTTTGCCATTCGACGGAAGTTAATGGTTCGACCCTTAACTCGAAACCAAGTTATTTTTACTTATGAACTTAGTAAATTGTCTGTATTATGCTAAAATTTTACTGTACTGCGTATTTATTTCTGTAAATTAATTTTCAGCTGAAAGTTTTCGGCGTTGGGAGGGCTACTTTAATTTTCTTCGATGTTCTTTAACGATTTGAGTGTTGAATGAAATTGGAAATGGTTTGTTCCGTTTCCAATTTCATTGGTTGTTCCGGATTTGATTCCTTTGGAATACAGTTTTGCAGCAAAATGATTGTAAAATATTAGCTGCGTCCCGCGGTTTCACCCGCGTAAGTCCCGATTCCGAGAGAATATCGGGATCAAAAGCATATGTTACTCCTCGATAATGTAGCTTTCGATTGGTGTATTTTGCACACACACACAAAACTACAAATCTTTCCTCTTTATAATATTAGTGCAGACTAGCAGAGTCCCACGGTTTCACCAGCGTAAGTCCCGATCCCCTGGGAATATCGGGACCAAAAGTAGCAGTTACTCCTCGATAACGTAGTCGACCGTTTCCTCCCTGAATAAAGACATTAGATATCAGCTATGACCATGCTTTAATTTTTTCGTATTCTAATTTTTCTAAATTTAATTTCTATTCTAATTAGAAAACGTAAAAAAAACGTAGGGGCCAAAAACATATTAGCTCTATTTTCTTTATTCAGGAAACGTTTAGAGAAAGAGTAGATAGATTTTCCTCTAACTAAAGGTTGAGTATCTATGATGGAGGAACCCGGATATTTTACGATGACTTCGAATCTAACTTTTAAATTCCGACCCTATTGTGATCGAAGGTACTTACACCATTCATCTCGACAGTACCAAGAATTCCTATGAAATAAAACAGTACAATAGCGTACACAAAGCCTTATTCCATCGATTAGCAGAAACTGACCGTGCGTATGCATTTTCAATCAAATTGCGTAACTGCCAAACCGAAATACCCGTCCAGTAGGGTTGCCAACACCCTAATAGTACCTATTAGATGCTAAAAAATAAAGTAACTTACGGCCAAAAAAATAAAGTACTATTTTTAAATGCTATGGTACAAAAAAATAGCGATGTTCTTGTAGAATATTTTAAAAAACACACACACACACCAACAAAAACTTTGTTGAAAAAATATGTTTTCCGACATTCTATCTCTAACTTAATAATGAGCGTCGTTTTTTAAATGGCTTATTTATTCATAATAGAAAACAGTAATTTGTAAGTAAATGCAGATATGACAAATACTTTTTTTTTAATTATGTATGACAGAAATACAAGATGTTCCGAGGTATTAAGCCGAAAAGTAGTTGTTCTAGAGTACTAGGCGAAAAACTTTTGTTTCACGACTTTTGGATAGTATTTTTGCGTACTTTACCTATGTTCTATCCAAAGTACAAAGTACGCAGAGCTGAAGTATAATAATACTATAATATTATAGTGGTTGACAACCCTACCGTCCAGGTAGATTCCTATACCACCTATCAATCCCAACTTTATTCCTTAACCAATAAGGTTCAATTTAGAATAAAATCTGAACTATTGTTTGTAGATTCGCAGAGTTTGCAGACAACAGTTTGATTGACGCAGGGCACCCATTGTCGGTACAGGCGCATTCACATGAACTTCTCAAAACTTATTCTTTTGTAAGCGAATGTACTTATATGAAGAATGTTAATGCTTCCGTTTGAACTTGGATATTTATGCTAGTTTCGTAACCGCCTCTTTTAGTAGTCTACTTAGTTCGCTCGTAGGTATATTTTACTTACAATAGTTGCTTGCCGTTACTCATTG
Source organism: Idaea biselata (assembly GCA_958496205.1). Taxonomy (NCBI): domain Eukaryota; kingdom Metazoa; phylum Arthropoda; class Insecta; order Lepidoptera; family Geometridae; genus Idaea; species Idaea biselata. Next base: position 20,089,948 of record OY292404.1, read on the forward strand.
TAATGCAAAAGAGGTACCTACGTAGATGGTGTTGATGTATATTTTGTTTCGATTTCAATGTATACTCTTCCGAACTCTTATCTGAGCGAAATGTACCCGGATGCAACTCTCTCGATAGAACCAGAGGCCCTACTTTATCTCGGCATTTAGGAATTATAGGTCGGTCCGACCAGTAATTTTATTTTGTTAAGCAGTTTCAAACAAATTTTAAATTTCGAACGTCAGAAATTATCGGTCGAAAAAAAAGCAGTAGCCCTTACTGGATTCGCTGAAATCCCACATTACGAGACCAAAATAAAAACTCAGTAATAGGGTTCCGTTTTTACCCTTTGTGTAGTGTGTAGTGGAGTCTTAGTAAAGGTCCCGTTATTACCTCTTGAAGTACCTATCTAAAACGTTTTTGCTCTTTAGGTACGGAACCCTAAAAAGGCTATTTTAAGATAACAAAATAGTATCCATCTTAATTTGGTAGTAGGTATTTATAAGTATCTAAAACGTTTTTACTCTTAAACGTACGGAACCCTAAAAATGCTATTTTAAGATAACAAAATATTATCCATCTTAATTTGGTAGTAGGTATTTATAAACTAAAGCAACCAATTTGTAAGTCGTAGATTTATTTTTAACATTAAATTGATTCTGCCAAATCAAGATCATTAAGTAAATAAGAAATATAATCATTTAGTAGCTTACTTAATTGGTAACGTGGGAATATTTTTTTGTTGGAGTTTTTTTATTGAATTCTAAAGCAATTAATAAATATTTATAGGTTAATTTTATATTAGGCACTTTTGGCCGTAATGGAGTTGGTCAATAGAAATTTTACTTTTTTTGTGTTTATACTTTCATTAGAAAAATTTTATTATATAGTCCGGGATCCGTATTACATTTTTGCAAATTGATTACTATCAAGCTAGTTTTCCGTGAGTAGCTTTATTTTGATGAGACGCCCAACAATTTCCTATACGACACTCTCGATTGTGGTAGATAAGATAACAGAGGTAGGATCTGTACTACTACTTTTGAGCGTAGGACCGGGATTAACGCACCATGCAATTTGTAGGACAATATGACTATTAAATTATATAAATTATATAAGTAAATAATACTAATTTGAACATTTGTAAAGTTTTGTATGGAATAAAATAGTAGGTAGATTTTCCCCTTAACTGCAGAGTTGCGAAAATTAACTTGAGGGGTGGAGGTGTGGAATTCAAAGATTGCGTTTCGAAAGGTTTCTAGTTCTTCCTAGTACCTTGGAATAAACTTCATTGCAATACTTAATGCAAATTAGGATTACCTGATTGCGTACGTTGGACCATGTTTTGTAATAATGAATGACTCAACTGTTGGGTTACATTGTATGATCGCCAGCTTCCGATGTTGAGACCGGTTTAAATATAAAAAGCTGCTGCAGCGCTGCCAATATTGTTATGTCTATCGTAAAAATAAAATGGCAATCGTTGCGGGTGTTAAGTGACGAGTGAAGTATCATTGAATTTGAGGCAGTTACTTCAGTGACTTTAGTTATTCAACTGTTTTCCTTTTGATTTCATATAGCTACTATTAAGGTTTTTGTTTGGTTAGATTATTATACTTTCTGCGTCCCGCGGTTTCACCCGCGTAAGTCCCGATCCCGTGGGAATATCGGGATCAAAAGCCTATGTTACTCGGGGTGAATGTAGCTTTCTAATGGTGAACGATTTTTTGAAATCGGCCCAGTAGTTTTTATTCATTACAAACATACAGACAAACACACACACACACACACACGCACACACACAAAAATACAAATCTTTCCTCATTATAATATTTGAAAAGATATAGATTATGAGACCAACTTGGAGCTCCCACCTTTCAATTAATAATAGAATCATCTCAATCGGTCAAGCCATCTTCATGGAATCAGTGAACATCCCTAAAACAAAATAATTTTTAATTTCAATTAAAAAAAAAAAAATTGTCAAACTTTACATACCTACCTATCTTTGGGTGTAACTCTGAATTCCGTTCATCACTCCGAAGATACCCATCATATCCTTACCAAATGTTTATTGTACCATCTCGGAGCTATATACGCGATAAATTGAGAACCTCCTCCTTTTTGGAAATCGGTTAAAAAAGATAGGTTAGGGTTACCTCCACGTCTTCTTATAAAACTAAATGTCACCTTACAACGCACCCCATAATAACCTTTTAACAAAAAGATCGAGACAGAACCACCTCTGCAAAATTCCACATGACCACGCAAAGCAATTTAACCTTTAACTACAAACATTAAGGTCTAAAATTAAATTTAAACCCTGAAAGGGCAGATGATGGGACTCGAAAATAGAACAGATGTATGAAGTTCGAACGCTATAAAGATAAATAATTGGTAATGTGGGTTTTTTTGTAAAGCAGATGTTTTCGCACGTGCCTTCTGTCTTGCACCTGGTGGTTGACATGATAGGGAGTCAAGGCACAAATGTCAGGGTATTATTCTTTAGAGGAAAAAAATCGGAGGTGTTATTATTCTATAGGTAGGTTGGTATTAGCTACTGCCTGGCGCATTACGCGCGTGATCAAGAAACAGAAATAGGATGGGGTTAGGATAGGATTAGAATAGTCAACGGACTCCCGGCTGCACCGCAGAAGGTTGCGGGTTCGATTCCCACAGGGGGGACAAGTATTTTTATAAATAACTAGCAGTATCCCGCGGTTGTACCCACATAAGTCCCGATCAAATGAATTTTTTTAAAAATCCTTATCAATCCTTATCCTTAAAATTTCAGCCCCTTACTATCAGCCGTTTAGGCTGTGCGTTGATCAGTCAGTCAGGACAAAGAGTTTTATAAATATAGATAGAAGATAGATTAGCCGGTTAATTTGTCCCATTGCAGGGCAAGAGCCTCCTCGTAGAGGGGTTAGGCAGTAAGACGCCACGGGAGCCTACTCCGGATTGGCGAATATCCCATGCCTTCGAACCGTGGCGAGTTCTAGGGTCTAGGACATGTCGGTTTAATCACGATGTTTTCTTTCACCACGGTTATCTTTATTTAGTTACCAATCGTAATTAGTTTCACAGCTTTGTAGGAAGTTTTTCTCTTGGTATAAATAAAGCATTTATCTATCTGTTTTCCGATACGTATAGAAATAAGGGCTAGAGTAGGATGTCAGTCCTAATTACTTCCTACAGCTCCTTGGCCAAGAAATAATAGAAAGGAAAGTTTCTGTTAGTACCAAATGGTTCTTCTAGAGTTAGAAGCCTTGTCTTATTGAATGTGCCATTTCATTGGGGATCTATAAATTAGCAATCCTTAGGGCATCGTTTACTTATTCAGCTTGTTTTTTTTATTTCTGCTACGTGAATTGATGTTTTTTCCGTGTGTTGTCTGTTTATTTATTCTTTGTAAAGTCGGGCATTTGTGGTGATCGTAGATCTGAACCTTAAGATATTATGTCATCAGAAGACAGTTCTAAACAGCCACTGCGGTAACACTACCGCAAACTCAGTTATGCTTTTGACGTTTTAATCGTCATTCATCGACTTTATCTTAACGCCTGTAGTGCTGCTCATTTCATTTTTAGATAAAATGTTTCGATTAAAGTACAGTAACAGTTTTATTTTAAGCTTATTCTTTGCAACCTATGCAATTTTATATAGTGAAATGAAATTTCGGACAATGCTAATACTGGAATTATCCTCCTGAGACTATTGTATTGGCTAACTTATCACAATATTCCCACAGGATCGAGTGAATAATTTGATTATAAATCATCATCATCCGAGCGTTGTTCCCGGTTGCATCTCTCTCGAGAGCCCGGGGATTTGATTATAAATACTAATAATTAATAATATTATAAGTAATCATGAAATTAAAATCATTGTTTTGGCCGAAAACCGTAAAAAATAGTTTAATTTCATAATTCGATTTCGTTATTTCTTTTCATTTCTTTTGTTATTATAAAACCTACCTAAGTACCTACCTATAAGGTAAATAATATGACTTTATAAAAAAAAATCTTATTTTGTTTTGCATTGATCCATTCATTACCTATTATATCATTTAGTTAACTGATCGGTGATCTACTCTGCCGCAACACGGTAATTAAACTAGTGCGGAGGGTAGTTTTTGCTATTCTGTTACTTCGCAACCAAAATACTAAATGTAATATAACAATGTATTGTTAATTTACTAGTGTCTCATGTAACAATCGTGTACCTAAGTTAGACAAATAAAGAATAATTTATTTTATTTTTATTTTATTTTATCAATAAAGAAAATTCAATAGGTATTTATCACGTCAAGTCTCTTCTTATCTAACCTTCATATTTGCCTTGTTCCAGGACTGCCACGGCCTAGAATCAGAGAACAGGGTAGTATCGGACGACGTCCAGAACTACGAGTTGATCTCCGGCTACCAGAACCGTACACACACCACTGTCGAGTTCCGAAGACAGCTGGACACGTGCGACAAGGAGGACCGAGTTATTGGTGTAAGTTGGAGCGGGACGAAGATGAAGATGTCAAAATAGGTTTATTTATAGCGTGATAAAGATAGTGATAGCGGATTGCAGATGTGTAGAGGGGGACGTGAGATACGACTATGCTAAGAAAGAATAGCTAATTATAAGATAACAGAACCTTGATTTTCCGCTCTAAAATTTTGAATAGTCGTATCTTACGTCCTCTTTTACACTTCTGAAATATCGCTTGCGCTATTAAGAGGATAGTCTCCATTCTCTTTACGTAGTTTACATTTTCCTCCCTGGATAAAGACATTAGAGCAAATATGTTTATGCCATAAAACCTATATCTGTCATGACAATGCATCTACTGTTTTTTTATTTTTTTTTATTTTCTAATTAAAATAATAATAAGAAATAAAAAGACATTTTTCGCGTGGTTTTTACCACGCGATTCAAACCGAAAAATGTCTTTAATTTCAATACAACATCGCGAAAACAGAAGAAGAATCTAAGAAATAAAAAAATAATAAAATGAAAAAAATAATAAGGTAGATGCATAGTCATGACTCTCATGACTCATGACAGATATAAGTTTTATGGCATAAACATATTTGCTCGAATGTCTTTATCCAGGGAGGAAAATGTAAACTACGTTTGTATGGAGAAAGAGAATGGAGACTATCCTCTTAAGAAGAAAGTTGCCCGGTGTTTCACCATACAAACGTAGTCGTTCCTCCCTGGATAGAGAGATATTAGAGAATATGTTTATGCCATAAAACCTATATCTGTCATGACTATGCATCTACCTTTTTATTTTTTTCATTTTATTATTATTTCAATTTCTAATTAGAATAGAAAAAGCATAAAAAAATGGAATATAAAAAAAAATCAAACCGTAGGAGGTATGGTCATGGCAGACATAGATTTTATGGCATAAACATATTTTCAGTAATGTTTTTATCCAGGGAGGTAATAGTCGAATACGTTTGTAAAGTTCGTATGGAGAAAATAGTATTTAGACTTTAGAAACTCATGGATTCTTTTGCAGTGATCACGTGATTCACATTGTCGCATTTACTTCTTTTCAGGCCGACACAACGCAGATCCTCTGGGCGTTAGGTCCACCAGGGTCGGATGGAGAGCTTCCCAAACACGTCAAGAGTGGTTCAAGACCATTGCGTCTTCTTCAACCTGTCGCCAAACCTGACACGATACCTCTGAAGCAATGGGATGTGAGATTAATAAATGTGAGTTAAAAGACAGTCGAAAACTCTGGTTTCTTCTTTCTACTTTGTGAAACAGAAAGAAAAAAAAAGAAGAAGAAGACAAGATCACTGATCTTTCACGTACCTACTATGAGAGGAAAAAGCCGTGGTGTTATAACGGACCTTATACAGGGCCATTTTTTCAGGGGGAAATCGTAAACTATAAGAGATAGCGAAAAATGCTGAAAGAAGCCACGTCCCCGATTTTGAAAAAACTAAAATGGCATAAGTAAATATTTAGATTTTTGAAAAATTCAAACCTTGTATTTTTGCCAAAAAAATAAACAATTGATTGTTTTAGGCGTTACTTTTCGGAACTCCATAACTACTCTGTAAAAGAATAATATTTAGTTTTTAGTCCCGACACCCGACTAGTGTTATATATAACACAGCGTGCAGTGTGCAGCTTGCAAAGAGCACCACCCTCCCACCGCTCTTTGCATGCGGCAGAAATATGCTTTAGTGTTAGTGACACCAATCATTAACCATGCTTAAACGCGTCGAAGAAACACCCTATATTATTGTACCTATTGATAGTGTGGCTGATAAATATCAAATACTGGAAAAAACATTTTTTCTACATTTTTCTTGATTTACCACACTACGAGTAGGTATGATAGAAAAATTAAGAAAAAACTGGTGGTTTGGAAATGTTTTACTAAATATCTTTAGAGTCATCTAGTTAGTTTCGTCGCAATAGATAATAAATGCTTTTTATTCCAACTTTCCAGCTGACAATACCATCGACAATGGCCACCCAATTCTGGTGCAAGATCTTCAAAACCCCAGACCTTCCATCCAAGCAACACATCGTAGGCTACGAACCGATAATCGACAGCTGGGCCTTGAAAAACGGGCCCCAGACTATGAAGACTGCAGATTCTCCAGTTCACCACATGGTGCTGTATGAGTGCGTGGTTGATGATGATAGACATTTATGGGATGCGTGGGCGCAGAATGAAGGGTCATATGGGCCGAATAGGCCTAGTAGTTGGGCAACTTGTGCTACGCCTATAGCTGCTTGGGCTATGGGATCTAAAGGTAAGAATAAGAGGGTTTTTTAAGTCAATTATAGGTACCTAAAAATTGCTTGAAGAAAGAAATATTTATACTACTCACTGCACTTTTTAACTTATTATCTATAGGTATTAAGAGCCCTATAGCCGCTAAACTCAAAATCCATGTCGGGTTCATCGAAAATTGTTGATTATTTCATGACGGAATGTTGTTGAATTTTTTTTTGTGTATGGATTGTAATCGACATTGTTTCCGACATTTTAGTGCAGTTTTCAGACAAATATGTCGAAACGTATTGAAGCCTATCGACATTTTAGCCAAAACAGACAATTTTTGTCTAAAATTTGGATAGGCTTTGCACCAATAGGAGGTTTTTGTCTTAAAACTAGAGAAAAATGTAGGAAACAATGTCACCTACAATCTATACACAAATAAAAGTTCTAAGATATTCCGTCATGAAATAATCAACAATTTTCGATGAGCCCGACAGGGATTTTGAGTTTAGCGGCTACAGGGCTCTTAATAGGTAAATAATATAAAGATGAAAGATTTATTTGTTTTTTTGTAACGAATAGACTCCGAAACTACTGGTCAGATTTCAAAAATTCCTTCACCAAATGAAAGTTTCATTATCAAGGAGTAGATACTTTTGCTCCCGACATTCCTACGGGATCGGGATGCAGTCGGCGTCGTAAATAAAATAAAAGGTCGTGATATTAGAAAAAAGTTATTATAAGTAGTATATCCGTTGTCTAATACCCATAGTACAAGCCTAGTTGCTTAGATTGTGGCTATATTGAGCTGCGTGAGTCGCAAAAGCCGACTAAAACACAACTTCCAAATACATACAATGGCGTATTGTATTTTACATGCCTTACTAATAATCCCCTCAAAACCTCTCAACAATGAACATCTACATCTAAACCTGAATCAAGACAAATCCCCCATTACATACACACATGCAAATTCTCCATTTTCCATCACACTTCAAATTAAAGAACCAGTGAGATTAAAATCATCTTAAAACATAAGACTGAATTGATTACTTACTCAAATATACCAAAGGAAATTCAACCCTAAAGCTACGTACTATAAGGTTGGTATTATAAAATGATTTTCTTATTAATTTCAGGTGAATTTCTCCCGGATAACGTTGGAATACCGCTCGGTGAGAAAGGAGGTGTGACGTACTACATGCTTGAAGTTCATTATGATAACCAAGCTTTACATAAAGGTGGGTTTGCAATAAGGTTGTATTATGTAAATTAAGCTACATAAGTACCTATCTCTACATTTTTGGGGTTCCTAATATTGTTTTGGGGATTCTTAATTTTCCCCATATTTTAATTTATTTTAACCAAGTGAACCCACGAGTTTCTTGTAGGTATCTTCTTCTCATTAGAGGTCGCATTCCAAAGACATATTTGTGATTTGATATTATGTGTACCTATAGAACGGGTACCTCAGGAAGAATTTATAATTTTATCTCATAATGTTATAGAGTACAAAAGAGGGTTTTCTCTTTAGGGTTCCGTACCCAAAGGGTAAAAACGGAACCCTTTCACTAAGACTAAACTGTCTATCAACAGGCTGTATCTCATGAACTAGATAGTTGAAATTTTCACAGATAATGTATTTCTATTGCCGCTATAACAACAAATACTAAAATAGAACAACATAAATATTTAATTGGGACTCCCATACAACAACAAACAAGATTTTTCACGGTTAAACTCAACGTAAGCGCGATTTATTTTTACCACTAGCGCCATCTAGTCATAATCTGGCGTCAGTTGTTTTGATAAATGCAAACATGCGTCATCATCGTACACGGATTTCGCTTGACCCAGTGTTTATTTTAGGGTTCCGTACCCAATTGTGATAATATTTTTTTCTTTCCAGTGCTAGACAGTTCAGGCATAAGACTGCACTTCACGCCGTCGTTGCGCCGACACGACGCCGCGCTGCTCGGCGCCGGTATCGGCGTATCGGCGCTACATGTCATACCCCCGAAACAGAGGCAGTTTAAGACAGTCGGCATTTGTAGCTCGGAATGTACTGAACAGGTAAATACAAATTGTAGAAATATTTTAAAGAAACAATACTTCTGCAAAAACACAACGCACGATCGACGCAGGGCTGGATTCGAACCCGCATCTTACTCAAACCGGGAGTACGACCAAACCGACCGGTTTCGAATCCAGCCCCGCGTCTATCGTGCGTTGTGTTTTTGCAGAAGTATTGTTTCTTTAAAATATTTCTATGAAAGCCCAGTGCAGGCTTAAATATTATACAAATTGTAATCTCACACTCACTCCCTTACTTATAAACGACTAGCTGTTTCGGTTTCACCCGCGTAAGTCCCGATCCTGTGGGGTAATGTAGGGTAATGTAGCTTTCTTTTGATAAAACAATTTTTGAAAGCGGTTCAGTAGTTTTTGAGTTTATTTATTACAAACATACGACACACCCACAAATACAAATCTTTACTCTTTATAATATTAGTATAGATGACTAACAGATGCATAACATAAATTAAGTTTTAATGTTGAGATAGGCAGAAACAAACGTTACCTAACTTAGTCATCTGTTAATCGTTGTTAAAAATTAAGTAGGGAGCAAACTAAGGAATCACCTAGACTAGGGGTATTGATAGTTTTAGCCGAGTAATTTCGGCAAAGAATAGGGTCAATCTCTGCCTGTGGGTGTCATAAAAAACGGCTAAGGGATCTGAGGGAGTCCAGCGAATCAGGAATACTCCCTTAGGGGTAAACTGCTTGCTCCCAAGATGGGTTGGTGTCAAGCAGACGGCTGGCGATAAAACTTAACGTATCTACAATGTAGGGCAGAACATTTAAATAGTAGATAGGTACTTATCAAATTAATTTAACAAAATAATAGTATTATTAAGTAATACAAACTGCTTTCTTTCCTTACAGACGATGCCAAAAGAAGGAATCACAATAGTTTCCGTCCTTTTACACGCCCATGGTACAGCAAGAAAGATATCGCTGAAGCATGTGCGAGGGAATAGAGAATTACCAACCATTTCAGAGGTAAACTACCGCCATCTAACGGCTGTATTTAAAACAAGGTTACCAATTGAAAAAAGCGCCATCTATTGTAATCAGCATGAACCAAATTGTTAAAATTTAAAACAGCGCCATCTACTATTATTATTGTGTACTAAGATGTTAAAACGACTAGTAGCGACATCTAGCAGAAATAGGTTAAACTTATTCGCAAGGTGTGATTATGTAGTCGTAGTTTGCGTCTAATGTAATAGATGGCGTTATTTTCAAGTTTATAATTGTTTACTATTTCCACAACAGATGGCGCTATTATTGATTTTATCTATTTTATTTTTTTGCAGGAAAACTCGTACGACTCGCGCTACCAACAATCTCGAATTGTTCCCGGTGGCAGGAAGTTCTTAAAAGGAGACACTTTGCTCACAGAATGTACATACGATAGTACGTCGCGCAAAGAACTGATATTGGGCGGTTATTCGGACTCACAGGTAAAATGAATTTTAGTACATTATTAACTAACTATAAAATTGTTGAACACCAGCTGTGTTTGGGTAGGTCTAGATTAAGTCCAGCCAGTCCTGATAATAATCAGTCCTGAAGTCCTGATGGTCGAGTTCAAGATCTTGGGAACAAATATCTAGTTTCAAAAGAGGGATTTATCGTTTCATCATACTTAACCTTTAACTAGGGACACCTTTTTTTTGTAACACTAGAACGGACATAGGGTCTCTCAGACCCCCTGCAATGTTTTAGGTAATTTTATATGAAATAACAACAGAAATATAATAAAAATAGGTTAAACTGGTCACTTGGTTTGTAAGGAATAAATATTGATTATATTTTTAAAATATTTATTAAAAAATGATTAATTATTACAAATTAAATGAGAAAAGGCACTTTTCAGTCGCAATTTTTAATGAGATCACTTACAGTACTACAAAATATTTTTCTTTTTAGATAATTAACAATATAAGATATTTTTCTTAAAATGTAATATATTTTCTACAAAAATAACAAAAAGTTTCACTATTACCAGCCATTTAAAAAAAAATCACCTATAACAAAAAACGAATGTTCATACAAAATTGTTTCTTTGAGAATTAGGGACATAGGGTCTCACAGGCCCTTTCAAAACTTTAAATACATGTAACTTACGTTTTTTTCATCGCACGATGCAATCTTCTTTCTTTTTGGGCGTTTGGTGACCAAACTTGAAGCTACTGAGCTGCTGACTTGCAAGAAGCACGGGGAAGTACCTTATTTTACGTCAACGTAAACTGTCTCGGGCCAGTCAGACCCTATGTCCCTACTTAAAGGTTAATACCTACTTAGGTGTCTAGAAACGGCTAAGACTTTCTTCTTGTTTTCGGTGGCTGACTTTTTGTTAGAGAGTACAGTAATTGACCTAACGACTGCTATCAGTGAGAACAACAAGGACCAACAGAACTTGCCAGCCAAATCACCAACTCCGTATTGTGCCACACAACTAATCGGTTACCAATCAAAGTAATGATCACCCTAGGCGTTGCTTAAGCGAATCTTAATTTTTTACTTTTTATAACCCTCATTCGGTCCCAAGTTCTTAACTAAGTTGTAAAAAGATACAATAACCCTCATTAGGGACCAAGTTCATAACTAAGTTGTAAAAAGTGACCCGTTTCTCTAATTAAAGTTATCTTTTCCAGGAGATGTGCCTCTCTTTCATCCTATACTACCCTCGCACGGAGTTAGCCGGTTGCTACTCCATGACTCCGGTGCAAGAGTTCTTTGAGACGTTCGGAGTGAGAAGGTTCGACAGGCTTGACTTTATGCAGATTGAAAACATTTTCTTGACTTCTGGGTGAGTTTTCTTCTATTTTTTTTAGTTTTGAAGGATATTAAAATTTAAGGGGAAAAGATCGTGAGGAAACCGACATGTCCTAGGATTCACTACGGTTCGAAGACATGGGACATTCGTCGATCCGGAGTAGGCTTTCGTGGTGTCTTACTGCCTAACCCCTCTAAGAGGAGGCCCTTGCGCTACAGTGGGACAAATTAACGGGCTTGTAATATTTATGTATTATTTATACGTTTTACCTCTCCTCTAGTCCAACTCAGTCATTAACGGTAAAATAAACTCCAGTTAATGTGTTGCATCAGCCACACACCCAGTCTGTCTTTACAAAACTGCCAACCAAAAAACGGTACAATCTACATCTACACTAATATTGTAAAGGGGAAAGATTTGTATGTTTGTATGTGTGTATGTCTGCATGTTTGTAATGAATAAACTCAAAAACTACTGAACCGATTTGTGGCAAAAGAAAAATCTTTCACCAGAAGAAAGCTTCATTATCGAGGAGTAACATAGGCTACTTTTGATCCCAAAATTCCCACGGGATCGGGACTTACGCGAGTGAAACGCGGGACACTTCTATAATTTATAAACAAGATGGTAATTAAATAAAATTAATTTCCTTTTAATCCCTATTATTTCAGTAACTACGACCTCCAACTGACCCAGTCGGAGCCCGACAGCGAGACTAAAGACGTACAAACACAAGCGGCGAGTGATTTCTACGCCGGAGTGATGCAGGTGCAGGCTGATGATCTTGGAGCTGAGCTGATGAGTAAGTTGATGACCAGGTTGCTAACCATGCTATTTTATAATGTGACCTAGAAATATTTTACAAGGAGAAATACATCAGCAAAAATCCCCGGGGGGTTCCCGTGTGGCGCAGTGGTTGCGCACTCGCCCGGCAAGCGAGGGGCACAGGTTCGAATCCTGTCGTGGAAGGATTTTAATAATTCTCGTTGTAAAATATTTCTAGTAAAAATGCCGTGAGTAATAAAAAAAAACGTGATCTATTTAAACTTTAACTACCTACATTTTTTTAAACCAAATAAATGCAAACATGCGACGTCGTTGCGTACACGGATTTAGCTTGGTCCAGTGTTTATTTTAGAGTTCCATACCTTTTTGCGATAATAGTACGGAACGCTGTGTGCGCGAGTCCAATTCACACTTGACCGGTTTTTTAATAATTATTTACTTCCCCACAGAAAACTTCATAATCTGGGAACCATTAGAGTTCCGCAACAAAACCTTCATGGACCACGTAAACGAGATGCAATGGGGGGAACCTCTCCTCACGCAGATGATACAGAAATCTCTCTACGGAGGGATGCACATGACCTTCTGTAAGAAACGGGACGACACTTGGGGAGTGGTAAGTTATCTTTTTCCCTTTGACCCTTTCCATCCAAAGGTTGCCTGGAAGAAATCGCTTTCAGCGATAAGGTCGCCCATTTTACAACGTTTTACTGTCAAGCTACCACACGAGGGAGTAATGCTTTTTGAAAAATACATTTAATTTTGTTTATGTTTTCTTGTTTCAGCCAATCCAAATACAGAACTACCCCAACTTCACTCAGTTGGTCGACAACAATACATCGAAGAAATCTTGTCACTACAAGAGCGTGAGATTGCCTTCTGTAACAGAATCCTCATCACAGAAAGCCCACTTTAGTATCAGTTTAGTTTTCTTTACAATTTTAACAATAAACCTGCGATGAACATTTCGTATTAAACTCAGGGATGGTAGTTAAAAAATTAACTCAATATAAACGAAGCTAAATAAACCTTATTTACTTAGATTACCTACTCTAACGGCCGAATACAGAAACGCAACTCAAAATTTGAGTTCTACTTAAACAACTAAGCACCTCTCAAATTCAAAAAATCTGCTCAATTGTTTAAGTACGCCTCAAATTTTAAGTGGCGTTTCTGTATTCGGGTGTAAGTACTTATTTCAGAAACATAGATCAAGAATGTAAACAGAAATCCCATACATTTATTTGAAAGTGCTCTTTATTTTACTTTTTCTTTTAATATTGACAGTTCTTTGTTTACTTTTTTTATTTAAGTTACTGAAATAAAGTATAGATGGTGGGTATTCTAACAAATACGTTCGTATTTTGATCCATGTTTTTAAAAGGTGTGTGTAACAGTATGACTTTGGAATTGGTAAAGCTCGTCCGTCAGAGACGAGTTTGAAATGGATCACTATCAGACAATCTTTCTCCTAGACATTTAACTCATTTTTCGGTTTTAATCGAGTGGTGTTTATTACTATTAGTTTTTTCCATTGTTTCAATGCACGTTTCGAGACCTGTAAAGGTCTAAAAGTAATAAACACCACGCGATTAAAACCGAAAATTGAGTTTAATATCGCGAAAACAGGAGAAAAATCGATCTTTCTCCTTCTAGTCTCTATTAGAGACCAGTCCAGTTCTATGCTCATTTAGTTGAAATATATTTTGCAAAAAGAGACATGATATTTAAAACTAAAACAGGTTTAATAAATATTACTTAGTTAATAAAGAGGTACGTAATTCTACTGAAATCAAAAGAAATCTCGCTCGAGATGCATGGTTTTAAAAATCTAGCTGTAATTTACCCAAGGTTTTTTTTAACTACCACCCTGAAGACGCTTGAACCAATGATTTAACTGTTGTTTTTTATCGTTGCTATTAATTTGTTTTCGATTATTCGAATTACTTTTTTAAGCCAAATTATGTATCATAGTTTGGTGCTATGTTTGTTTGTTATTCTTTTGTGGTACAAAATGTGGACGAGAGACAAATCCGCGGCGGACTTTTGTCGTTATTTGAATTTTTATGCAATAAAATGTCAATTTCGTAAAAGTAAGTTTTATAAGTGACTTAAGAGGGCCCGTTGTGGATTTTGACAATAAATTTCTCCTTTTTTTAAGTCTCAAGTTTTTTAAATGGGATTCTAAATCAGTTTATTTATTTGTACCACAGAAAACAAAAGAACTGTATTTTTGTGGAGTGAATGATTTTGATTTTTGTGATGTTGTGTACTTAGCTACTCGTGTTATTTTACAACACGAGACTATAAGTACTAAGTATATTAGAATGTAAAATCTACCAAATAATGGTAATTACTATACAATGTACATTTTTTATTTGTGATTGTCAAAGTGGTAGGATTTAGGTATTTTTTGGTTTTTGGGTAGAATTTTCTTTTCGTCTAATCCGTTCCTGATTAATTTTTTGTTTACGCGCAAATCGACAAATCGAATAAACGCCTTATTTTAGATTTTATCCAACTCTTCTATTTTTAAATTAATTTTTTTAATATTAATTGAACGAATCTATTTTACATGATTAATTAAGATATCGACTGTCCCTAATTTTGTTCTGCATGTCTTAAAAAAATTAAGAAAAAGGTTAATTGCGGACAAAATGTCCGACAAAATGTATATCTATGTTTGCTGTTTGAACTTTATACATTTTTAGAAAAAAAAATCTATAACTCTACCGGTAATATAGCTTTCTCACTCTCACATATTGCTCACTACGATTTTTTTATTCTCTTTACAAAACATTCTTAGCGAGTATATTTTTATAGGTACATTTTGTATTGCTGTTGACAACACT
Source organism: Idaea biselata (assembly GCA_958496205.1). Lineage (NCBI taxonomy): Eukaryota > Metazoa > Arthropoda > Insecta > Lepidoptera > Geometridae > Idaea > Idaea biselata. Next base: position 20,105,160 of record OY292404.1, read on the forward strand.
TAAGTATCAATGCAATATTTTTAGTGAAAATTTCACTTAGGGCTGTGTTATCCAATCAAAGTGCCTATTAGAACTAACGAACAACTTTTTTTTTTGTATTTTTGTACATTTTAAGAGGCCCTTACTCGACTATCAATACATTTGAGTGCAAAATAAAATATTTAAACCAAATATTAAAGAAATAAAACGCCTAAATAAATATAATTTTAAATCCAAATATGACTCACAAAGTAAGGTAGGTACCTAAAGGGTTTGCTGCATTAAAAAAAATGTAATTACAAACAAAAAAATATAGATCCATTTAATACTACTCACGAGACGTACGCGTCAAATATATCGATCGTCAAGAGGGGCCACCTTAACGATATACCCCCTTACTTATTAACAATGACTAAGTTTATGTAACGTTTGTTTCTGTCTAGCTTTGAAACTTCATGTCACAGTAAAAGACAAACTATACTTAGTTTATGCAGCTGTTTATAAGTAAGGGGGATAATGTAGAATTTCCTAAGTATTTGTAACATAGGTAACGTCACTGAGTCAACGTTTTTGCATTTCACTACGTATTTTTTATAATTTATAATTTTCTATTCTAAGAATACGCTTAGTAATTAAGTTAAATTATTTTAAAAGTCAATAAAATGTTTTATTAATTTATTTTCTTGTTTTATTTTGTAAAAAAAACATAAATACTTATGGCTTATTCATAATATTAAATTACAAGTCTTAAAATAGGCAAGTCAATTTGTATTATTACAGATATACAGATTTTTCAGTAAGACTGAATATTCAAGTGAAACAGAAAGCTTTTTTTTAAATTCACTATGACAAGAATCGAACGGAATATACCGAAGTGTTATCAATTTGTTATTTTGTCTAGTAAATTTTCAAAAATCCTTTCTTTTGGCCACCGCAGAAACTAATTTTCGAAAGTATGGAACTGTGGGAAAGAGACTTTGTTATTTGCTATTGAGGTAAGTGGACTGAGTAAGCTTTCTTAAACACAATTCTAACTCATTAAAATTATGTTCAGTTAAGCACTGCTGTCACACTTTCGCTAAGCAATATTTAAAAAGAGGGAGACAAAGCATTATTTTTCGAACCGTTTCTGAGTGGAGCCATCTTAAATTAATTCCACAGCCAAATACAACTTGGTGGATTATCTTCTTGAGTATATTTTCAAAATGAAATGGCAATTTGATAGGAAAAATACATATTCAATAATTTAATCCTTGTAGTCCAAGGCCATTATTTTAAAATGACAGCAGGTTGCGGAGATTTACAAGCCGGGGCAGCCAGACGTCAAAAGTCGCCTGCTTAGTGTGTATGCTAAATGGCGAATACCTACTCTACGCGAACTTCGCTTCGAACTTCTTCGCTTCGCTGTAAGCGAGAACCGCGAGTTCGATCCCCGCGTAAATTTAAAAAATTTAAGTATTTTTCCTTTGCCATTTCATTTCCACAATAATAAATACAATATGGTGCATTAATTACTTATTGGTAATAATATTGGACTTTATAAGTAGAACTTTTAGGCACTTGCGTTGTAGGAGGTGCCTTATCAATTTGGATGTTATGGGCTCCGAAACTACCGGCCATGTTGTTGTTGCTAGGTTTGGTATTGGTGTTTGTTTCTTCACCGAATCTGTTTACAATTCCACCATTATTGACTCCATTGGAATTGGGTGAATTGTTGTTGTTGGGGAAGTTGGGGTTGTTGTTGCCGAAGTTGGGGTTGTTGTTGCCGAAGTTGGGGTTGTTGTTGCCGAAGTTGGGGTTGTTGTTGCCGAAGTTGGGGTTGTTGTTGCCGAAGTTGGGGTTGTTGTTACCGAAGTTGGGGTTGTTGTTGTTGTTCGAAGGATTCTGATTCTGGGAAGCGCCTTGGTTAGACAAATCATCGACGAACCCGTTCGGTTTCTGTGGGTACGTCTGCGGCCTAATATTGGAATTGGATAAGTCGTCGACGAATTGGTTAGGTTTTTGAGGGAATGTCTGGGGCCTATTCTGGTTGGCTTCGATTGCTTGCCAGTTTATGAACCAGAATGGCTGTTTGTCGATCGGCAGCTTACTTAGACGGTCGACGAGGTCTCTATCGCCGTTGGCTTCGATTGGTAGTCGCTGTGTTGTTGTAGTTCCATCTACTGTGCCAAATCTGTAAGAATAATTTTAAAATGATTAGTAAAAGTTGGTATAAAAGGCTTATTAGATTTGTTTTGTAATTAGTTTACAAACGCCACGGGACTTGGTAGTAAAATGTTGAAGGGAAATAAAATTCTACCTACTCTTTTCTTTATACAAACTTTACAAACCTAAAAATGTTAAAAATTAAACTTTACTTTCCTCTCAAGTATTTTTTTTTATTTATAGATTTAAAATGATATCTTATAAACTTTGCTGTTTGCTGTATTTATAGCTTTAAGGGGGCAGTCTACCTACTTTTTCCTCCATACAAACTTTACAAACATAGTCGACTGTTTCCCCTCAGGATAAAGATATTAGAAAAAATATATTTATGTCATATTATTATGTCCTATATCAGCCATGACCTACATTTTAATTTTCTTCATTTTCTAATTTTTCTGAAATTGTTTTTCTATTCTTATTAGAAAATGAAAAAAGCTAAAACGTAGGGGCATGGTCATGGCAGATATAGGTGTTATGGCATAAACATATTTGCTCTGATGTCTTTATCCAGGAAGAAAACAGTCGACTGCGTTTGTATGGAAAAAGACTAAGAGTAGACTGTCCTCTTAACTTTTTACAAGATCGAAATCAAATTTGGTGCTTTGGCCATACTTAATCAATATATAAAAATAAATAAATAATTTCTCCGAACAACACACAGCGCCATCTAGCCCCGTGGTAAGCGACTAAGCTTGTGTTACGGTGACTAGACAACGGATATAATACTTATATTTATTTTTCTTTTATTTATTTCTCTCCCCAAAGTACCTACCACCTACCTATTCTTAAAGGAAAAATGTATAAAACACAAGTCATTGTTCTATGTCAATGAGAGTGACTTTTGCAACCTTAATTTTTAAGGAAAATGACATCGTTAAATATGTACCTAACTACCTAGGTAGGTATCATCCGTTACCTAACTCGTTTTCAAAGTTGTTGTGGTTTCAAAACTAGTCTAGCAGCATTTAGAAAATAATGGTTATTATTATACTTTTTAAAAGTCTTCTATTTGTAGGTAATTATGTAAATACTGTAAACTCCGCGGTGTTACTCGCGTATGTCCCGATCCCGCGGGAATATCGGGGTTAAAAGTAGCCTATGTGATAATTCTAATATGCAGTTATCTGCATACCAAGATTCATCGCAATCGATTCAGTCGTTTTAGCGTGAAGAAGTAACAAACTTACTTAGTCGTTTCTTACTTATTCACGAGTACTTACATACAACTTTTACATTTAGAATATTAGTACCTAGTATTACATTTTAAAAGTCTCCAATTGGTGATCATTAGGTATGTAGTGTGCAACTGTGCAATACTGTGCATGTAGTGATTTTATATTGGTACCTACTTAGGTTACCTACATGATTTTTTGTCTAATTTATTATACTTAAAAGCAGGAAATTTGAAGATAGGTATAAATTAATTTAAAACTTCGTATTGATTGAGAAGTTTTTTGACATCATAAAGTATTATATCCGCTATCCACTATTATCCGCTTGTAACGTTTTCAAACAATTTCAGCGTTTCTCATCCTAGCGATCTTCCCGGTTGCATCCCTCTCGGGAGTCCGGGTAAACCCCAAATGTTTTTTTTATTTGGGGTCGACGCAGTCGGTATGTCATCATTGACCATACCTTCTGCAATTAGATTTGGCAATCTTTTTACGGCCGGCCGCTTGCCTGACACCAACCCTCTTAGGGATTAATGATCCTGTCATTATAGTAAGTTCACATCGGAATTCGAGATACCCAGCTGTAAGTCTGTAAATACTTGTATATTGACACCCTAAAAGTTGTCTCAAAACCTACTTACGGTAGGGTGTGCACAACTATGAAATTTCAAGGTCAAGTACAAAATTACATACAAAATTCTCTACAAATTTTGCTTAAAAAAAAAATAGGTATTAAGGGGTATTAAGCCGAAAGGGGTTTGTTCTAGAGGTCTAGGCGAACAACTTTTGTTCTACGACTTTTGGAAATAAGAACTTTTTTTTCGAAAATTTGAAGTTGTATCACTGAAGGAAAAACAGCTGTTTTTGTAAATAAAGGCAATGAATGTTAAGATTGTAGTGATCCAAACTAAACAAAAGGGCACCATGAGGTCAATGACCTCACACTCTAAAAAACAGCTGATTTTCATGCAAACTTTAAACTCAAAATTTTCGAAAACCACTTCGAATTTCCAAAAGTCGTAGAACAAAAGTTGTTCGCCTAGACCTCTAGAACAAACTACTTTCGGCTTAATACCCCTTAATACCTTATTTTTTTTTAAACAAAATTTGTATAGAATTTTGTATGTAATTTTGTACTTTGACCTTGAAATTTCATAGTTGCGCACACCCTACCATAAGTAGGTTTTCAGACAACTTTTAGAGTGTCAATATACAAGTATTTACAGACTTACAGCTGGGTATCTCGAATTCCGAGATTCTTACCTAATTTAAGCTTAAATGACTGGATCATAAGCAGTTTTTCCGCGCGGGGAGAACTTAAGGTTTGCTAATCTCCCTCTCAGATCCCTTAGTCACCTTTTACGACACCCACGGGAAGAGATGGGGTAACCCTATTCTATGCTGGGGCTACACGGCAAAACAATTTCAGCGTTTACGCATACGTAAAGTAACGTTGATACACGACAATCCGTATTAGAGGTACTAAAAGTCCAGATTTATTGCCAGTCTAGTACAGAAGGCATAGTAAACGACAACATTGTATGGAAAAATTCAATATCGGAAGTTTCGAGACCTTATTGTTGAGTTGAGACTCAACAATGAGGTCTCTAGGTCTACGAGGTCTCAAAGTTAAGACTCAACAATGAGGTCTCGAGGTTACAGAGGTCTCTCGCTTATCCAGGGTCCAATTAACCAGGTCACTTTGAGGTAGGTACTAATACAAAAACTTTCACGATTATGATATTAGTAGAAAAAACGTGTGGCACTCGGGGACTGCCGCGATAAAGCTATTGCATAGCATTTTTTATCAACTTATGAAATTATAATCATTTATTTATTTTGTACCATGTTGCCATGGTTACCATACAGCTCGGCCGAGTAACATAGTAACCATGGCAACATGGTAGGCGGAGTGGGGGGTGTTAGGTTTTATTTTCGTTACGGAATGTCTTGATTCGGTGGCCGCGCTCAAAGCCCGCGATAAAAGCTATGCAATAGCTTAAAATAGGATATCATTAAAAGCACCCACCTGTCATCTAATACAGCTTCTGTAGTAATCTCAGGATATCCTATAGGTCTAAACCCGGCGAACGAAGGTCGTTGACCTGCTGCTAACGCTGTGATGCTGAGTAATAATATTGCGGCCTTCATTTTCTGAAAACATGAGTAAATAGCTTATTTTTTATGGGAAAGTAGCCTATACCTAATGTATTGTAACAATGTGTTCATTGAGTTCAAGTACAAATAAAATTGAAAGTCTTGACTGAACTTAAGTGACATAAAATTTGGAGAGTGTTCTTTGTCGTGTGTCATATCCATTAAGAAAGGGTATTCGAAAAATACCGCAGCATCGGGTCTCACGCGGGTGAAACCGCGGGCAGAGTCCCCGATAGTCTATCTATCTACGTCATTGATGGCTACCCAGTTCTATGAGTAGTTTGCTGCTAATATATAGATTAATAAAAGTATTTTTATTCTTTCTATGTCTCTCTGTGTAGTGTAATCTTGTTCCAAACAACAAGACTATGCTATCTATTCTGTAAGTGACACTTTCAACTTTACAAATACCTATAACAAAAACATTTGATATTTTTAGCTACACTTACCTACCCTCATATCTTCCTAACAATAATAAAAATTACAATAACAATATTTTATTAATGACAACATACATAAGACATGAGAGAAGCAGAGCAAAATAGTATTTAATTATTTTACTAATTATATCGTCTAACTAGCAGAGTCTAGCGGTTTTATACGCGTAAGTCCCAATTCCGTGGTAATTTCGGAAAACCCTTTCTTATCGGATGCCTTCATCATATAAGGAACACTCTCGCCAAATTGCAGCTCTCTACTATCAGCGGTTTAGGCTATGCGTTGATCAGTCAGTCAGTCAGCCAGTCAGGTTAAAGCATTTTATAGATAAAATATTAGTTCTTTAAACTCATAGGTACACAAAATATTTTCAAGCAGGTCAACTCCAAAGAAGAATAGCACCTTAAAAGACGCTGATGTATCCTATTCAAAAAATATTACACACACGAAGACTAAATCTTATTAACTCAATTAAAATTCAGACTAGATCAAAGATTAGAGAACTAGATTTACCTCCTAAGCACATCCGTAAGAATGTAACAAAAACGATTCAAATAAACGCACAATAGGTAATTAAAGCATCTAACAAATCTTCTCACACTAAAAACTACCTTCATTAAAACACAGACTTACCTTAGTTATTTAATTATAACTTAATTTAATTAATAAATTATTATATTTAGTTCACAACGCGTCTCGTACGTCCAACGATTCACTAGCGACTGGTTTTATTTATTTATCGAACATAAAAATATAAGCAAGATTGCCAACAAGGAAAACCAAGTGCGTACGAGTTTTAGAGATATAATGCTTATATGAGGCAGTTTAAAAAATGTACCTATAAGAACGACTTTTATTCTTAAAAGGGTTCAAAGTTGTTACCTGAAATAATTATTTTGGATAATTGATTTATCAATTAAGTGCCTGGGGTTTCACCCGCGTGATTTCTAATGCCGTGGGAATATTGGGATAAAAAGTAGCCCTACTTATGTGAATATTCCTATAATTTATTATTATTATACACTAGCTGCGTCCCGCGGTTTCACCTGCGTAAGTCCCGATCCCGTGAGAATATCGGGATCTAAAGTAGCCTATGTTACTCAGGGTGAATGTAGCTTGCAAGATTTTTTGAAATCGGCACAGTAGTATTTGAGTTTATTCATTACAAACACACACACACAAAAATACAAATATTTCCTCTTTGTAATATTAGTATAGATATAGAAGTATATGTATATAGATGGATATAGATAATGTACTTTCTATAAGTAACAGTTATGTGTTATATCTCTATCAGTTGAATACACTACTACATAGTTACTACAAGTAATCTGTGTCGGGGCAAGCCTGGCTACGTCATTAACAAAAAAAAACCGGTGACATTGCACACAGATGCAGGTTAAATATTGATGATCAAACTGGGGCATCTTATTTTTAAAGTTATAGTCTGCTTAAGTGAAAAACACGCGTGTTTCGAGTTTTCGACACGAAATTATATTTTAGTATTAGTATTTAGTACAACTAAGTTATAGTATTAATATTGAAGTAATTTAATTAATACTTTTGTTACATTTAGTTTTTACATCTGAACACATTTAGTTATTTCTGTGGAAATTCGTTTTAAGGTTTTTTTTTTCTTTTAAAATTTGTCAAGAAATGCCAATATTTAATTAAGAATTGTTATACCTAAGTACATTAAATAAAGACGAATCAGCCTACCATTTGGGTATAGGTATCCATACATAGGGACAATTTTTAAAAAATGTATTTAAAAAATTAAGTATTATCCAGTGAGTAATTAGGTATGGTAATTATAAAGAGTTTTAAGTTGTCTCCTTAGTAAATAGTTATCAACAAAATAAATACATATAACAAAACGAAGATAGAAAAAAGAAAAAGTATAAGGTAAAAATTACGCGTATTTATAACATAGACGGTTAGGGACAATTTTTTTTTAATTAAGTAGGTAATTATCCAGTGAGTAATAGGTATGGTGATTGTGAAGAATGTCAACAAAATAAATACAAAACAAAACGATGTTACAACAAGTGTAGGTACTTACCTTAGCCAAAATTACGCATATTTATAACAAGACGGAATATACCTCTGTTCCGTATTTGATTTTTCTCGCACACAATTGCATTTTACCGCGAACCGTAATGAAATAATTTACATTACATGTGGGTAAAGTGCTTCCGATAAAGATATACAGTTAGTTACCCTACTGGTTGTGAAGAGTGGGTCAACAATATATTACACATGTTACACACAGCGCAATCTAGCCCCAAACTAAGCTCTAGGCTTGTACTATGGGTACTAGACAACGGATATACTACATATTATACTTTTTTTTAATTAAATACAACATTAAAATAAATAAAAAAAAACAACAAAAAGGTGAGAAAAAAAATAAACAACACTAAAACTAAAACTTAAATCTAAAAAGAAAAAAACCCGTCGTCGATGACACCCTCCTTTTTTTTGGAAAATAAATACATTTGATACATAGAAAATACCCAGACCAGAAACAAATATTTATTTTTCAGCATAAATATTTGCACCCTGCGGGAATCGAACCCACGACCTTCTGCACTGCAGTCGGGCTCTCTCCCGACGCGCCACAGAGGCCGTCAATATTTCGATAAAGATATACAGTTGGTTACCCTACTGGTCATTAACGGAGTTTGTGAAGAGTGGGTCAACAATCAATTTTATGTGTCGATCGTTAAATAAATACACTAGTTTTCACTGACCTAGCACTTTATCTTGTTTTTATGACTTACCTATATTTCTGGACATTATTTCTTAGTGTGTTCAAATCGGTCCAGTAGTTTCGGAGTTTATCCCCAATATACATACATACATACATACAAACCAACGTTACCTCTTTATAATATTAGTATAGATTGCTTTTAGAAAATAAAAACAGAGTTTCACATGTCGTCTTAATATTAAACCCAGTTTTCCAAAAGGCAGGTACAGAATAGTTGCACAAAAATAAAAATTCTTTTAATGGTTTTAACTTTAGTTAAGTCTATTTTTTTATTTAGTTTTTATTAAGTTTGATTGATTATCTGTGATTGTTTTACATGATAACTGTACTGTACTGTACTGAACACTGTATGTATAAGGCACCTATCTACAAAATAAATAATTTTAGTCCAACAACTATAATCTTTAATTCAGAAACTTTTCTTGCTAACCATACCTAAAATTGTGCTTGGCGGTGTTGGGAACAAAAAATAATATTTTGTATTTTTATTTTTATTGTTTTGGGGGTAAAGGGAACTAATGTATGAAAGTTTATTTTTCGAGAACAAAAGACTTTGGGGGTCGGGGAAGGAGCCATTTTTACGGAGTAGAACGACTGCTGGCCGAAACAAATTAGCTGTGCCAGCATTCTGGCAAAATGTAGGTACAAAACTCACCTTTGTCCCTTGTTTGCCCTTGGTATGGGTTGGGTATTTTGGCCGTTTAGTACAAAATATAGGAGCTTCGTTGATTTTTGGTACGTAGGTAAAACATATTCCTAGACAAATCGTATGTTGCCGGGTTCTAGGTATGTAAGTAGGTATAGGTCTGTATATACTCAGAGAACTTATGGGGCAGCAGCCTATATACGTTGTGCTACACTTCTAGGTGAAGAATTTTCTACTACGATTTTTAGAAATTCAAAATAAGTTAAGTTTAAATTTTTCGGAACTAAGTACCTACCTACTTAGTTTCGAAAAAAATTAAACTTAAAGTTTATTTCAAAATCTGTTTTTGAGAGTTGGAGCTGAGTAGGGATATTAAGCCGAAAGGGGGTTGTTTTAGACGTGTAGGCGAACAATTTTTGTTTTGATACCGTATAGGTATAAATACAGTTTGATGTTTAGGTACCTACCTGCCAGATGTCTTTTCTATTTTTTAATCTTAAATCAACGTACCTACCTAAGTTTTTTTATGCAACATCTGTGGGACTGGACTATAAAAACAATACGTCATACCAAACTTGAAATTTAAAGGAAAATAAAGATCTAATCTTAGAATCAATTATGACTTTTATTTCGCTTTAGTTTAATAGGTACCTAAACGTCATTGGAAATTACGGGATACCTACGTAAACCACATTGTATATGGGTATGTAATGTACCTACACATATGGTGCAGGCAGGCTACACATTGGCTTTGTGGTTCCGGTCTATTCCCTTCTAATACCACAAATCTAATACCACTGGTAGGTATTTGTATATTTTCGTCATTAATTTAATATTTTCAACGAATATTGAATTCCCAACGAATGTATTTGACACATTTGGTAGATAAATGTAGTCATCAAAACATCAAATGACAATTACTATTCTATCGACACGATTGTGGGAGCAGACTTGGGGTCCAGGTCAAATGGCAGTAAAACGAAAAAGAGAAACAAGAATTTTACGTGAAAATAAGAACACAATAATTATTTACCACCCAGATGATGTCGCCAATCACCATTATCCCGACGACATTCTGGTACAGGACATTATTCAAAATATGCCTAAGTTATATTATATTATTATATTATAGCGAACTTAGATACGACGTATGAGTCACTGACGCAGGTAGACTAATTGGTCAAGTCGGTGCTCCCGGATTGAGTAAAGATGCGTTGTTGGTTCGAATCCCGCTCTCCGTCGATCATGCGTTGTGTTTTTGCAAAAGTATTGTTTTTTTTAAATATTTTCTAAGTATAACAATGTAGTAAATCCGTGGTCATACCCATAAAACAAGCCTAGTGCTTAGTTTGGGGCTAGATTGCACTGAGTGCAACGTCATGCAATATTTATTCATTATTAATTTAAGTAGTCCATCCCCGCCCGGTCTAGCATAATAAAAGGTAGTTTAATATAATCTATGGGTGAAAGTAAGGCAGGATGCATTATGATTACACATGTCCAATCCATAAACTTTCATATTGGGATTAAATCAATGATGAAATATTGTAAAATCTCAATGGATGGGAAAACCCACTGTGCATCGGCAAAGGTGTTTTCAACGACAAAATTAATTACTATGACTAACCAGTAACTAAGCTCGCCCTTAGAATACACAATATAGGTACATAATATGATAAATAATAGTATTATGAGTCACTCACCTTCCTCTACCTACCTACATATTATTATACGTACCTACCAGACAGTGTGATTTATTTTTTTAATGGCAAACAATAAACATTCTCGGAATCGGATAATTTATCAGGCTTTTTCACGAAAAAATATCATGATTTCTGCTCTTTTCTTGAGCAGCATGTCTCTCTAATGTCTAGGTATCCCATTGAACTAGACTGGTCTCTAATAGAGACTAGAAGGAGAAAGGTCGCCTGATAGTGAACCATTTCAGACTCGTCTCTGACGGACGAGCTTCACCAGTTCCAAAGTCAAACTGTTAGCGAAATTAAAAGATGGATCAAAATATAACGGTCGAATTAAGAATCTCCTCTTTTTCTTGAAGTCTGTTAAAACTCCAAAATTAGAATACCGACCATCTTGGTAATCTAAGGTCTATCCATGGCAGTCGCAAAGTTACTGATTTCGTTTCTCAGTTTCACGCAGTTTTCAACATTATTTAGAGAGCTTCATTCAGCAGCAGGGTGGTTTATTTCCGTGTAAAGCCGGGCGGGTCACTATTGATATTGTACCTCATTTTTCCTTTGTTCACTTTGTTCTAAAGAAGTGTTCCATTTCAAAAATCAATGTTTAACCTCGCATGTACGTTATCGCCTCGACAGTCGACAGCCCTGTGACGGTGTCAAAGGTCGTGACCAATAACGATAGCGCAGAATGAATGAAGCGACAAGCAATAGCGACAAAAGGAAATAAAATTTAATAAATATTAAATTTAATAAAATTTAATAAAATTCGCTCGGTTATTTATTAAAATTAATAAATAACCGAGCGACAAGCGACTTGTCGCCTGACAAACATTGTGAATCAAAATTAAACTTATTTTTCGGTTTTCATGGCGTGGTGTTTAACTCATTTTTCGGTTTTAATAGCGTGGTGTTTACTACTTTTAACATTGTTTCAATTCAACGTTTACAGGTGTCTTCTCCAGGATTACAGGATTCAGAATTAATTCTGAAGAAGAGAACTTTTTACGCTCTCTCGCGACCTTTAGGTCGGTAGTATCTATGTAACTTTGTTATTGAATGACAAATCACATCTCAGTCAATCCAGAAGAAGAGACCTGTAAAAGTCTCGAGACGTTGAGCATTGTATCACTGCTAGAGGTAATAAACACCACGCGATTAAAACCGAAAAATGAGTTTAATTTTAATCCAACATTGCGAAACAGAAAAAAAAATATATATTATGTATTGAAACAAAGTGTTATTTTTCAAGGAAGTGATGGGGCCATTTCCTGAATATGTACTTCGTTCTCGGAGACACATGAATCCCCATTTTCAATTTAAAACAAAAACTATCAGTCTATTCAAGACGAAGTTCTTGTAAAAACTTACCGTAAACCTAATACCTAAGTCTTTAGGGCCGCTTTAGGATTTATTATCCAAAACAGATACCTACCTACCTTACCTAACCTACATCATAAATGGAACAAAAAGGTATCAATAGCTAACCGTGGATTGAATAGTAATGAAAATATTTGGAAAGGTCATGCAGTATCAACATTAGGGAAAGTCATTCAGAATTTTGTATTAGGTAAAGGTGCTTAATAACAACAATCAATATTCTAAAGTCGCTCCGAATTTTGATACCTATGGTTTACACTATCATACTAGAATTTCTGCTTATTAGTGTTTTGGTTTTTAGGGTTACGTACCCAAAGGGTAAAAACGGGACCCTATTAGGTACTGAGACTTCGCTGTCTGTCTGTACGTCTGTCCGTGTGTCCGTCCGTCTGTCCGTCCGTCTGTCACCAGGCTGTATCTAGCTAGACGGTTGAAATTTTCACAGAACATGTATTTTTAAGGGTGCTAATTAAACAGGCTTCTTTTTAATATCATATTTCGCCCCCAAAAATGTATGTTGCCTTCTAAATTACTAAGTCAGCCACAATTAACGAGCATCTAAATAATACTATCTTAGCCACTAGTTATCTTCTATGTAAACCACTCTAAATACAAATCAGCATAATGATTATTTTTTAGCATCTAAATTTGTAGCATGCATTCTAACAGTAAACTTCTAAAATACTATTAAATGACATCAAAAAAAAAAATTATTTAGCTTCTAACTTTTTAACTTAGTACGTTTAAAATTTAACTCATCCCATATTAATTGATCGTCAAAATTTTGCTAAAAATGTAATCAAATAGTCGGTTTATTGGCCACTAATATTATCAGAAGCTATTGAGGAGAGACAAAAAAAAAGGACTTTATTTTTGTAAAATAAATTTGTTTATTGAGGGTCCATATTGGCTCACATAAAATTTTTTATTTATATTTTTAAAATTATATTTTCTATTCTATTATTATATTTCTTCTTAGAAATTACTCTTTAGTTAATAATGTTGTAATAAAAACACTTATGATTAAGATATATCAGGTTTTTTTTATTTATAGTAATTAGGCGCTTTGGCGACCGCTGCCGCGGCACGCTCGCTACGCTCGCTCGCCAAAGCGCTGCGCGTAATCATGTTCTTACATTAACCTAACCTATCCGAGTCGGTGTGCTCCGTATATTTTACACGTGAACAACTCAACTCGTCGTCACATAAGTCGAATGGCGCTCTCTGATTGGTGCAAATGGCCGGTCGCTGTCGTCTCGCATACTCGCGCCAAATCATGCAGTGGTTATTTTCACGATAAAAGAATATGATGTATTATTTTAAATGCTAAGTTATAATAAATGATGCTTTCTGTAGAAGCTTGAATTATATTTTTTTGAGGACATTGCGTTGAAGCTGTAAAACGTACAATGGTGACGAGATGTAAAATCCGTGGCCGAGTTAGTAAATTAGGTGGCAATGCATAAATAAGAAGGACACTCACTACAATTGATGATCTTTACTTGACGCTTTCTATAGAATATTTAGTGGGCGTTGTAAAAAATACGAATAAGTTTATTAGAGGCTATGTCATTTTCCCGTTGCTTAGTTATAAAATTAGAAGTTTAATCACGTGTCCAATAAATAATTTTGTGGCTAGACTTATAATTTCCCTATTTTTAATATATAATATTATGTGATAGATAATAAGAATCTAAATAGGGAATGTAATGGAGTAATATTGTACCAAGGGCGACAAGGGTAAGGACAACTGCGTAAGGCGTTTTACCCAAGGTACGAATTGTACCGTTTGTAAATTTTAGTTATGCGCTAAGTACTTTTTAAATTTACACGATTTATTGTTAACATAGTTACATTTTACCGGGTCTTAATCGCGTATCCTTGGTCGCGAGGGGAATACCATAGTAAGTAATATGGTTGAAACTTAGAGGTAAGAAAATAAATATACGTGATTAAAGGCCCTATTCTGAAAAACTGAAAATCCATGTCGGGCGCATCGAAAATTGTTGATTATTTCATGACGGAATGTCGTAGAACTTTTTTTTGTGTACAGATTGTAGGCGACATTGTTTCCGATATTTTAGTGCAGTTTTCATACAAATATGTCGAAACGTATTGAAGCCTATCGACATTTTAGCCAAATCAGACATTTTTTGTCTAAAATTTGGATAGGCTTTGCACCAATAGGAGGTTATTGTCTTAAAACTACACCAAAATGTAGGAAACAATGTCACCTACAATCTGGTGCACAAAAAAAAGTTCTACGACATTCCGTCATGAAATAATCAACAATTTTCGATGAGCCCGACAGGGATTTTCAGTTTCAAGGTCGTTGGCGTATATACTCCTCTTAACATGTAACCAGGTAGGTGTACGTCTAAATACTTGCTTAGTCCAAGTTTAGTCCTACACATGGAACATAAACTTTCGAACACATTTTGTTGCCAAGTTTTTGGTGTTGGTGTAGGTGTAAAACTTTGAATACTTACCTCTTAATAACACGATCACCAAGCATACATTTGGCACAAAGTATGCGCGAACCAATGATGTCTTCTTTGAGCTTACTCCAAATTGCGAGTGAATCTGGCAGATTACGTACGTTACTCGTTATTTCTACTACACCTTTGAAATTGGATTGATATCTTTCAAAACCAACGTCTTTATGAAAATACTTGGATCTATGTTTTGAAGAAACATCTTTTGAGCAACCAGGAGGGTTACTTCGGTTCGTATTGATACGACAACGATACTGTCATAACGATGGTTCTACTGTCACCCACTCTCAGAATGTGACAGTAGAATCATCGTATGGCAGTATCGATGTCGTATCGAAACGAACCGCAGTAAGCCTCCAGTACAAATATGTATCTGACACATGTAATGCCTGGTAAATCATACCTACTTGGATAGCCTGTGTATAGGGCAGCCACACACTCGCGCATGAGGCAATAGCCGTGGCAAGAGGGCCAACGAGACGTCTCTGTCTGTCTCGGGTTACTCGATGTCACATGCCGATGCGCCTACGATATTTATAGCGGGAGCAGCGCGAGTGTGGCTCGATAGGAGCCAGGAGCATAATTTGGTAGCACCATTAGTTCTTCAAACATGAAGAACATTGTTGCGAAAATCTATGAAATAAAAAAAATCTAGATTTTTTTACATCGTCGCTTACATTTGTTGAAGATACTGGTAAAATAATTGGCGAGTTTTCAAATCGCGAGTAAACTGGTATCGTCTGGGTCAGTGTGCTTCATCTTAGACCCCATTAACAATTACCATCAGGGCCTCTACTTTAATTCTACGAACGATAAAACGAACGATAATTCCAGAAGAAAATTCGTCATCAGATCTGTTTTGAAGGACGGACGACAGATTTTCATTCTTTCGTTCGTACGTTCGTAGAATTAAAGTACCCATCCTTGTGTGAAAGTAGTCAAAGGCTGGCTTCAACATACTTAAAAAAAACACATATCGAAATAAAAAAAATAAACGATTTTAAACTTACCTACATGATTGGTTTCATTACTACAAATATAATTAAATAACAGGGTCTCGTGAATAAGGCAGTTAAAATTACTGTTAAAAGTAAATTTAAAAACCGTCTTCACATAATGGAACCCTAAACGAAAAATGTTTTTTTTTACCACAAAAGCCACAATACTGATTTATATACATACTTACCTACCTAAAGTTAATTCATTCAGATTGTTCTCCATTAAAACAATGTTAATTTTATTTGAGTACGCTTTTATTCTCAGCCGTAACCTTTACAAGAAATATTTTTATTATAATTTTCAACTAAAATAACTCTTTTAATAGACTATACAAAAATAACGGCTATGTTCAAGTTACTGTTACGATCAGAATCACAAACAAAACAAACAACCAGTTCATTACTTCAACTAGGCATCCTGGGTTTCAAGTCTGCTCTCACAATCGTGTCTTAATAGAGTGTCGTTAAAATTAGGTACTAATTACATTAGGTGGTTCGTTAACTAATTACTAGAGATAGGCCGACTAGGGGTTCTGCCGACTAGCAGAATAGCCGACTAGTCGGTTCCAAAACTGCCGACTAGTCGGCCGACTAGTCGGCAATGTAGACCATTAGAATTCCGAGATATTTGGGTTAATCTTGATCACTCGGCGATTGTTGGTATTTTTGGATAAATTTGCACTTCGAAAGCTATAGTGAAACTTCCAAAAAATAGTTCCAACAAATATAAAAGTTGGAAAAAAAAATGGAGCTGAGGCATAGTTATGACATTTTAGATGTTTAGATGATATAATGTAAGATATGACGTGTTTTGTTTACGTTTACGTCTGACTACGCACCTTCTAAACTGTACTACTAATTAAATAAATATTGGTTTTATTGCATAATTGGTAGTTGACGACTAGTCGGTTAAACTGCCGACTAGTCGGCTTTCCCGACTAGTCGGCGACTAGTCGGCCCGTCTCTACTAATTACGTTAGTAGTTCGTTAACTAATTATGTTAGGTAATCAAAATTCGATAGCAATATCGAATGCCAAATATGGCAGAGTAAGAAGGTCTTATTACTGTAAGCATCAAATTTCAAAATGTACCTTTACTTGTAAAAAATAATAATTATGAATTATGATAATAGTAATTGTCATAATCCACGTGTATTTACCACATTTGGTAGACAAATGTGTCTAATATGAAAATCACTATTTTGTCGACACTCTATTAAGACACTATCCACGCGGACGTGCCTGTTGAAGTATACTTCGTGCCGTTCTGTAAAATAAACTACTATTGTGAGAACAGACTTGACAGACTTGAGCAGACCCTGCTTCCAAGGCGATGCACAACAGCTGCCAAAAAGTATAATAAAGTTATTCAATAAATCATATTTCACATAAACCATGTCATCGTGGGGAACTAATTTTCCTAAATGTCACACCTCTATGTCGAGTCGATCGCAGTTATCGGGTATTTATGGTAACTCAGACTCGTTTTTCATATAGGTCGTGAAATAACCAGGGAATTTTCGCCCTGCGGAGACACTTTTTAAGTCTTCAGTGACGTATGAAGGGCTGCCGAGTTTTGTTCACTGATGGCACATTTTACACTATACTATTATACTGAACTGTAGGAAAACTGTCACATATTATAGTACAAAATACAACCGATCAAAATGATATTCTGATACGACACAGAAACTTGCACACTCTTCAATGACTATTTACGATAATAAAATCATAACTAAATACGAAACTATCAAACTGTACGTCATTCTTCGTGTCAAAAGCGATTCAGTTCCGGAATCCTCTAAGTTCTCTTTACAGCATTTCGTGCCTATCTCGACAACTTTCGGGTAGAAGTCCGTCCAGAACTCAAACGCCTTGTAATTAATAGTCTCTGGTGTGCTCATCGTAAAATTCTGTCTGTCGATTATAAAATAACCAGGCTTTTCAACTTCAAACGGGTCCCATTCAATAATAACACCCGAATTCGTCGGATTTGAGTACCAAGCAAAATTTGTCCACATTTTCATGACAATTTCTGAAATGCTCTTATCTCTGTAATCCCATTTACCCAGATCTTCGGGTAGCGCTAAATATGGCATGCCAAATGTGAAAATTAAGTCGAAGTTGTGTGGTACACCTATCCAATCAGGGACGCCTTCGTTAGCCACGTCGGAGAAGGGTTTCAGATCAAATCGATACAGGTACACTGGTGCAACTTTGCTTACGTACTGTGCTAGCTGATAAGTCGTCGCTCCATGAACTTTATCAGTATAAAAATCTAAAAATAGTTTCCTCAAAACTGTTTCGTTAGAAGTAGGCGGTATAGGCTTATAAAAAAACGCGACTGCATCCTGTATATGATGTTGGTTTGTAAAACATGAGCTATTATCTACCGTTATATCAGACAGTATTATTTCCTCCCTCATAATATCAAATTCCCTTTGACTAACTCCGGAATCTTCTCCTTTTTCTAAAAGCAATGCGTCTTCCATATTCGTATAGCCCGTTAAAATTGGAACAGCAGAAAACACTTCATCCTTAAAGAGTTTACTTGGAAGATCTGGTAGAAAAGGTCCTGTGATGTTACTAAAACCTGTATCAACAATCGGTTTCCAATCTGCTAATGGTTCTCCGATATCGAGAAGCGCTTGATAATTTACTCTTCGAAGACAATCAAGGAGCTGGTACGTCGGTTTCCTAAAACAGCTGAAAGCGCTTGCGACTTTATCTACTGTAATAAGCTCTTTTCTTGCAATGTTAACTGTATCAGGAGAAAGAACGTTACCACTCATGGCAATAGCCTTTTGAAATAATCCGGATGAAAAAGCTGATACTAGATGAAGACCGATACTGACAGCTCCAGCATCATGACCAAAGATACAAACATTGTCAGGGTCTCCACCGAAACTTGCAATGTTGTTTTTTACCCAGTACAAAGATGCCACTTGGTCCAATAACCCAAAGTTTCCAGGAGCTTCGTTGTCTAACGTAGAGAAGAAACCAAAAATGTTCAGTCTATAAGCCACTGACACAAAAATCACCTGCAAACAAAGGAGAGAGAATTTGAACAAATAGCGCATTAATTAGGAGAATTTATTTAACGTGTAAACGTTTTATGCGTAAGTTACAAACTCGTAAACCTTCTAAAATATGAGTTTGTGAAGTAAAATAAAATTTATAAGTACAGTGATAAAAACGAAATGAAAAAGGACCTTGAATTTATAGGCAAGTTTAAACTTCAAGGTTTCGATTATCGTTAGTCCAGATTAGAGTTATTTAAATAGCTTGAACGATTTTTTTTATTCATAAAATAGGTCTCTACCAACTTTACAATTTATTCATGTCACAAAATTCAAGAAGAACAACACACGTAGTCATTCAAATAAACCGCCCCTGAACGTATCCGGCGCAACGCAGCCAAAAATGCTGGCAGCATTGCCTCTTTGTATGGCAATAGCTATCCTTTGCACCAAAAATGATCCGGAGCGATACTCAAGCTCTCGACCTCTAAGACGGTGGCCAAATTCCCTTGCAAAAGCAATTGCCTCCACTCCCCAACTACCCGCTATCATAACTGCGGAAGGTGCGAAATGGTAGCCGTCTAATAGAGGACCATATTTATCGCCTTTCTTCAGGGTAGCAACCTCCGCTGCCGCGGCAGCCTCCTCGACGTGTGACTCAGATGGCTCCCTCCCAGGGCACCAAGTTCCTCCATCACCTCCTCTTACCGTCGGTACGGCTTAAACCGGGAGGCTCTAGCACTCATGGAACATTAGCCGATACAGCGCTCTCCGAATTATGTCATTGATGGCATGGTGTTAAAGATTAGTTTACAATATATTATTCCGTTCAAATGTGCGTTTTGGGCTGCTTCGACATCATCCCAAAGAGCGTTAAATTACCTTTGTTATTGTATACGGGCTCTTTTTCCGTAAATAAACCTTCTCAAATTGGGTCCATTTTGCGTAAGAGCTCCTTTTGTCAAGGGGAGAACCAACCCAACTCTTAAATAAAATTTGCCACCATACTTCATTTTTTAACTGTACTCACATCTTCCTAAAGAAAAAACGTCAAAGACAAAGAACCAGTTACGTCAGATCGTAGTCTGAAATTAAAAAACGAAGTATATATGAGGTTTTTTAATACTACACTGAAATTACCTTTTGTTTCTGAACTAGGTGGAAAGGATTGACACTGTTCGGACTGCCTCTTACAAAGCTGCCTCCATGAAACCATACTAGAACCGGATATGATTCTACTCGGTAATCTGAAAATAAAAAACGTTGACCGTTAGCTGGTATAGCAAAGTTGAAAATTGCTTGGTTACAGTCCATTCTTATCATTAGCTGATTCGTAAGTAAATAAGGTATTTGTGAATCACGAAATTGTAAAAGTACTGGGTAAAATAGTGGTCAAATACCTTGTTAATCTAATTAATCATTGACGGACCTCATATTTCCGAGATCCCAAGTAGCCCTGTGAAAGAAATACTCTACATTCAAAAAATCGTAATGGACAAAAAAACTTTAAGCTTATAGGACCTGTAAGTACACCATGTTTTATCATATTTTGTTGAAGAATACGACATTTAGAAGACACAAGATGCAAACATATTATATATACTTACATACATACCTACTGACAGACAAAATCCTGACTAATATTGATGTAGAGGGTGAAAACAATTCTTCTACACCACCCCTGTTAGTAATTTACGACTTTATTATTACTATCATTTCGCGCAAGAAATACTGCATAAAACAATCATCCATTATACTTAGAATGACCAATTTTGACGTCGGGTTATTTAGGTCAAGAATTAGATTAAGGTTAGGTCAATCAAATGGGGTTGAAGTGGTCGAACCATTGGCACGAAATTCTTGCATTAATATCATATATTTGCACTGTTTCAAGTGACTTGCAAGATTTATTTGGAGCATAGAGCAGTATTTGAATTTAGGCAGTGTTTTGAAACTTTGAGCTCTATCATCTAGATGAGTAAGTGGTTTCTCTTTTAAACTTGGGAACTTTTGGCCGTAATGGACTTAGTCAATAGAAATTTTACTTTATATTTATTGTGTTCACTTATAATAGGTAGGTATATAAATTGAGTTTTTAGTGCACAAGACATTATACTCAGCAGACATTATATCATGAATAATATACCTACATATAATATTCCAAAAATAAAGACAAACAATCTATCAAGATTCAAAGAGACAGAGGTGATGATAGGTTTCAAGATTTCAATCCAACATCGCGAAAACAGAAGAAAAGTTCCGTTGTTTGCTATTTGACTACGGAACCCTAAAAATACCTTAACTTTACAATTGGATATTTTGGACAGAGTTTTTCTGTTCTAAAATAAATGATAGTTTTTTAATGTAATCTGATTAAAAACCAGTGAACAATTTTTGCTCCAGACAGAAGTATAATTGTTAATGTTTGAAAACTTTGAAAATAATCATAAATCAATATATAGATAGACTAGCAGAGTCCCGCGGTCTTACCAGCGTAAATCCCGATCCCGCGGGACTTTCTAAAATCCCTTTTTTAGTGGATACCTACACACCACAAAGAACATACTTTCCAAATTTCATGTCTCTACGACCAGCGCTTCGGGCTCTGCGTTGATATATATGTCAGTCGAATCTGGACTATGAATTTTATATGTAGGTACAGATAGATAGAAAAAGACTCTAAAATAAAAAATAAGTACAAAGAAAAACTTAAATCTAGTGTTGCTCAGTTGGCCGCCTTATCGCCTAAAGGCGATCGCTGCCACCCACCCAATGAAATTTTATATTTGGTAAATAAAATGTACCTATTACGTAGTAATTTACGTACGTCCCAATTTCGATTATTTGCATTTAGGTATTTCCTTATAAATTTTAATTATGGTTTCTCATTAAAAACAATAGGTATTAATTGAACAATCAATCTTGCTATTAAACCTAAAGTTTCTGAGTTTTCCAGAAGCAAACTAAAATAAAAATAACATTAGTCACAGCGATGCCACAATGAGCATGCACAATATAATTTCATACTACAAACCATGATTCATATCATAATCATGGACTAGTTGACCTATGTCATTAGGCCAATAATTGATCTGTGACCACAATAACGCGGCTTCTTTTTATTTAAATAGCAGAGTTGGTAAACTGGATTAATTAACTTCCGACGTATTTTACCGTTACCTATTAGGTAAGTATTTACATTAGATAGGTAATTAAACCTTCGTGTTTTAAATGAGAATAAAATATAACGGCAATTAATAATTATTACGGTTTTATACAGAATTAGGGCGGTCGTTATTTTATTATAAATGACAATAAATGAATTGAAATGAATTTAAACTTTTTTTTTTACATGAGACTGTGCCAAAGTGTTTGTGTTGGAATAATTATTATTTCGAGGGCCATTTGTAGCCCAAATTATGGCCGTTGGTAGGTATACAAAATAATAAAAACTGATTTCTTTTTTGGCAACAATATATCCAACGATTTTCCTGCAAGTTTTTTTCATTTTTGTAAATGTATGTAGGAAAAATTAGACCCAACTAAGGACGCGGACGACTAGCTAGTTACGGAGGATAGCCTGTTTCTACACACAAGTTTTCTTTACTTAAGAGGAATTACAACGCCAACGACCTTGAAACTGAAAATCCCTGTCGGGCTCATCGAAAATTGTTAATTATTTCATGACGGAATGTCGTAGAACTTTTTTTTTGTGTATGGATTGTAGGTGACATTGTTTCCTACATTTTGGTGTAGTTTTAAGACAAGAACCTCCTATTGGTGCGAAGCCTATCCAAATTTTAGACAAAAAATGTCTGATTTGGCTAAAATGTCAATAGGCTCCAATACGTTTCGACATATTTGTATGGAAACTGCACTAAAATATCGGAAACAATGTCGCCTACAATCTGTACACAAAAAAAAGTTCTACGACATTTCGTCATGAAATAATCAACAATTTTCGATGCGCCCGACATGGATTTTGAGTTTAGCAGGTATAGGGCCCTTAAGAGAACAATGAAACCAGCCTATTCTAGTCTAAACTAATATTATATAATTCGTCCAGTATCACGGGACTATGGTGCCCCGGACTTTTGAAAGGCGTGCGTGGAGCCGAAGCCTACACGTAGAGGCCCTTTTCAATAACAATATTACTCGCAAACTATGAAGTGGACACCAACCCGGCGCGACGGCGGCGGTTCGAAGGACAACCACCGGATCGGATAGAACTATTGAGAAATCTACAGATGAAAATAACATGGGGCTATAGTGATGTGTTGAATGTGGATTGGCTACTGGGGGAACTATGGTGATTATGGCGCCTGACGTAAAAATGTCCAATAAACACGTAAAAATGGCAGACGGAGACTGGCCAACTCACAAACTATAGCAAAGGAGCAACAGGGACGTGAGGTGTCCATCCTCCGAGCATTTCTGCTCTCGCGATTTCATTCTGACCGGCCAGTGAAGGCAAGCCGGAGGCGGAGGACAGGTTTTCTCATCAATGTTCACTCCGACCAGTCAACTAAGACAAGCCGGAGGTGAGGAACGGTGACTTCCCCCTGGAACACTCGGGAAGCCGCGGGGTCGCTACTCCCCGACACCTCGCCTCAAGGTGCCATGCGAACTTTAACTTTTATTGTAATTCATATTATTGTATTTTTTTCTTTAAGTACAGTTAAAACATTTTCATAGTCGCATCTTACATCCTTCTTTTACACATCTGAAATTCGCTACCGCTATCCTTGTCCCGCTAAG
Source organism: Idaea biselata (assembly GCA_958496205.1). Classification (NCBI taxonomy): domain Eukaryota; kingdom Metazoa; phylum Arthropoda; class Insecta; order Lepidoptera; family Geometridae; genus Idaea; species Idaea biselata. The sequence continues at coordinate 20,128,878 of OY292404.1, forward strand.
TTATATGGGCCCTCAAGTCCATAACAATGGCCATTAAGTCCGAGTAGTTTATCTAATTGTTAGGTAAGTAAATCTCAGAATAAGGTTTGTTTAAGGCAATGGGTAATAAATCTAACGTAACTAAACTAACCGTTAATCCTTTGGCTTTAGCAATCAGTGGGGAATCTCTATTAATCACAGGGGATTTTGTGTACATTTTCTTAGTTGGCATTTCATTTATAAAGTGTGGTGCTGTGCTTTGGTCGCATTGAGAATCGCTATTCGATTCAGTTAAGGCGTTGTTTTGAGCGCAAAGTTATATGAAAAGCACATAGTGAAAATTGGTGGAAAACAAACAAAAGACATACAAACGTAAAACAACACGAATTCAAAGAATTTAAAGTTATATAAAACGGGGCAAGTGCGACACTCGCGCATAAAGGGTTCCGTACCACTATCACAATTGGATACGGAACCCTAAAATGGTTTACAACAACCAATTTTTAAATTTTATAGGAAAATATGAAATATTTATCTTCGATTCTTACTCCCATCAAACGACCGAATCACTCAAAAAAAAAACCTTGGCACAAAGAAAATCTGAAACCTAAGAGAAACTCTTTGGTAAGTAAGGCAGACTGGTATATTTGACAGATAGGGCAGCCATTTTGAATTCCATGTCCAACTCGATTTGTCCTCCTGTCCCTCTTCCTGTCCTGACTCCTTGTTATGTTTGAAACACGTTTGTTGTATGGGAGCCCCTTTTAAATAATTGTTTTATTTTGTTTTTAGTATTTGTTGTTGTAGCGGCAACCAAAATACTTCTTCTGTGAAAATTTCAACCTTCTAGCTATTACGGTTCATGAGATACAGCCTGGTGACAGACGGACAGACGGACGGACGGACGGACAGACAGACAGACAGCGAAGTCTCAGTAATAGGGTCCCGTTTTTACCTTTAGGTACGGAACCCTAAAAAAGCACATAGTGAAAATTGGTGGAAAACAACCAAAGGACATACAAACGTAAAACAACACGAATTCAAAGAATTTTATATAGTTAACTAGCTGACCCGGCAAACGTTGTTTTGCCTTATAAATTATAGATAGTAGCCGATTCTCAGACCTACTGAATACGTATACAAAATTTCATAAAAATCGGTCAAGCCGTTTCGGAGGAGTACGGTAACTAACACTGTGACATGGTAATTTTATATATAAGAAGAAGATAAACCCTGTCTATCCGTAAACAAGAGGTCCGGCAAGTTTTCGAAACATAGGGCGTTGAAAAATGCTCAAAAGAATAGTCTACCTACAAACGTAGTTGACTGTTTCACCTCTGGATAAAGACACCCAGGGGAGGAAACTCGACTACGTTTCTAAAGTTTGAATGGAGAAAAGAGTAGGTAGACTTGACCTTCACATAATAAAAAAAGTAACGCAATTAAGAGTCAAAATAAGAGTTAAAATATGCCTAACACATTTCGTTATAATTAAAATAAATACAAACAAATGTTTGTCAAATAAATAAAAAAAATAAAGTCAATTAAATAAACCGCTCTTGATCGTACCCGGCGCAAAGGAGCCGAGGATGCTAGCAGCATTGCCTCTCTGTATGGCAATGGCCAACCTTTTTACCAAGTACGACCCCGAGCGGTAGTCAAGACCCCGATCCCTAAGACGGCGGCCAATTGCCGCCGCCAATTAAACTTTTCAAACTTTTAAATAGAAGTTTTAATTAAATTAACGAAGATCTTGTGAGTTGCTTTATTAAAAGCATTGACCCCTACATAACCAAAGAATTAAAATGCATTATTAGCTCCGTTAATAAATAAAAGCCTATATCGATTAGACATCAATTGCTTCGAAGACAACATGCTATTTCCCACGGCTCTCTATTCCGTAAACACGCATTAACAATTTAACTTTAGGGGAATCGCTGCTCGTGTGTATCACAATGGTGGATATTTCGAAGTTCAAAAGGCAATTTCATTGTGAGAAACAAAGAGGAATAGTAGGCGCGCTAGTAAAATGTAAGTCAAGGAAGTCATAATAATATGAGATCAAACGAACTTCTGGAAGTGAAGTTCGATCATTATTGTATGAGTCGATTCATTCGAAGATACATTTAACTTAGGTAGTCCTTTAAGCCTACAAGGCACACAATTCGCACTTTAGAGAATCGATTTTTAAATCGATATTTTTTTTTTTTTTTTAACTGGTATTACCACAACCCTACTCTGTCCCTTCCACTAAGAGTCATGTCATTCTTCTTCAGAGATTCGGACAAGTTTTCTATTAGGGACTGGGAGGGAGGGACCGTGTATCTTCGAATGAATCGACTCATACAATAATGATCGAACTTCACTTCCAGAAGTTCGTTTGATCTCATATTGTATGTCGTCGATTCATTCGAAGATACATTTAACTTAGGTAGATGTTTAGAGAACATGTTTTAAATTAAAACACAAATGTAGAAAACTTTCGGTATGTATATTTATGATTTTTTAGATTTTAACAATCAATAAACATAATATATTAACATTACCATAATAATTATACAATCAAATAGATGGTAATTGAAATTAAACTTAGCCTATTACTGACCTAGCGAAAATGTCATCATCTGCTAAAGGCCTATTATAAAATCTGGCAAAAGTGGTTGAACCAGCAGACCAACCGGCAGTTTTTCTGATGGTATCAATAGAAACTCCAGCTGAGGCCGCCGCCGAGGTGGAGGCGTGGCGAGTGCTGTGTGCACTGTAAATAGTTACGTCAATGCCGCACTCAGCTAAAGTTTGCTTGATCCATCTGCTGATCGTTTGGGACGAAGCTTTCTTAAACGGTTTTTTAACGGTTATAAATAGATCATCATCATCCGAGCGTTGTTCCCGGTTGCATCTCTCTCGAGAGCCCGGGGTCCGCTTTCCTACTTTTACGTCTCCACTTCGCACGATCTTCGGCATCCCGTGTGGTGAGGCCATTTGCACGCATATCCGATCTTACAACGTCAAGCCAGCACTTCTTGGGTCTTCCCAATCTGCCGCGGCCGGGCGGAGGCGCCATAGCAAGACATTTGTTTCCCACGTAACTAGCCGGTTTTCGTAGAACGTGGCCGTACCACCGTAGGCGGCATTCTTGCAGTTTGTCTGCAATGTCTCGGACATGAAGGCTGCTCCTGATGCGGGAGTTTCTGACGCGGTCTTTTCGCGTCACTCCACACATCCAGCGCAGCATCTTCATCTCCGTGACACGCAGCTCCTGCTTATGTCGCTCAAGCAATGGCCACGCCTCACTACCATACAAAAGGACAGGTCTAATGATCGTTTTATAGACCTGTCCCTTCAGTTTAACCGGCATTTTCGGGTCACAGATGACACCAGTTACCTCCCGCCACTTGGCCCAAGCTGCCGAAATGCGGGACTTAACGTCACAATCGATGTCGCCGGACTCGTGAAGCACAGATCCCAAGTACTTAAACTGGTCTGTCCGCTCGACCATGTGACCGTCTACGCAGACAGGTGTGGGATCTGTGTTTTTCGGCAGTTTTTCTGATGGTATCAATAGAAACTCCAGCTGAGGCCGCCGCCGAGGTGGAGGCGTGGCGAGTGCTGTGTGCACTGTAAATAGTTACGTCAATGCCGCACTCAGCTAAAGTTTGCTTGATCCATCTGCTGATCGTTTGGGACGAAGCTTTCTTAAACGGTTTTTTAACGGTTATAAATAGATAGTCTGTGCTTTCAGGTCGTAGACCTGATGTGACAGAAAGGTAATCTTCGAGAGTCTTGGCTGGGCATATACTTGGTTTATCCACAAAGTAGGGTAAACATAAGATTGGTTGTTCTTTATTAACCATGGATGTTTTTATTATATCAGATATAGGAATCTTTATTCCCGAAGGTGTTACGTTGATATTCGAAACTGTTATGAGGGATAGAGTTTGGACACGATGAGATGTACATATCGCGAGTAAAACTGATAGTTTTCTGCTTAGTTTAAATAAATCTAATGTCTGATTAGGATACCAATCTGAAATGTGGTTTAGCACCTGTTTTGGATCCCAGGTGGCAGTATATTTAGGGCGAGACGGTTTTTGTCTGTAAATACCTTTCAGTAATCGTTTGATTCTCTCGTCTGATCCTATGTTATTCCCGAGGAGTAATGATAGGGCAGATCGATGGCTATTGATGGCTCCATAAGATGCTCCTTTGTTAAAGAGATCAACTAAAAATGCTATGACTGATGATAACGGAACTTCGAAAGTATTGATATTATTTTCTAAGCAATACTGCCACCATAATTTGTAAGTGACCGAATATTGTTTCATGGTATTATCCGATATAGACGATAACATTAAATCTAGCGCTACGTTAGGGGTATCTAGTCTAGTAAATGCTGCCCGGAGAGCTTCGCGGCCCCCAGGGTAAGACTGTTGTAAAGTCGATGTCGTGATCTGCAATGTGAACGTAAAAGGTTCGCATTAGGGGTAAAGAAAATTATATCTGAAACCAGCATTCGTTTAAGAAGGGGATACCAAGGTTGACCAGGCCAATAAGGGAATACTAGGATTCCTGTAGCTTTATCTAGAATTATTTTTCGTAAGCACTTTAATATTAAGGCAAAGGGCGGAAAAGCATAAAATAATATTGAGCCCCAACTAATCGTAAAAGCGTCTATAGTAATCGCATCAGGATCCGGTTTCCACGCCACATACTGCTGGCATTTGGTGTTGGTACGAGAAGCAAACAGATCAATATTTGGCGTTCCTAAATATTTAACTATTTTTTGGTACGCCCACTTTGACAGTTCCCATTCTGTATCAATATTATGGATTTTTCTTGATTCCTGATCTGCTTCGATGTTTTCGTGAGTGTTAATATACGATGCAAATAATGAAATATTTCGCTCTTCACACCATTGCAAAATGCATTTTGTTAATTGATTTAGGTGTGGAAATCGAATACCTCCCATACGATTAATATAGCACAGAGCTGTTGTATTATCAACTCTAATCAGTATGGAACAATTGGAATGCGAGTTGGCGAAACATTTCAAACCTAAGAAAACGGCCAATAATTCTAGGTAATTAATATGAAAAGACAATTCTTCATGTCTCCATCTCCCGTTTGCTCGTTTTTCATTACAGAACGCACCCCAACCCGTTCTGGAAGCATCGGTAAAAATTTCTAAACTAAAATTTTTGTCTGGTCTTAAAATGTTACTGATGGTCATAATGTTTTGTTCCCACCAAGCAAGGTCAGATAAGATGACGTCTGTAAGCTTTATTTTTGCGTCGAATGTATTGTATTTTTGGAGCGCCAAGTATTTTTGGCGTTCTAAAGTTTTAGTATATAACCACCCATACTTAACAGCTGGGCACGCTGCAGTTAAGGTACCGATAAATTGTGATAATTCCCTAATCGAGCATCGTGGAAGTGACTTAAACTTTTTAATGAAATACATTATACGGTTTCGTTTATCTTCTGGTAAACTTAAGGACATGTCTATTGTATTGTAAATAAAGCCTAGAAACTTGGAAATTTGCCTAGGTTCTAATATGCCCTTTTCAAAGTTAACGACAAATCCTAAACATGTTAATAAAGCTACAGTTTTATTAACGTTATCTAGACATTCTTTATATGTATTTCCTATACACAATATATCGTCTAAATAATGCACAGACCTATAACCTTGATTTCGTAGGTAATTAACGACTTCTCTCATCAATTTTGTAAAGATTCTAGGTGCCACTGATAAACCGTAAGGCATAGCATTGAATTCATAGCATAAATTATTAAATTCAAAGCGTAGGTACTTACGGTGGCTTTTAGTAATAGGCACTAAAAAATAGGCTTCTTTTAGGTCTATATTTGCCATAAAGCCTGCTTCAGGAACGAGTCGAGCGGCGGTTCTATGATCCTCCATTTTAAAATGGCTAGTAGAGACATATTTATTTAAGGCTTTTAAGTTTAAAATAAACCTCTTACTGCCATTGGGTTTGGGAGCTAAAAATATGCTAGAAATAAAATCATTTTTTGATCTATGACATAGGGATATGGCACCTAAATCTAATAATTTATTTATGAATTCTAACATAACTGTTTTTTCTTTGCTCGAAAGTAAATTACTTGGACTTGACGTTTGTCGTACGTCTTTGCAAAATGGTATAGAATAACCTTCCGAAATGATTTTAAGAATTTCTGGATTTTTCGTAATCCTAAGCCAGCAATTATAAAAGTATTGAATTCGTCCAGCATGTACCTTTATTGTGGCTGATTCATCACACGCTGCTTGGTGTTGGGAGCTGCTTTCGCTTGGGCTGAGCTGCCTGCTGGGCCTCTCCGACCTGGTGGCGCAGCTCTCCTCTGCCCCCCCCTTCCCCCTCGGCTGGACGAGGGACGAGGAGGGCCCTGCCAGTTTCCCTGACTACGTGGGCGGGCTGATGAAGACAATGCTGCCGTCGTCAGAGTTTTAGGGACTGGCATAGCTTTCTTAATTTGAAGTCCATGTTTTTCTATTACTTTAGTCGCCTTAATTTTGTCCGACAGCTTATTTCCAAACAATGTATCGTCACGTTCGACGTCCTGCATGACGTTCAAAAAAGCCTTATCAAGGCCTGGGGTCACAAACTTCTTACGTGCCTCAGTTTCATTGAAATGTAGGTCACACAGTAAGCGGCAGCTATCGCTGAGGTATTTTATAGCTTGTAATTTATCTTTATCGGCATCCAGGAGTAACTCTAACCCTTTGTTTAGAGCAGCGATGCCGTGGCCAAGCTGTTGTTGTACGGCTTCGACTCTCTTGTCTCGGGAGCGTGTACCTTCGTTCACGGCGGCCGAGATTTCGGGGTTGAGTTTCGGAGCCTGGAGCAGTGGACAGTTCTCTGGTACTAAATAATTTTTGCATAGAATGTCTTTTGCATCTTTATTTAATCCTTTTTTCAGGATAGGTTGCCAGAGACGAGCTAGGTTGTCGTGAAGGTTTGGTCCAAATTTAGGCGCTTCCTCTGTGGTTTCGCCTAAAGCGGAAAGGATGTCCGAGTCTAGCTCGGGAGCCGCTGGTTCTTGACTTTGGTCATTTTCAATGATTTCGACATCGTCGTTATGTTCTTTATCTAGAATAAAGAATAATAACAATAGATTATTGAGCGGCATAATCTATTTTTGGGTAGCAAAGAGGGTAGATTTGTACGAAAGAAAAAGCAACGTACGTTATGTATAATTCCGTGTGTGGATACGCGATCCACCTCCCGGATTAGGTTAAGTACCTAAGTACTTTGTTGTTAACCACCCAAATTTTATGTCGGTCAATATTTATTCGTAATAACATTGTGTTAACACTCGGTTAACCTCTAGTTATACATATTGCCTTCGTGATGACACTCGGTCAACCTCTAGGCATAAAATTTGACTCGGAAAATTTTCACTTATAAATGTGGGTATTTTAAAAATTTACTAACCTGATTTATCAGATTCCGATGACGACGATTAGATAATTCTTCGGTATTGTTTTTGTTGAAGCTTTTTGATTTTTCGTCGATAACGTTCAATTTCATCTTCATTTCTCCTTTTCGGCATATTAAACGCATATATTTTTAATAAAAAATGGTATATTAATGTAAGCACGTGCGAACGTTGCCTCGCAATCGAAAAGAATGACATGACTCTTAGTGGAAGGGACAGAGTAGGGTTGTGGTAATACCAGTTAAAAAAAAAAAAAAAAATATCGATTTAAAAATCGATTCTCTAAAGTGCGAATTGTGTGCCTTGTAGGCTTAAAGGACTACCTAAGTTAAATGTATCTTCGAATGAATCGACGACATACAATCTACACTAATATTATAAAGAGGAAGATTTGTATTTTTGTGCGTATGTTTGTAATGCATAAACTCGAAAACTACTAGACCGATTTCAAAAATTCTTTTACCATTAGAAAGCTAGATTCATTTTGAGTAACATAGGCTACTTTTGATCTCGATATTCGTACGGGATCGGGACTTCCGCGGGTGAAACCGCGGGACGCAACTAGTGATGAATAAACTAAGTACATAAAATGTGACGATTGGTGATGTAACTTGGAATAACACATAGCCTACTCTTTATCCCGCTATTCCCACAGCATCGGGGCTTATGTGTGTGAAGCTGCAAGGTGCTTCTTCTTATCTATCAGATTGTATCCTTCTCGAGAGCCCGGGGTTCTAAACCACAAATTATTTGGGGTTTAGCTGCAGGTAAGTCATCATTGACCAATCGATTCAATCTATTTGGCATTATTTTTATAGCCGGCCGCCTGCCTGAGACCTAGGGCAAAACTACTTGGTCCTAGGGACCAAGCAGTTTTGCCGGCACCGCCTGGGAAGAACTTAATTTTTGCTAGTCTCCCTCAAATTCCTTAATTGCCATTTACGACAAAACAACCACGGGAAGGGATGTGGTAACCCTATTATATGCTAGGGCTACACGGCAAACCACGAGGCACTGCAAGTACTCAAATATTTGGAGTAGGTACCTACCTATTTTTCCTCCTGATACTTGAGTACCCAAAAATTGTAAAAAAAAACTGTGAATAGTTCACTAAAGTAATTGTCACGAGATTTCTTTTGACTTGACTTGTGCCACTCATTTTGCAAATTGGTTGATGCCCCATTTTTGCGCTTTTTCCTTGACGAAATCCCTTGTGCGATTGTTGGCAGTACCCGGAAAAGTACAATGGTTTTCCTTATGATAAGAGTACGTTAAGTTACTTCGCTAAGTAAGTATTATGCAGAAATATGCAAATTAAAAAGGAAATTCACTGATTGATATTTTTTTCAGATAGTCATGAAATACTTGCGTCAAATGGCGTTTGTTTTCCCGATGTACCTACTTTAGCTTTTTCCTCGATGTTATTTTTTACCATTCGATATTCGATAGGGTATTTATTTACTTAAAGATGAAGTAAGAGAAATAAGAATAGTAGAACTTCCTCCTTTTTTGAAGTCGATTATAAAAGTAGGTACCTAGTTATACTCGTATCTAATCGGCTTAAAAAAAACAGTTTTAGTTCTACAATACGGTAGTTTTTAACCCATCTAGCTAATTTCCTCCTAACCCATAATTATTCTGATTTTAGGGTTTCCTCAACGAACTCGGAATTTATAATATTAGTGAGATAAGGAAGTACGATTCATGCCTCAAAAGAGTTCTAGAATCTACTATGGGATTCTTGTTGACTTCAAGATTGTCTCACCTGATGGGAAGCAACGAAGAGGTCGACGGTGTATCAAGCTTGCCTATGAGAAACCTATTCAGTATTCACTTTAGGCTTGAAGGCTCTAAGGTTGTAGTTAAGGGGAAATATCGGGGGATGTCTGTTTCCTATAGAAACTGGAACATAAAAGTATTCTTTAGTATACGATGGACTAGTATTTCTTCAGTAGGTAAGTAATACAAGATTATTAAGTCACGGCAACGAACACAAAGTTTAACAGTTCTCTGCACATTTTTTCCTGTCATTATTTCCATGCAACAAATTTACAATGAAAAAGTCAACTAGGTAAGTATTAAACCAGCGCTTTAGTAGTAAACTCATTGAATCACCTTCTGACACGAAAGCCGTGTCAAAAGTATTGAACAAATACCTAAGTACCTATAGCAGTCTTGTAAATCAGGCGCTGTAAAATTAATATAATACAAATTAAAATAATGCTTTTTGAAAAAATGCTTTCAAAACTTTAGTACCCGGCGGGACTCGAACCCGCGACTACTGGTATTCCGTACCAGCGCGATAGCCGCTACGCCACGGGTAAGCTTCCCGCCAAGGTGAAATTAAGAAAGTGTTTTCTCGTGTTCTTCCGAGTAAGGCCTCGTAGTTATTACCTAGTGTAGTAAACACTAAAAAATAACGTTTATAAATTAAAATAAGTTTAAAAAAATTAAATACTTTTTCAGGTCCCTTCTTCAGGATTAACCAATCAATCCTGAAGAAGGGACCTGTAAAGGTCTCGAAACGTTAAGCTTTGAAACAATGCGCAAATTAAAATAAACACCACGCGATTAAAACCGAAAATGTATGTAAATTCAATACTTACAACATCGAGAAAACAGAAGAAAAATCTAAGTAATAAAAATGTGTAAATGATGGTAGGTTCGAATCCCGGCCTAGCGCGCATTTAATATCTTGTCTCTCAGAAAAAAAAACATCTCTCTTACGGTAAAGATCAGCATCATCGTGAGAAAACCGTCATGTCTTAGAACTCACTACCACGACGGTCCGAAGGCATGAGACATTCAATCGATCCTACACACAAATCCTTCACCCACAGTCATAAACTTTTTTAAGTCGATTACCCGAGTTATAGGTTCAGCCTCGTGCTAAATTTTACACAATACGAGTTTAAGTTTAACGTGGGGAATCTAAAGTTAAGACCATCAGGCCGCTCCTGGGGGAGTGCTGCCCGGTGTGTGAGGGTCCTCTCTGGCCTAGTATGGTAAACACTACGTCCATCGGATGCCAGAGCTCGTCGGAATTCCTTTCGGAGGATCATCGACAAGCACAATAAAAGTAAAATGGGCTCCCCATGCTACTTTTACTGTACTTTTTTCTGGTTATAACATTTAAGTTTTTCTGGCTACAATAAATATTTTTTTTGTATTTTCCAATCCGGAGTAGGCTCCCATGGCGTACTACCAAACCCCTCTAAATGGCCCTACACTGGGACGAATTAGCAGGCTAACAAAAACAAAAATAACATGTACTATTGATTTATTGACTTCATAAGTCCCGGTCTCGTAGAAATATCAGGATAAAAATACTCCCAAGGATTCAGTATATCAACATATCAAGTTTCAACTTACCTAACTGACTAAAACCATCTAAAACGAAACCAAACGACTTAAACTTACTGAATAATGGACCGACCTTTTAGCATGAAAATGAAACCGTAACGAAACATGCCAATCGTTTTTGAAAAGAAAAACTTGTTTTTTTTTTCAGTGCACTAACAAAAATTGAAGCACGAACTAACATGCAACGAGAAAAAAAACAAAAATGAAAAGAATTGTACGATTTAGAGTTGACGCTTATTGTATCGTTCCGATGAAGGATCGGAAACTGTGCCATCTAAGGGCGACATTGGACTGTTCATTTTTCCGATTTTTCTCTACCCACTAGCTACTCGATTTTACACTCTAATTTCTATTTTTGAATTCAAAATCGATTAAAACAATCCCTGGCTGTTCAATGCTAGAATCATTGGGAGTGGTTTACTCGCAGTGAACTAATATCACCCTAATGCAATTGGTATACAATACAATAAACTACTATACGTCAGGTATGGCGTTTCCGTGGAAGTATACAGATGACTTCATCGTATTATGATAATTCTTGTAGTGATGTAGGAACAAACATACAACTGATACAACCACGTGACCACTATCTTTACTGAAGTGCAAGATGTTGTTTTCTTAAATCATGGTCTAAGCAAAATTAGAAACTTAAACCACGTTTTACCTATAATGCAGTTTAGCTTGGGACAAGTCGGCCACATGTCTTGTCTAAGCCCGTTTTTAGAAAAGAGGCAATGTTGTATATTCTTACTTGTTTCTACTATGCTAAGACCATATGACGATCCTAGTTCGATACGTCATCGTCATAATATGTCGATCCTAGTTCGATACGGCATAGTGGGCGTTAAACTTAGCACATTTTAGGCTGAAAATTCCGTAATTTTTCAGTCGTTCAAAGGCCAAATTTCTGCTTGCTGTAATTATGGTCGAATACTTTCATTTATTTGTAGAAAACGGCGCGTTTATTGTAAATTCCATTGGTTAGGCAATTTCTGTTTAAATTAAACGGGAATTTTGTCGCATGCAAATAATTAAAATGGCAACTAAGGAGTTTGAACGAATAAGTATATTTAAACAGTGAGATGTTTATGGTTAAAAATATTACTATGTTTTCTATGTTATTTAACTTTAACTTTAATAAAACATTAAAACCTTTTTTAATATTACTGTTTTTTTCTGCCAAATGTCAGAGATAATGAAACTATCATATCGAAACTATAACTATAAGTTTTTTTTCGTTTCTGTGTAAAAGAGTGGCATTGTAATGCTGCTAACGTCCAATTTTGTTTTCGATATGACCGATGGCGATACAAAGTGCACCGGGACAGATAATCTTTATCTATAAAATACTTTGTCCTGAATGGCTGACAGACCGATGGCTGATAGGCACAATCTAAGCCGCTAATAGTAGAGAGCTGAAATTTGAAGAGTATGTAGGTAGTTATTCGATAAAAAAGGGTGTTTTGAAATCACCACGAAATCGAGACTTACGCGATTAAAACCGCAAGACTAAAGGTCATAGCTCATTAGAGCCACCCGACACCAACTCCGCACCGCCTCGCCTCGTGGGGTTAGTATTCTTTATTTGAACTAGTATGGGTATGCGCTCACTACATCAACTCCGTAGCATCACCGCATCGCCTCAGTCGCATGCCCTCCACGTGCGGACGGCAGGTGGACCACTCGGTGAAAACATGCTGCTCGCAAGCTTGCCTTGCATTGAATGCGCGCTGCCCGCGAGTGGCACGCGTGTAGACGTAGTGCCAATTGTTAACAGACTACACGAAAATTCCTGGACAGTCGTAGACCACGCGGCGTCTACCAGCGGCCAGCGCGGGGTCCACTGGTTGACCGCGCGAAGTTTATTAGTGATAACACGGTGTCCACCCGTGGACCACCTGTCGACAACGAGTGGACGCCGTGCGACGAGGCGGTGCCGGGTGGGTGCAGGGTGGCTCTAATGAGCTATGACCTTAAGTGTTAAGTTAAAAACTAAGTGTTGTTTTCGGAAGATAAATTATTATTTACCTATTACTAAACTTTTTAAATTCATACGATTTGTTATCATAGTTACATTTTCCCGGGTCTTTATCGCGTATTATTATTTATTTTCTTACCTCGACGTTTCAACCATGTTACAATGGGTGTCCCCTCGCGACCAAGAGACCTTATTAAATTATTACATTTTTTAACCTTCGTTTGCTGTCTTACAAATCTATTGGACCCGCCTACTAGTTTTTGGTTCTTTTATTAAATTTCATACGTCTATAGTAATTTTAGGGTCACCTATGTGAAATATTTGGCCCATTGTTTACATTTCCGGGCGCTATTATTGGCAGCTTTATGATGTAGAAGAAAATCAACTTTTCTACTTCCGGTTCTTGCCTAAATTATTTTATGTTAGTTGATATTTATTCTACCTACTTACATTCCTTTCAACTTTTTTGTCCTATGTTTTTGTTTCTTTAACTAAAATTATGCCAGAAGGTATTTATATTTTTTTATTCACTATATTTGAGTCCGAGTCGTGAAACGTGGGAGTCTAACCCACTAATGGGCCTTATTTAAAAAAAAATTGGTCTTATGGGTGGGCGCAGTACCTACTGAGCATTTTTCTATCGATAAGCGGCACTGCGGCATCCATATTACACCATGCTCACCGCTCTAACCTTACTATGATCTATTACCAGTGTGCAACGAGTGAAAAATGATACTATATTTATATTTAGAGATGATAACAAGACACACACACAAATAAAGGACCATACCATTTCTTAAATTTCCTTTGGCGATAACAAAAACTTCTGTGACCCCTGATTACCTATTACTTGTAAACAAACTTTGTGAGGATGAAAAAGAAAGAATTTCTTCCATTTCCGGCAATTAAGACAATCCCCAAACCAAAAACTTTCAAACATCAATAGAAAAAAAACTTTCAGCAATTTTCCCCGTAACAAGTTGATAGGGGTACAATCAAGATAACAAATAGGATATTTTTATAGCAATCTAGCTGACCTGGCGAACTTTGTTCCGTCTTAGAGGGAAAAAATGTCCGTCTGCTGGTTCTAAGCTACCTCAAAACCAATTTTCAGCCAAATCGGCTCAGCCGTTCTCAAGTTATAAATAGTGTAACTAACACGACTTTCTTTTTATATATATAGAAGAAGATATATACATAAACTAGCAGTGACCGCGACTTCATCCGCTTATTTTTTTTTGAAAATATAGCCTTCCTCAATAAATGGACCATCAAACACATTTTGGTCCGATTTTCAAATCGGACCAAGCAGCGGTTCCTGCGATTAGCGCGTTCAAACAAACAAACTCTTCAGCTTTATAATCATAGAGAGATTATTTACTTATTTATAATATTATTATTTATGCTGAACTGAAGAACTGAATTAACACATAGGCTACTTTTTATCCCGATTCCTGCGCGATCGGAAACCGCGAGGTGAAGCAATTATTTATAATTTATTTGAGAGTTGATAGGTAATTTTTACCGCGACTGTACCTCCCTACCTTCGTACAGCTACCTGAAAATGACTTCGCTATCAGATCGAGGGGAAACACCGAAAATGACCAAAACTGGGTTAATGAAGGACTTCTTATGCTGTTTCCTGAGTGCCACGTTTTACAATATTAATAGGGATCAAGTTTGACCGCAAAAATCAAGCGAAATAACTGAGAAATATTAAGATGGTGATTTAAAATGCATTAGTTTAAAAAAACAACTGGTTTTAGGCACTTAAGAGGATAGTCTCCATTCTCTTTCTCCATACAAACGTAGTTTAAATTTTCCTCCCTGGATAAAGACATTAGAGCAAATATGTTTATGCCATAAAACTTATATCTGTCATCACTATGCATCTACCTTTTTGTTTTTTTATTATTATTTTAATTAGAAAAAAAAAAAAGGTAGATTCACTGTCATGCATGACAGATATAGGTTTTATGGCATAAACATATTTGCTCATTAATAAAAAAACCTAATAAGTAGTCGTTTATAGCCTTATTTTATATGTAATCATCACCTAAGTGTGTCCAAAAATACATTTTAGTCTTAAGAACGTGGCGACTGTTACCATTTCCATACAAACTTAATACCAAAATAAAATATGAAAATTTAGTTTTCTACCTTAATATCGATATTATTCGGATTAAGATTTTATTTTTATAGGGCCCTCACCATAAGGTTTTCCAAAATATTCATTCGAAATGAAATAAAACGGAGAATCATTTTTTTCTTTTTTCCTGCGTAAATTACTAGTTTACATCTCATTTGTTTTATATTATTCCCAATAAAAAGTAATTTACGGTGTAAAAATGAAAAAAAATGTTTCTCCGTTTTATTTCATTTCGAATGAATATTTTGGAAAACCTGTACCTACTTCTATACAAATAGGTGTCAAAAACAGGTAACGTTGGTAACATGTAAGTATGTATATTGGGGGTAATCTCCGAAACTACCAGACCAATTTCAATAATTCTTTCACCAATAGCAGGCTACGTTATCCAGAAGTAACATAGGATACTTTTGATCCTGATATTCTTTCGGTATCGGGACTTACGCGGGTTACTTTGATGCTATTTTTAACCGACTTCAAAAAAGGAAGAGGTTCTTTAAGAATCCCTTCTTAAAAAACCTCTTCCTTTTTGAAGTTGCCTTTAAAGGTCCCTTCTTCAGGATTTAAAAACGGGTTCGTTCCGTTTTCCCCCAATTCCGTATTTTGGTACACAACATTACGAAAACAGAAGAAAAATCTATCATATCAAATCTGTTGAAAATTGGAACTTTCACATAGTGCAGGAAAAAGCGAATCATAGATGATGTCGATAATTTATCAAAGACACTTTCACTTTTTCAGTTTAAGGGACGGGAAATGAACCCCATTCTTTCATGACTTGCCTTTTTTGTAGTTGGTAAATAAACACTTACCTACACGGTTCGTTGGATGTTGAGAGTCACTATTTACTTTTTAAGGTTCCGTATCTCAAGGGTTTTTACTAATACCCTTTTACTAAGACTCTACTATCCGTCTGTCTGTCTGTCCCTAGGCTGTATCTCGGGAACCGCGATAGCTACATACCTTTGTCTTTGAATTTGTACCTTTTTCTGTGAATTTGTATATTAATAATCTCATAAAAACTCATTTAAAAGAAAGAAAACTTCTACTTGGAGAAGCACATAGTAAAAACAAATTACATGATCAAATCCGTCAAATAGATACAGAAAATAAAAACTAAAATAAAACAAAATAACAAAATTCATCACAGAAGTATTCTTTATTAGTATTATAGTTGTGGTATTATATTAGTTAATGTAGATTGAAAACTGTTACAGGTCTTAAAATTCTAAGTTATTTTAAATAGTAAATTTTAGACAAAGAGAATAATAATTCACAAAAACGCATAACCAAGGACTTTCTAAAACAATATTTTATACGAAAAAAGATGGTAAAGTGAATGTAAGAGTAAGAGTGTCCTAGAAAAGGCGATAGCAAATTATTTTTCCGAAATATGACAGCATACTAATTTATCGTTAATTTATTCCAAGATCTAACTTTGTTAGAAAAAGTTCCATTTAGTAGCACCAATGGCTTAACAAAAACTAGGTATCTAACTAGCTATCTACAAATAAACTTCGGTAGGTATTAATAAATCATACAGCTTCAGAACTTCAGTCCTGCTCCCCATTTTCGTGAAAGTCACCCAAACGAATTTACCCACAAGTTCTTAAGGGGCCTTTAGCCGCTAAATTCAAAATCACTGTCGGGTTCATCGAAAATTGTTGATTTTTCATGACAGAATGTTGTTGATTTTTTTTGTGTATTGTTTGTAGGTGACATTGTTTTCTACTTGTTGGTGTTGTTTCAAGATAAAAACTTCTTATTGGTTCAAAGCCTATCCAAATTTTAGACAAAAAATTACTGTTTTGGTTAAAATGTGTAAAGGCTTCAAAACCCTTCACCACATTTGTCTGGAAACTGCATTAAAATTTGGGAAACAATGTTGCCTACAATCCATACACAAACATTTTTTTAACATCATTCCATCACGAAATAATCAAAAAATTTCGATGAACCCGCCATGGATTTTAAATTTAGCGGCTATAGTCCTCTTAAATAAGATATTTCGTGTCACTCACCGTCTGGCACGTAGACATTAAGATAAAGGCAATCCTCAGAAAACTCTCTTTTCCTCGGCTCTTCTAGCTGCGAATCCAGTAACTTCATGAAAAGTTCATCGTGTTTACTCAAAGGGTTATTTACATCTTCCTTCTTGGGGTCACTTTGCATGCAATCCGGCGCGAAAATCGTGGCATTCCTGACCCCTTCCCACTGGGGCAAGTCCGTGTATTCCGGTGCCATGAACCTTCGGAAATCTATCGGAGGTTGTGCGTAAGGTATGCCAACATACGCAGCTATTCTCTTGGTCCGAAACCTAGTTATGTACATTCCCGAAACAGTTCCTTGGTTAGCAAGCGTTATTTGTTTAGGCTCTCTCGCCGTGAATACTATCGATGTTTTAAGTAACAGGAACAGCACTAGTAATCGAATCATTTTGTCGAAACTTTTGTCTCATTGTTGTGTGAACTCGTGTTTATTTAAGAAGCACGGTAAGCACTCCATTTTGGCATGGTTGTGCCGGCTTGGTTGAAAGGTGGTGCGTTACTGCTTCACGTGCAGAGTTCGGCCGTAAACAGTGGGGCTGTTCGTCGTTATAGCGACCAAGGAATTGGTATTGTGAGCTCTAAGTGGGTTAGAAGTGGCAGCGGTTGAAAATCTAAACTAATATTATAAAGAGGAAAGATTTATTTGTTTGTTTGTAACGAATAGGCTCTGAAACTAGGTACTGGACCGATTTCAAAAGTTATTTTACTAATAGAAAGCTACTTTTAATCCTGATATTCTCCCGGGATCGGGCCTTATGCGGGAGAAACCGCGGGACGCAGTTAGTAATAAATAAATCTGCTGCCTCAGTCTCCTCCAAAGGTCTAAGTATATTATGAAGATCGTATGCCTACAATGCCTTAGTAGGTATATTAAGATTTATTCAATTTGAATAATAATAGGGTTACACGAGTAAGTTATTTTATTATTATAATTCCTTACATTATGTTTTCTTTTTAATAAGAACCTAAATATTTCTAAGATCAAAAGATATTAACTATAATTTACGTATCCAATAAAAATAAACGTAATGATACAAACAGGACAAAATTGTTAGCAATTTTCTGGCAAAGATAAAATAATGCTTGGGAGTAGGTAATTAATGAAGAATATTTTCTAAGAATATTGTCGTTATGGGAGTAGGTAAGGTACCTTTGTTTTATTTTGTTGTCTAATCTTATTTAAGTCCCTGTGGATAACTTTAATTACTGTTTTATCTATGACAGTAGATGTTGTTTCCATTTTGTTTTGTTATTCGAATTTGATGTTTTTATTATTCTCGTAAAATATCTTGCTTAAATTATTAGTGTTGGAATTTGGAGTTTATTAAGTTAGACATTTATTTTCTGAGTGTACCTAGTTCAAACTATTAGTATGTTATGCAATTTGTGAATAAAGTACGGATTTAAAGCGAGGGCCATAGATGAATCAGGAGCAAGTGAAGGATTCTAACGACTGAATCATGACCGCAGGGAGTGATTTATGATGATTGAATCACGAGCGTAGTGTAGAGTAAAATTACTCCGACCTTCTTCCACGTTTAATTATATATTTAATAAAACCTCTATAGTCATCCAATCACTTTTTTTTCTACACCGAAGTTTGGTAGAGATCTTAAATCAAAGAGGTTTTATTTGTAGCAAAGAAGGCAGTTCTATGAAAGTCTTCGGTCTTCATGTAAATAGTTGGCAGTAAGCTTGCGACGCGAATGATCGCGTGACCGTAGCTAAGCCTGGAGTCATTGCATTCGGCTACCGGCTTTACAACTCAACCGGACTGCAAACCAAATGATCGGGCGATAGCCGGGTGAACGGACGAAGAAAATTCAGCGACCAAGTAGTGCGTTCATATTTGTTTCTTGCGTAAAACGCAATATTAGGACTTTTTTTTAGATGTGTTCTATCCCTATGTGAGAGTATCGTTTCGGGTTTTCTTTCTGTCTGTATCCCTACTGGTGGATAGTGGGGATTATGACAATAACCATGTTTTTATTGGCTTAATCTCCACCAACAAGGAATAACATTAATGGTAGGGAAAACGCCAACCCTTCATGATAATTTACCTAATCCCTTCTGATGGGATCTTTTAGTGGGGATTATGCCAATAAACCGTGTAGACTGTTGAACTGTGTGTCTAACCAAGGACTCTCTTGGCCAATTTAAAGTTTATAATCTGAATTCGTCCTTCGGTACCTATATTTCGCCTCATCTCCCCTTTTGTGGGTCATTGCGACTTTCATATTGATTTTTTTCTGTTACAGCTATTGTTCATGCAATGTATGGAAATTATGAATTTGTGAGGTTAGTAGTTACAAGTGAAGGTTTTGTTGTGTAATATTAGAAATATTAACAAGGACAAATACCTACAGCTTCAAAAATCCACCCGTGACGTGATCACTACATACCATAAAACAGAGTGGCTTCCCGCTGTCTGTCTGTCTGTTCCTAAGCATACGCTTAGATCTTTAAAACTACACAACGGATTTTGATGTGGTTTGAAATAAATAAAAAATTAAATAGTTACAGTGATTCAAGAAGAGGGGCTAGTTTATAATAAACTAGCTGCGTCCCGCGGTTTCATCCGCGTAAGTCCGTGGGAATATCGGGATCAAAAGTAGCCTCAATAATGTAGCTTTCTTTTGGTGGAAGAATTTTTTAAATCGGTCCAGTACTTTTTGAGTTTGGATATTTACTAGGTTACAGAATTAACACAGAATTACAAAAAACACAGAACAGAAAGTAACAGTTCATGTAACAGAATTACAAAAAAAAATCTCGAAAGAATAAAATCACTAACTTCCCTCTAAATTTTACAAAAAGCAGTAGTCAGTCAATATTTTACTTGTACTAATATAACTTTGTAGATGAACTGATTTTAGTTCAATGCAGGGCATCTATGATTTATAATTCAAAATTTATGTTTTGTTATCTTGTTATTACCAATTGTGATTTTACGCTCTAAAATTTTGCGGGCTAACATCTGACATCTTTCGTTAAAACATCTGAAATTCGCTAACGCTATCCCTGTCACGAAATTGGGGTTATATGGGCCCTTAAGGAGACTATGAAGCGCGTTTACCTCTTACATTTTTAACCTCTTTGTATGCAGAATTACGCGTCGACTCGCCCTTCAAAACAGTCCTCTTAAGAATGTGTGCCAAGTGTCATCAAAAGCGATCTGGGGCTGAAATGTTTACATTAGCCGAAATGGATCCATACCTATTTAAATTTAGTTTCGATCTTATCTTCATTTTTACGTAGCCTATTCATTGCAAACATTAATAACAACCAGTCTGAAATGATTTGCAACTTTTAACTTAGATATTTTCGCTATTTAAAATTATTTATAAAGAGCTCAATAAAGATCTAAAAATAATTTAAATATATAGAGTTTTAGGCATTTTAATTTTTTTATATCAAGTCCCAAGCCCAGCCAACAACAGCTGCTAGACAACAGGAGACCGTTAGCCAGTATTGTTGGTTGTAGAATATAGTAATTTAGTTTTTTGAATAGAATATTAAAATTTGATGTAAGCGTAAATCACCCAAAAAAGTACCCCTATGAGTTTATTGTGACTTCTTCTCATTACGGGCGGTTACGTGGTAATAAAACATACCGTTGAAAAGGTGATATGTGGATAGTTCATAATAAATAATAGTAATATACAGGGCGGTCCAACTAGTGACGTCAATAAACTTTTTTTAGATTCCTCACACCTGGGGGTATCCGAAAATACCCCATGTATGCTCTGCGATTTTTTGTAGTTTAGGAGTTATGGCCTTTTTTCTCATTTTCTACTAAAATGCGACCACTGAGACCTATTTGGTTATACTAACTGCAATAATTTAGATAATTGGCTGATTTCTTTTCAAATGTGGAGCTGAATAATAGGGCCATGTTACCTGTTACAAAAAAAGGCGTAACACAAAACAAACTGTTACAAATAAAAAAAGTATTTCATAAAGAGAGCGTAGACAAAACGCTATAAACACTTTAAAGAGCAATTAAAAGAAAAACTCGCCTATTATTTTTTTTCCAAACTAACTTCAAAAACTTCCTTACTTCATTAGCTATCTACCCTATCATTTTCATTGGTCTATCATTACAGGATCATATCAAAAAAATTATTTTAAAATTCCTTGGTCGAAAATTCTCTCACTCATCTTACTTAAACCTGAAGGGAAACTCCCGGCCTAATTTAATAACATAAAAAACATATTTGTTCTTATTTTATTTATAACATTTATTTGTACAAATCTTAATTAAGATTTGTGTGGAAGTTTTCTTGCGGAAGACAAAAACCATCACTAGATGGCGCTAGTGGTAAAATACATCGTGGTATCGTTGCGTTTTTATGTCAAAAATCACGTTAGTTATATGGGAGTTCCCTTAAATATTTGCGGCTACAGTAATACATCCTCTGTACAAATTCCAACTGTCTAGCTATCACGGTTTATGAGATACAGCCCGGTGCCAGACGGTCAGACAGCGAAGTCTTAGTAATAGGGATGAGTGAGAGAATTTTCGACCAAAGAATTTTTAAATAAAATTTTTGCTATGATCCTCTAATGATAGACCAATAAAAATGATAGGGTAGATAGCTAATGAAGTAAGGAAATTTTTGAAGTTAGTTTGGAAAAAAAATAATAGGCGAGTTTTTCTTTTAATTGCTCTTTAAAGTGTTTATAGCGTTTTGTCTACGCTCTCTTTATGAAATACTTTTTTTATTTGTAACAGTTTGTTTTGTGTTACGCCTTTTTTTGTAACAGGTAACATGGCCCTATTATTCAGCTCCACATTTGAAAAGAAATCAGCCAATTATCTAAAATATTGCAGTTAGTATAACCAAATAGGTCTCAGTGGTCGCATTTTAGTAGAAAATGAGAAAAAAGGCCATAACTCCTAAACTACAAAAAATCGCATAACATACACCCCATGTATGTTATGCGATTTTTTGTATTTTCGGATACCCCCAGGTGTGAGGAATCTAAAAAAAGTTTATTGACGTCACTAGTTGGTCCACCCTGTATAATAATATTAATTACAATACTAATATTGGTGATTTTACCGTTTAGAGCGGTGTTGGTCTAGTGGTAGATACCCCGGCTTTCATTCCGAGAGCCGTGGGTTCGAATCCAGGCCAACCGCGCACCAATGTCTTTTTCTTGAAGAAAAAGGTATGTGCGCTAATAACATCGCTCTTACGGTGAAGGTAAAACATCGTGAGAAAACCAACATGTCCTAGGACTCACCACGGTCCGAAGACATGGGATATTCAGTGTTTTCTATGTATCATATGTATGTATTTACAAAAAACAAGTATAATATTTTGTATGTCCGTTGTCTAGTACCCATAGTACAAGCCTAGTGCTTAGTTTGGGGCTAGATTGCGCTGTGTGAGATGGGCAGTGGGAAAAAACCCAACCCAATTTGGGAAAAAACCGGGTATTTATGTGGGAAAAAACCCAATAGACGGGTATTTTCATTACTTAACGTAATTATAACGATCTTAAAAAATTACTTTATTTTTATTTTTAGAACAAATTCAGCGAAAAATAGGTACTTTGCGATGTGCACATACTTTGCGCCAGCGTATACAGGGTGAACCATTTAAACGGGTCTTCAGGGGGATATCCTAAATTATAGGAGATAGCGAAAAATACTGAAAAGAGTTGCGTCCCCGATTTTGATAAAAACTAACATGGCATAATAGATTTTTGAAAAATTAATTACCCTGGCCAGGAATTAAACTTTGTCATTTTGCAAAAAAATAAACACCCTATATTATTGTACCGATCGATAGAGTTGCTGATAAAGATCAAATCCTGGAAACAAACATATTGTGGTAAATCGAGAAAAATGTCAAATTTTAATAAAAATATGAAATAGTCAAGTATGCTGTACAACGACCTACTCGATTTGCAGAACATGGTCTGAAATGATGATAAAATGCTAGATTTTATCATCATTTCAGAACATGTTCTGGTTTCAAAATTTCGCACACAGTTCAATGCATGAGCTTTGATGTGTGATGTAAGCAGTGATGCACAACTGATAGATTTCTTTTTTTGTGAAAATTAATATTTTTATTAAAAATGAGGCATTTGTCTTGATTTACCACACTATGTTTGTTTCCATTTATCAGCAACGCTTTCGATCAGTACAATAATATAGGGTGTTTATTTTTTTTGCAAAAAGTCAAGGTTTGATTCCTGGCTAGGGTAATTAATTTTTCGAAAATCTATTAATGCCATTTTATTTATTGTCAAAATCGGGGACGCAACTCCTTTCAGCAGTTTTCTCTTTCTCTTATAGTTTAGGATATCCCCCTGAAGGCCCGTTTAAATGGTTCACCCTGTATATTATTAATTTTGCAAAATTCTATTTCTTGTGTATTTCCACTAGATGTAATTTAATTATTTAAATATATTATTTTATTTTATTTTTATTTAATTAATTAGGTAGCATTAAGTAAATAAAACGTTTTTGTTGAATTATAAAGATAAACAAAGTTACATTAGCTCTAATTAGTCATAATAGTACTTAAATAGTACATACTATTTGATATATACATGTATCTACACATTACCTAGACGTTACATATGCTAAATATGAAAAAACCCGAATATTATCCCATTCGGGAATTTTCCCCGGGTTTTTTCCGGGTTTTTTCCCACATTTGGGTTTTTTCCGGGTAAAATCCCATCACTAGCTGTGTGTAACGTCGTGCAATATTTATTTATTTAAACCCTTGTCTCAATAATGTTATACCTACATTAATCTTCGGACACTTTACACAACAGACTCGACTTGCATACCCATAACTTTATATCGTTCGGTATCAAAGGGCGTTGTTTCGATGCACGATATACACTGGTTTATGTGATTCAGTCACGTGATCATGATCATAGACAGCTATTCTTTCGTGTTCTATGTTCATGTGTTCTACAAGGGTGGCTAAACTTGCTAGAATTACTCTAAAAATATATTATTTATTTATTTTATTAATTAATTCATTATGTGCAGTATGTAGTTTGGACGGTAGTTTAAGCTGTAGACATATTCAAGACCCGAAAGCGGTAAAAATGAGCCAAAACTAGTTTAACTGGCGCTACTAGTTAAAACTATTAAAAAATAATATTTATGTCATTCCCACTCATAAAAGATTATTTTGTTTTGGTGTTTGAATTTTGAACACAATTTACTAGTCGTCCATCTAAATGCTTATACAACCTCCTTGCGCGAAAAAAAACTTGGTACAAACTCCTTGCGCTTAGCATACCTACTCGACATACAAATTCTTTTGAGGGTTCCGTACCCACCCTTTATTCACTAGATGCATAATATACTATTATAAGTATAACATTTCCACTATTAGGATAGTACGGATTTACATTGAGGGCCATGAATCACTGGTGTCGCTCAGGATTTAAACACTTGAATCCTCCGCTACGCTCGTGATTCAATTATCGTGAATGACTCCCAACGGTCGTGATTCAGTCGTTAGAATCGTTCGCCTACTCGTGATTCAACTATGGCCTTCGCTTTAAATCCGTCCTTTATTTACTGATTGCACAATAGAACACTATTCGATTCACTTATGTAGTAAAAATAGCTCAATAGAGTAGGTAAGTAACTTTGGACTTAAATAACTTCCCTTTCATCTAGAAATACGCAGTCGCAAAGATATGTCATACTTAAGCCGTCTTACGGTCAGGCACTGGAACTAAGACACTGATCCTAAAATCCTAACTAATCATAAGAAACTCGAGAGTTTACTTTATGAAACCTTTGTAGTAAAAGTAGTGTGTGATTGTTCTTTTAAGCTATTGCATAGCTTTTATCGCGGGCTTTGAGCGCGGCGACCGAAACAAGAAATTCCGTAACGAAAATAAAACCTAACACGCAATGCTATGCGATAGCTTTACTGCGGCAGCCCCCGAGTGCCACACGTTTTTTTTTCACATATTTAGAGGCTAGAGCTTCCGCGGTTTCACCTACACAATTCCTGATCCCGTGGAAACTTCTAATAGGCTTGTATTATGGTAACCCGATAATTGATGGCGACATTTAAAACGCTTTTATTTGTATGAAAGTAATGAATAAGTAGAAAAAACCGCCTGAAAATGTGGTATAAATACTTGTTCTCGGCGAGAATCGACCCCGGAACCTTCTGCGTCGCAGGCGGGTTGCCGTTCGTCGTAGCACTACATTAAGTCGCCACTGATTGATTTGTTGATCATGGCAGGGATTGGTAAGTCCTCTTAGTGTCGGCGCACACGGGCCACCGGCCACAACCACAAAACGCCGCCAACGACATATTTCCTGTAGTTTTCATACATTTTATATGGACTCGCCGCACACGGTTGACGCCGGTGGCCGCCATACGCTTCTAATCGTCGCTGCTCGCTGCTTGTGGCCCGTACCGGCCGCTAAACGCCCGCGCCGACACAAAACGTCGCCACATGCCACTCGCGCGATTCCGCACCCCTTTCTCTCTTTCCCAGTTAACCTGTTCTAGTCGGAGGCAACGCACGCACGTAGTGTTGTCTCGTGTTGTTAAAAATATGGATGTCAGCCACCGACCACAAGTGGTGACCACCGGCCACAAGTGGGTGTCGCGCGCTTCAGCTACTTTTGTAGCTGCATCTAGCTTCTCGTGGTGGCGTTTGTGGCTGTGGCCGGTGGCTCGTGTGCGGGAGCCCTTAGACATCTTAGGGACTTGTATAAAAAGCGCCACAAGCGCGCAGCCACGACGGTATGAAAATTAAATGAATGGTACGACCACAAGTACCGACTAAATGTATGGCAGCCGGTACATAATGGCCATCTCTGCTCGCATCCCCCGACACGATTAACCTGTCTAGACGGCTTTTTCGAATGACTGTATTATAGGTATACCTACCTATAGGCTGTGATACGATTATGGGACGCGCGCCCACGACGCACTTTCGTAGGTATATTGCGTCTCTTAGAGGCCATAATTATTTTTTTCACAGTGCTATGTCCGCGCGACCGGGGCGCTTTCTATATCAAGTCCCTTACGGCGGTGGGTGGTTACAAGCCGTGGTGGAAAACTGCCATGGAAATATAAATTTTAATATTAATATAAATAGCTTTCATTCCTTATTTGATGTTACTCTTACTATATGAAATGAAACTAGTGATCCACTGTGAAGTTGACGTCTTATATCTAAAAATAGCTCTAAGAATGAATGAATATGAATGGACTGAATGTACCAAGGAAGATTTTTTAGACAGGTAAAATATTTCCTTTTGAAACTGATTATGACTGACAGTCCTTCTGGAAAGACGTTATTAAATTGTATATTATGATTCAATATTATTCATGTACAAGAGAAATTATATTTGTTGTAGGTACATAGTGTTTGGTTTCCTCTTTTTACATGTTAGTTTTTTTTTGGTCACTATCTCTCTAGCTAGATGGTCAGTGACGATACGATCTAGGATGTCGCACGCTCAACAATTTCATTGTGGCTGCGCCGAAATACATATCGGAACAAGTCCCCTTGGTACTACTTGAATTAAAAGACAGTTTTGTTATTGTTACAGCTACTCCGCGGCCCAATAATGTATCAATTGATACTTGTTTTTGTGTGTTTCCTCCCTAAAATCTGCTGACTACAGTTGGTAATAAATAATCTGAAGTAATACGCTTATTGAAAAGTCACAGCCCGAAATTTTTTAGTGACTATCGACTATCTACCTAAACAAAATTAAGAAAGGATTTTCGCGTCTTTGCAGAAGCGTCTTAGTTTCACAAGACCGTGACAAAAATATGACATGAGTTCGACAGCTGTCTTCTTTGCTCTGTTTTAAAGAGGATAGTCTCCATTCTCTTTCTCCATACAAACGTAGTTTAAATTTTCCTCCCTGGATAAATACATTTGAGCAAATATGTTTATGCCATTAAACTTATAATATCTGTCATGACTATGAATCTACCTTTTTATTTTTTTCATTTTATTATTTTTCTTATTTTTTATTATTATTTTATTTAGAAAAAAAAAAGGTAGATGCATTGTCATGACAGATATAGGTTTTATGGCATAAACATATTTGCTCTAATGTCTTTATCCAGGGAGGAAAATGTAAACTACGTTTGTATGGAGAAAGAGAATGGAGACTATCCTCAAGACACATCGCGCTTGCTTTAAAATCAAGTTTAATAAGGGTAAATTACCGTAACTTTTTTGTAGCCATGAAAAAGGAAAGTAATTGCATCTAAACCCCTTTTTTTGTATGACACATCACTGTAAACGTAGCGTCAAAATGTTTACGATTATTTCTAGTGTAGGAATGTTTTGGCACAAGAAGTGAGAACGTTATTTCCTGTTTAAACTGCCTAATATATTTCCCTATTGGTATGTAAATGCAGATCAACCATGGTAGTCAGGGATACAATTGCCAAAATACCTTATAAGCACAGACGAGCATCGGATTTTTTTATAGCTACGGCTAAAAGAATCAGCGAATGAGTATTCCTATTAATTCCCAGATTTTAATGTGAAACATCTATAGGCGACCTGAATTAGCATGGCGATACAGGCCATGGCGACGTCACGCTATTATATATATAATATGATGGACTAGTATGTAGTATACGTTGTGAGTCGATGTTTTACATCTGTCAGGTGTCCCATGACGGTTCACATTTTTTCACATCATCATGTTTCTAGCATTGATTTTTTTGCAGTAACATCAGCTATAATTTTGGCGAATGTCACTAGGAAGCTCTGTAAATTGGCAGGGTCTCCGAAGTCCCCAACTATTCAATTTCATCATCCGTAGCCACTTATTAAGACTTAAAAAGCCCGACTTTACCGACTGCGAAGGTATCACGGAGGGAAGGAGTAGAATTTAAGAGGCTAAAGGAGAACACCTTGACCATTTTTCGTTTCTTATCTCATGTAAAAAAAATTAAAAGCTGCAACCGGCTTTTTTACATGAGACAGACTAGAATTTGACCTCATCTCATGGTTTACATACATAATTTGACAGTACGGTGCGGTGCGGCTTTAATGGTCTGTTACGGCTAATATGTGTGAATGTATCCCTTACTTCTATAGCAAACCTAGCTACTGTTGGCACTATTTCAATATAATAAATTTAATGAACTCTTTTGGGAGTTTTAAAAATGGAATGGAAATTCTACTACAAATCTTAAATGCTGAACAATAAAATTCTGAGGCAGAAATCGAACTTCGCACAATTGGAAACGAAATCTAAATTATTATTACATGCAGGGCTATAAAAACCCTGAAAAAATACTTTGAGTCTGAACAAAATGTATTTATGTCATTTTAAGTGAAAGCGAAAAATACACTTGTCAAATTTAATTTCATTTTTTTTCAGCGTTTTGTTCAAACAAGGCGCTTCTATGGTTACATTTCGCGTGCATACGAAAAAAACGCTTGTGACTCTTGTTACTTTTAACCGACTTCAAAAAGCACGACCGTTAAGTATATATAATATTTAACAAACTCGACTCTGTAAATACCTAATGCATTTAAATTCACAAACGAAGGACACATTGAAAAAGAAACGTCAAAGCAACCTCCAAACCGCAACCGCGTCACAATTACAAATAAACATATTCTACGAAAATATTTAAATCAGCCACTTTTGAAGGTACTTTAACAATCTGATAAGGTATTTGACTTCATGAATAACAACATTCACCCTTGAACCGTATAGTTTCAGACGGTCAAATGGTACCCAAAAACCAAGGTTAGATCGACGATTGTTCGGTAAACGTTGAGAAATTACCATGTTTAAGAAAAGTATAATTATTGACCGAGAGCGAAACGCCTCTGCTGTAAAGGTGGAAACATATTAAGGGCCCTATTCTGAAAAACTGAAAATCCATGTCGGGCGCATCGAAAATTGTTGATTATTTCATGACGGAATGTCGTAGAACTTTTTTTGTGTACAGATTGTAGGCGACATTGTTTCCGATATTTTAGTGCAGTTTCCATACAAATATGTCGAAACTTATTGAAGCCTATCGACATTTTAGCCAAATCAGACATTTTTTGTCTAAAATTTGGATAGGCTTTGCACCAATAGGAGGTTCTTGTCTTAAAACTACACCAAAATGTAGGAAACAATGTCACCTACAATCTGTGCACAAAAAAAAGTTCTACGACATTCCGTCATGAAATAATCAACAATTTTCGATGAGCTCGACAGGGATTTTCAGTTTCAAGGTCGTTGGCGTTGATACTCCTCTTAACTTGGCGTCTTCTTCTTCTTCTTTTAGAATTAGAGTTTTCAGGTCGCCTTAAGGCCTCTAACTTGACCTAACGACTGCTATCACAGATAACAACCGTGTTTTCCTTCTTTTCGTGTAGTAGTGTACACGAAAAGAAAGAAAACCAGGCATATACTTATTAAACAACTTCTAAAAAGGAGGAGGTTTTCAATTCCACTGTATATATTTTTTTAATTTTCAATTCCACTGTATATATTTTTTTAATTTTCAATTCCACTGTATATATTTTTTTTAATATGTTTAATAATATGTTAACAAGTAGAAACCTACTTTCGCTTTGCTCGTATTCGCCCTTAGCCCTTTTAGCCCTCATAGGTTACTACCTAAGGGCTTTTAGCCATTAGGTAGTAACCTATGGTACCGTGTGGCGGTGGTAAGCATCCATCGTGCCTGGCTTTTTACCACACATCACACTGCAGCACTGGTCTAAAATGTATAGCAAAGCGGACTCGACCATGTTCTAATACGGAGGTCGGGCCAACGGCTAAGAAACACGGGTCGGAACTTGCCATATAACTTACTTTCCTAGCTTTCCGTCATTCTAGGTGAGCGCGCTACATTTTAGACCACATGTTCTTGTCAATCGCTTATCAATTCTAAAAATGCCCTACAAATTGCTTACCATGAAAAAATTGTTTTCCGCTAGTTTTCCGCATGAGTAGCACTTCGTATTGATAGTCAGATATAACTTGTAAAAGTGGTTCGCTAAGAATATTTTGTAAACATCGCCAGTGGTTGCCAAAGTTGGCCACAACGGGCTACGTGCAGAAAGTTTGACAACGTCTGGTGGTTCCCAAACTTTAGACATGTTTAGATAACTGGTGACAGTATTGGTCAAAGAGATTTCGAATTTCAATATTTAGAACTAGCTGCAACCCGCGGATTGAGTTCAATATTGGGTTTAAAAACAAATATTTTCAAGCATAAATATTTGCACCCAGCGGGAATCGAACCCGCAACCTTCTGCATTGTAGTCGGGTCTTCCTCCGACGCGCCACAGAGGTCGTTTTTTAGGGTTTCTTACCCAAAGGGTAAAAACGGGACCCTATTACTGAGGCTTCGCTGTCCGTCTGTTACCAGCCTGTTACTTTTTTACCAGTTACTCTCAGTTAACTCTAACGATCGTATCAATTTGCTCCACTTTCCCATATGTTCCTTAATACTGAATCAAAGTTACATGATTGCTTGTTAACGAATACTCACTAATGCTAATGCGCAGCCATTGTGGATAATTTACACGGTGAAATCTAGGTTGATAGCCTTGGTTTCACCCGCGTAAGTCCCGATTCCGTGGGAATATCGCGATCAAAAGTAGGCTATGTAACTCCCTGATAATGTAGCTTTCTATTGGTAAAATAAATTTTTAAATAGGTCCAGTGGTTTGTATGTATGTATGTATATTGAGGGTTTAGATTACCCCTAATATACATACCTACAAACATACATGTTACTAACGTTACCTATTTATAAAATTAGTATAGAAATATAAATTCTGTAAACAAACACAGCGCCATCTAGCCCCGTGCTAATAGATTGGGAGGGGGCAGTCGGTCATCTTACCTCATTAGTACCAACTGGAGACTTATATGGTGGAAAGAGTAGTAAAAGTTATGCTAAAAAAACTCGGTCGGCCTCGAGTCGGCCTGGGCCCGTCCGAGTTCAGCCCGTTTTTAGGGGAGCAATTGGGCCTGGGAACTTACCTCATTAGTACCAAGTTGGGACTAATATGGTGGAAAGAGTAGTAAAAGTTATGCTAAAAAAACTCGGTCGGCCTTGAGTCGACCTGGGCCCGTCCGAGCTCAGCCCGTTTTTAGGGGAGCAATCGGGCCTGGGAACTTACCTCATTAGTACCAAGTTGGGACTAATATGGTAGAAAGTAGACTAAAAGTTATGCTTAAAAAACTCGGTCGGCCTCGAGTCGGCCTGGGCCCGTCCCTACTCAGCCCAGTTTTATGTTGGTATACTAAAACTTAGACGCTTAGTTCTGAGAAACTGTAACTTCGCATACATATACGTTATAACTACGCAATCAAAGTTTAGAATTAAAATTTAAAAAAAAAGTTTCTGTAGGGTAGCTCCCGTACATGTAAGATGGAGATTTTTTTTTAAAGTCGCGTCTAGCCCATCGTGTGGGATATCGTTAGAAAGCTTTTTAAAAAATATTGTGGGTCTTCTAAAACCTTTTTACATTTAAGGGTTCCGTTTGCCAAATACTGATCTTTAAAATGTTACTATTTTCAGAGTCATATTTTGCTATTATAATATCGAATCATAGGATGAAACTATTATGGTGAGGAAGTGGACTTAAAGTTATGTGAAAAAAACTTGGTCAGCCGCGAGTCAGCCTGTAAGTTTCGTAACTCAGCCCAGGAATATGTTTACGTACTAATCTAAGATGCTTAGTACTAGTTCGCGTCTATCTCATCGTGTGGGGTACCATTAGAAAGCTTGTTTAAAAATATTGAGGGTTTTCTAAAACCATTTTTCATTTAAGGGTTCCGTTTGCAGAATATTGATCTTTAAAACGTAACTATTTTCAGAGTCATGTGTCGTTATTGTGTATTTGAGTAATAGGAAGCCGTAACTTCGCATATGTATACGTATTAACTACGCGAACAAAGTTGAGAAATAAAATTAAAAAAAAATAGTTTTGTAGGGTAGCTCCCGTACTCCCGTTATAACGTATATGTATGCGAAGTTACAGTTTCTCAGAACTAAGCGTTTAGGTTTAGTATACCAACATAAAACTGGGCTGAGTAGGGACGGGCCCAGGCCGACTCGAGGCCGACCGAGTTTTTTAAGCATAACTTTTAGTCTACTTTCTACCATATTAGTCCCAACTTGGTACTAATGAGGTAAGTTCCCAGGCCCGATTGCTCCCCTAAAAACGGGCTGAGCTCGGACGGGCCCGGGCCGACTCGAGGCCGACCGAGTTTTTTTAGCATAACTTTTACTACTCTTTCTACCATATTAGTCCCAACTTGGTACTAATGAGGTAAGTTCCCAGGCCCGATTGCTCCCCTAAAAACGGGCTGAGCTCGGACAGGCCCAGGCCGAATCGCGGCTGACCGAGTTTTTTAGGCATAACTTTTACTACTCTTTCCACCATATAAGTCTCCAGTTGGTAGTAATGAGGTAAGATGACCGACTGCCCCCTCCCAATCTATAAGTTACAGCTTGTGTTACGGTGACTAGACAACGGATATAATACCTACTTATATTTATTTTTCTTTTACAAGACACCCAGACAAGAAACAAATATTTATTTTTAGCATAAATACATGCACCCGACAAAGATAAATTACAAAAACAAAGTAAAGTTTGGTTTCATTCAAAATACATTAAAGACAAACACAACTTAAATTTGAAAAACTTTTTTTTACTAGTTTAATGTAATGGCTTGGAAATTGACAGCATGTGAATGGTCTATTACTTAAGTGGAAGTGTTGCTTGACGAATGGTAATTAGGGTTTAAAAGGTTGGATTGAGTAGCATATCGATTTATTTCTCTAATTTATCTCGAAACTAGGATTATTAGGGTGATGTTAGACAGTTCATTTTTCTTTCATTATTGATTCATTTTGAGTGATTCACTGAAAATGAACGACAAGTTTAGCGTGTGGCTACGATTCACTTTTAGTTCATTTTTAGTGATTCACCGAAAATTAATGATAAGTGAAACGTGTAAATATCATCATTCATTGTTAACGCATCCACTGGCATGTCAACGTTAATCAAAAATCAACAAAAAGTTTAACGTCTAAATAGCTTATGCCATTTGTTTCAATTCACATTAGTTTGGGGTTTTTGGCACTTTTATTCAAAAATGCGTCAAAGAAATGTCAAATTTAGATGTGGGTAGAGAGAAAACGCCAACTTGAGCGTTTTCTCTCTCCCCACTAGCCACTCAATTGTACACTCTAATTCCAATTATTTTTTATTCAAAACAATCCTTGGCTGTTCACTCGCAGTGAATCACTGGGAATGAATCACTCGCAATGAACTGCCTAATATCACCCTTATCTAACTAGCTGTGCTCCACAGTTTAACCCTACGCGGGTTCTGAACCCGTGGGAATTTCAAATCGCTTTCTTAAAACGGATGCACCTTTATAAAGAACACACTCTAAAAACAGCGCGCTACTCATTTCATTTCATTTCATTTATTTGCTTTCATATAGTACAATAGATGTTACATAGGCATATTTGTTCACATATGAGCCCTGCCAGGCATTGCAATTTCGTGGTGGTAAACCGAGGCTTTTTTTACTTTGAATAACACTACTACTAACAGTGGTTTAGGCTGTGCGTTGATTCATCACAATCATCAGTCAGTTAGAAGAAACATTTTATATCCGAGACCTAGTCAATTAACACATTTCCAATACCACCAACTGGTGGAAAAAAAATGTATAAGCGAAAAAAAAAACAGAAACAATTTGTCCATTTCCATTAGTTTTTTTTCCCAAATTTCATTACGCACGCGAACAAAAAACTTCCGCTGAAAACTTTAACGAAAAATAAATACAATTATTCAGTGTAAAAAGCCGTCAGTGGCCAACAAATGGGTATACTGCTTAGATGAAAACAAAAAACAGCAGATACGTTACCTAGTCTCGGAAAATGAGACAATAAAACTGCGTCTAGCTGACGCACTAGCCTCAGTCGTATGTAGAACCGTTGTCGCGTAAGCACGTGCTGTCACACTGTGATTATCTTTTTGACATGCCTTTTTGCTTATTTACAAAGCCTGAATCATTCTTAAAGACAAATGTTTTTAAATACCTACAATAATTTTATGAAAATGCATGTAGGTGTTTCTAGGTCATTTTTCGAATACGCTTAGAATATACCGTATCTACTATTTTTGTTTTCATCTTAGGTATACTGGCGATGAATAGCCGGCGTGCCCGTAATAAGGGGCCTTTCGCTTTTATTATCCGCTCTAAAATTACTGACAGACAACCTAAATCCTTTTGTTGAATGTTTTTTGTAGATATTTTCGAATTTTCCGTTATTAAAAAGAATGTTGTGAGTAGGTATGGCTCATTTTTGTGGAAATTCTGAGAACTTCCGCCTCAACCCGAACCAGTCTTTAGAAGTCGATCTTTTAAACAGTAAAAGGGAAATTTTCTTGAAGATAAGGAGTATTATATTATTACGGGAAAAGTCTACCAACTCTTTTCTCCATAGGTACAAACTTTACAAACGTAGTCGACTGTTTCCTCCTTGGATAAAGACATTAGACAAAATATGTTTGTTTATGCCATAAATCTATATCAATATCAGCCATGCTATGAACGACCATGCCCCTAGGTTTTTCTATGTAATTCTTCTAAATTTTATTTCTATTCTAATCAGCAAAATTTATAAAACGTAGGAGCATGGAATGGTCATGGCAGATATAAGTTTTATGGCATAAACATTTTTGTTCTAATGTTTTTATCTACGGAGGAAACAGTCGACCACGTTTGTATAGAGAAAGAGCAAGTAGACTTTCCTCTTAAAGATCCTTATTTTTTAGTGTGTGTGTGTGTTGTGGATGTGTTTTCTTCTTTTTATATAGAAACTTATTTTAACAGACAGACAGACATAGTTACTTTTGCGCTTATAATGTTAGTAAGGATTATTCCTCCAGTTCCACTATCATATTGCTCAATAGTAAATATGCGACAATGTGAATCGCATGATCACTGCAAAGACCTCATGAGTTTCTTGTGTCTTCTTCTCATAGGAGGTCGCGTTCCGAAGACACACTAGATTACTGTTCAAAGTGTTCTGTGAATATAAAAATAATAAACACATTTTGAGACAGGTCGTTTCAGGACAGGGCAGCGAATAAGCCCAAAGCCTACTAAACCGTTTTGGGCTAGATTTCTAGGCTAGGGCAACGTCCTGCTATATTTTTACCCACATGAATCGCTACATATAGTATAAAAAGTCGCATCCCGCTGTCTGTCTTAAAAACCTACGACCTCTTGGTCCGTCCAAGTATTTACTTTAAAATATTACAGGAAGGTGACGCTCCGTGGGTAAATAACAGTTCCGTGAAATATTTTTTTTCAATTCTTAGTACGATATACTTTACCTACATTTTTAGGGTTCCCGAGGTGTATTGGATATTAAATGACAAACGTACGGGTAAAGCAAATAAAAAACTAGATGAGCACATTCTTAAAAACATGTTTTAATTAATTTCATCACATTTATACCTATTTAGCTAAATGTAGATTTAAAATGTCAAACGTGTGATCATTAGTGATCAAATGTAATTAAAATAGGTACCTACCTATCAGAATAAAATATCAAATAAGTAATAATAAAGTTAAAATGGCAGCTATCAGAAAGAATAAATAAATAAATACCTAGTATTTTCTTCTGTTTTCGCGATGTTGTATTAAAATTAAAGACATTTTTCGGTTTTAAAACACGCGCTTTAAAAACTTGATTTTAACCGAAAAATGTCTTTAATAATACCTATCAAAATTTACATCTCTTGTAGGTCATTAATTTGATCTTCTTCTCATTTGAGCGATGTTCCCGGTTACATCCCTCTCGAAAGCCCGGGGTTAGCTGAAACCCCAAATAATTTAGGGTCGGCACAGTAAGTAAGTCATTAATATCATTGAACATACCTACTGCAAATAGATTTAGCAATACTTTTACGGCCGGCCGTCTGCCTGACACCAGGTCCTGAATTTGTTATGCTTTATTATGTCTAGAAACTCGTTGTACACTAATAATAATATTTATTTGAATTGGCGAAAGCGCCATCATCAAGCTTTTCCCAAAAGAAGCTGTTTGTACAGAATGTTGGTCAATTCACATATATCACTATTTGTAAGCAATACGCTCTGATCCGAATTTGCAGACCAAAACGCAGCTCTAGATAAAAAAAAAGTATAAATGAATATTGCAAGACGTTACACAAAGTGCAATCTAGCCCAAACTAAGCAATAGGCTTGTACTATGGGTACTAGACAACGGATATATACCACTACATAAAAAAAAAAGATTTTTGTAAATACATAGGTACATATTATGATACATAGAAAACACCCAGACCAAAATAAGTACCTACCTATAAATTTACTGCAGTCTTAAGAATGAAAGGGGATACAAAAATAAATTAAAATTACACGAAAATATCTTTCTAATATATACAATTTCCATGTCATAATGTTAGTTACCGTACTCCTCCGAAACGGCGCGACCTATTTTTACCAAATTTTATATGAGTAGGTCTGAGAATCGGCTACTATCTATAATTTATAAGGCAAAACAACGTTTGCCGGGTCAGCTAGTTAACCTATAAAACCTTCGAATCAAAAATATACGGATCCCTTTACAATAAAAATAATGAGTCGGCACGTGTAAACCGGGATTTATATTTGCAATGTTTGTTATGCAAATTCTATTGACTTGTTCAATCTTATCAGAGACCGTGTAGAGTGCAGACTTTATATCGGGCGATAATTGTTTAAATTCTAATTTAGGTATCATGAATAGGAGGTAATCTTTGGATATATGTGTAATAACTTAACATTATGTTAAATGAAATAGCTAAAAAACTTAAACAACCTGTTGCCGTGTAACCCCGGGGTAGAATAGGGTTACACCGTCTCTTGCCGCGGGTGTCGTAAGGCGACTAAGGGATCTGAGGGAGATTAGCAAACCTTAAGCTTTCCCCTGCGGTGGAGGATAAACTACTTGGTCCCTAGGAGGGCTGGAGTCAAGCAGGCGGACGGCCGTAAAAGTATTGCCAAATCTATTTGCAACAGGTATAGTCAATGACGATGAGTTAATGACTGACTACTGCGTAACAAAAAAACAATTTGGGGTTTAGCGACCTCGGACTCCCAAGAGGAATACGACCGGAAACATAGCATTATACTATCACTTCTTTGTTACTGAAGGACCCTATAATAAATATTATGGGCGAAAAATCATTGGTCTGCAGATATTCCCAATTCTTAGACTCAAAAGTTCATTTTAATGAATTCAATATAGGTAATAACGTCAACAAAGTAGTATAATTACTTCTCTCTTTCACTCAGTTGCTCTGTCTCTTTTTATCTAATAACTTGATAAAATGAACAAAACAAATCTTTATTTATACCTAAGTTGTATTCGTAATTTCCGATAGTGTGTGTACATTAGTTGGACGAAGGAGGCAGTTTTGTGATCTTTATATTGAAGTGATATTTTAATATTTATGTGAAAAACTATTTAATTTTAATATAGACGGGTATTATCACATAAGTTTTACATACCCACAGGTAGGTGACGTATTATAAATTAGTCGTGTAGCCCCGGCATAGAATAAGGTTACCCCATCTCTTCCCGTGGGTGTCGTAAAAGGCGACCTAAGGATCTGAGGGAGATAAGTTCTCCCTGCGCGTTGGCGGATAAACCGCTTGGTCTGTAGTAGGGTTGTGTCAGACAGGCAGTCAGCAGTAAAAATATTGCCAAATTTAATGGCAGAGGGTATGGTCAATGATGACTTGAACCTACCCCTCGCCACCTCGCAAAGAAAACTTAAGATTTGCTAGTCTCTCTCAGATCCCTTAGTCGCCTTTTACGAAACCCACGGGAAGAGATGGGGTAACCCTATTCTATGCCGGGGGCGGGGATACACGGCAAAACTTTTGAAACTGACTGTACCTACAAAGTAAAATAATTAAAATTATTCTGAGAAACAATTTCTTATCACTATTTCGATAACCCTTTGATCACTAAACTTCGCCGGATTGAGTGCATTGAATAAATGTCAACAAACACAAACTAAGTCCCGATCCCGTGAAAATATCGGGATAAAAAGTAGCTTATGTGTTAATCCAGCTTTCCAGTTATTTGCATAACAAGTTTCATCGCAATCAATTCAGTAGTTTTGCGTAAAGGAGTGACAAACATAGTTATTAGTTTACTTACTTGCCATAGGTGTCTACTCACTTACTTACACAGAAACCATCACATTTATTCCTCCATTTATCTACCTATCTATATCTTAGACAGAAAGATAAATGCTTTATTGTACCAAAACACAAACATAAATCTAACATGGCAGCCTAACGCCTAACGAAACCTAAAGCTAAGTATCTAATAATAGTACCTAGAAACTCCAGCTAAAATATTAAAGGAGATCGCATAGGTCTTAATAAGAATTTTAATAGTTGATTGATTATAATGCGTTACTTTTCGGAACTCCATAACAACTATGTTAAACAATAATGTTTTGTTTTTGTTTTTAGTCCCGACACCCGACTAGTGCCAAAATAAGCTTTTTGCACGCTGCACGCTGCACTCTGTGTTGTAGCACTACTTGGGTATCGAGGCTAAAAATTAAACTTTATTTTTACAGATACTTTTCTTCTGTTTTCGCGATGTCAATCCTGAAGGAGGCCGCCCATTGTGCCACCTAGATATAAGTTATTTTATGTATTTCTTTAAATTGTTTTTTTTTTTATATTGGTGTTACAATAAAGAATTAATCAATCAATCAATCAAGGAGAGACCTGTAAAGGCCTCGAAACGTTGACCATTGCAACAATGCTTAAAGTAATAAACACCACGCGATTAAAACCGAAAAATGAGTTTAATTTCATTATTTTTACGTTTGTATGAAGATATCCTTTCCTCTTAATGGAGAACGCATTTATATAATATTTAATATAGTTTTGTTCCCTAAGTTAGCTTATAAATAAAAACTTTTATTAAATTTTCAGATGACAATGAAGACGACAATCATACTCTTGTGCGCATTGTTTGCGACTTGTCTTACGCAAAGATCACCGTATGCAGGAAGAAAAGCAATCGGATATCCTATTGTGGAGGAGGAGACTACTACAGAAGGGCTTAGTGATAGGTATGGCGGTATGACCATTTAGTATGATTTCAAACTAACATAGCGTCGGCCTAAGTTGTTAACCTGCTTAATCCATTTTGACCAACTTTACAGGGCGTTAAAAAAACTGAATAATTAATTTGTTTATCAAGGTAATTCAAATTTTACAGTTTTATTCCTTTCTAGAGAAATAATTATTTTAATGCTTAAAATACTAGTTTTCTTTAGGATTTCTAGTAAAAAAACGAAAAAAAGGGATTTAGCTGGTTTACGTATCCAATATTTTAGCTAGTTTGCGACTAAGCAGTTTAGCGGTCGAAATAAGTAGGAATTATTAATATAATTATTAATAATTCCTACTTACTGGTGTGTACGGGTGTGTATGGGGTCCACTAGGGTGTGTATGGGGTCCACTTGGGTGTGTACGGGGTCCACTTGGGTGTGTATGGGGTCCACTAGGGTGTGTATGGGGTCCACTTAGGGTGTGTATGGGGTCCACTAAGATCTTTGGGCCCAAGCCAACCTCACCTGCTAGCTTGGTGCACCTGCTGATGAACGGACGAGGCTCTGGCGCAGACTTTCCCTTCGGGGTTGGGAGGTCAGACGGCAGTCGCTCCCGTAAAAGTCAAAATCAGCCAAATCGAAATGGGAAGTCACGTAAATGTAAATTGCCACACGGATAGGGCGCCGCCGCATAACGGCGCGCAGGAGTTTCGCCCGACTCCTGTGGTAAGTGTATTAGGGCTACCGTGCCACGGGCGGGCACGGCCAGGGGAGGGATGCGAGGGAGCTAGCCGACGTACTATCCAGGCGGAAGGTGGCCGTGGCGTTCCTGCAGGAGACTCGATGGAAAGGCAGCAGATCCCGGCTCATTGGGAATGGCTACAAGCTGATCTACACGGGTGCACCTGGTGGAGAGCGCTACCCAAATCGATTTTCTAATCACTAGGAGACACCATATCGGCAACGTGGCCAACTGCAAAGTCATACCCGGTGAGAGTCTCACTGCCCAACACCGTATCCTTGTCATGGATCTCTGTGTATAGACCAAAGACAAACGACCGGAACCATGTCACCGCCGAATCAGATGGTGGATGCTTGATGAAGTCAACTCCCAGATGCTCGCCTCAGCAATCGGCGACAAATGTGCTAATGCTGAAGGCGAATCGGTACAGGAACACTGGGACAGGATTCAGGTGTCTATCGCTGATTCGGCGCGGTCGGTCCTCGGTATGTCTAAGGGAGGACGCAAGTGTGACAAGGAAACTTGGTGGTGGAACGACACAGTCCAAAGGGAGACTAGGGTGAAGAAAGCCCTCTTTAAAAAGTGGCAAGCGTCCAACTCTCCTGAAGATCGCGACGCGTACAGGTCTGCCAAACGTGCCACAAAGAGAGCAGTAGCCAGAGCCAGACGGGACCACTTACAGCCATTGTACGATAAGTTGGAAACGTCTGAGGGGCAGAAGCTTATTTATAAGTTGGCACGTTCTAGGATCAAAGCGGCACAGGATGTATCCAAGTGCCGCTGTGTAAAAGATCCTAATGGTAACCTGCTATGCGAGGACCTCGCGGTGAAGGAGAGGTGGCGCTCTTATTTCCACGAGCTGCTCAATAAGCAGTATAAAGAGGTGCAGCCACCGGAACTCCCTCCGAATCTAGGACTTGTGCCACTGATAACGCCTGATGAGGTGCGCAAGGCCCTTCGCTGCATGAAGAATCGGAAAGCTGTCGGCGCCGATGGAGTCCCCATCAAAGTATGGAAGGCTATGGGTTCTCGTGGTGTGGGCATCTTAACCAACCTTTTTAACCGCATACTCGAGACCGGTGGAATCCCCGCCCAATGGAGACTGAGTGTTATCACTCCAGTGTTCAAGGGCAGGGGATCTGTGCAGGAGTGTGGAAGTTATCGTGGTATAAAGGTCATGTCCCACACCATGAAGCTCTACGAGCGTATAGTTGACTCTCGGATCCGGCAGGAGTGCACTGTCCCGGAGGGGCAGTATGGTTTCCGCCCCGGTCATGGTACCATGGACCCTGTTTTCGCCCTAAGGATCGTTATGGAGAAATACACATCGAAGAATACGCCTCTGCATTTTCTGTTCCTGGACTTGCAGAAGGCCTTCGACTGTGTTCCTCGCGTGATGATCTGGTGGGCGCTGCGGTCCAAAGGGGTGCCTGAAACTTATATTGAAACCATCAGGGACATGTACCGAAATTCCGATTCAGTGGTGCGATCTGCTGTTGGTGACACTAAATCTTTCCCCATTACAGTCGGAGTTCACCAAGGATCTGTCCTAAGTCCGTTTCTGTTTAGCTTAATACTGGACGCACTGTCCGTAATCATCCGAGACGCACACGAGCAGCCCCCGTGGATGCTCATGTATGCTGATGATATTGCGCTAGCGGACTCGGATAAGGGACGGCTTGGAAGGCGTGTAAATGCGTGGAAAGAGTCACTTGAGAACGGCGGTTTGCAACTCAACGTAGCGAAGACCGAATACTTGGCGAGCAATACCACAGATCCCACACCTGTCTGCGTAGACGGTCACATGGTCGAACGGACAGACCAGTTTAAGTATTTGGGATCTGTGCTTCACGAGTCCGGCGACATAGATTGTGACGTCAAGTCCCGCATTTCGGCAGCTTGGGCCAAGTGGCGAGAGGTAACTGGTGTCATCTGTGACCCGAAAATGCCGGTTAAACTGAAGGGACAGGTCTATAAAACGATCATCAGACCTGTCCTTTTGTATGGTAGTGAGGCGTGGCCATTGCTTGAGCGACATAAGCAAGAGCTGCGTGTCACGGAGATGAAGATGCTCCGCTGGATGTGTGGAGTGACGCGAAAAGACCGCGTCAGAAACTCCCGCATCAGGGGCAGCCTTCATGTCCGAGACATTGCAGACAAACTGCAAGAATGCCGCTTACGGTGGTACGGCCACGTTCTACGAAAACCGGATAGTTACGTGGGAAACAAATGTCTTGCCATGGCGCCTCCGCCCGGCCGCGGCAGATTGGGAAGACCCAAGAAGTGCTGGCTTGACGTTGTAAGATCGGATATGCGTGCAAATGGCTTCACCACACGGGATGCCGAAGATCGTGCGAAGTGGAGACGTAAAAGTAGGAAAGCGGACCCCGGGCTCTCGAGAAAGATGCAACCGGGAACAACGCTCGGATGATGATTAATATAATTATTAAGGTTACCTAGTTGCGCGAACTCAAAACCCTAAATTGTCATCTTTTCCGATTAGTCTACTTTATTTGTAACTACCACAATAGCAATTTAAATTGAAACTATTAAAATAATATTCAAAAGTAAAACTGCTGTATCCTTTTAACAAAAAATAGTAATGTTATGAAAAACTGCTAAGTCCCCAATTATAGGTTACTATCAAAATGTGGTAAAAATACACTTATTCCTATCGTTTTCTAATGAAATTATGTAGTAAAGTAACGAAAAAATTTACCTTGATTGTTGTTAAACACTTTAAAGTAGGAAAAA
The DNA here is from genome assembly GCA_958496205.1 of Idaea biselata. Lineage (NCBI taxonomy): Eukaryota > Metazoa > Arthropoda > Insecta > Lepidoptera > Geometridae > Idaea > Idaea biselata. The sequence continues at coordinate 20,171,491 of OY292404.1, forward strand.
CACAAAAAATTTGGTCAAAACATATTAAAAGTCGGAGCGGCGTTGCACTCACGTTGTTTCGATGCACTTTGTCAGTACAAAATGGGGATTTGGCGGGAATTCGATCTGTCAAAATGACAGTTGGTTATTTAGCAGGTTTTTCGACAACGCTTTTGACATATTAACCGAATTTGAACTGTATTTCGATACCAATAGGTAGATAATTGTCTAAACTTTCTTTCTGCATTAAAACATCATTTTGGCCAAAAATGGATTAAGCAGGTTAACAACCTATGCCGACGATAGGTATTTGTTCTATTTTTAAGTGCTTAAGCATGCCCTTGGCACTTTCATTGGGTGTACTCCTGAACTTCGAAAGTTGTTTACTTCGACACGCTCCTTACTTCGAAACCATTTAAATCGACGAGACATTGTTTCGACTGTACATCATTCGACGAGTTTTAGTTCGATACTGCATACTTCGACAACATAAACCTTCGAAGATCATTAATTCGACATGTTTTAGTTCGGCAAAGCATACTTCGATAACACAAACCTTCGAAGATCAATAATTCGAACGATAAAAAGAACGATAATTCCAGAAGAAAATCTGTCATCCATCCGTCCGATAATTTTATTGTAGGACGGGCTTTGAAGGACGGGCGACCGATTTTCTTTCTTTCGTTCGTAGAATTAAAGTACCTATTTACCCCTGCTGGCGTTTCTCGGATTGGGTAACGATGCGTTGTTGGTTCGAATCCCGCTCAGCGTCGACCGTTGTGCGTTGCGTTGTGTTTTTGCAGAAGTATTTTTCCTTTAAAATATGTCTAACATACTTAGATGTTTTCGCTACAAATATTATTTATTAACGGAGTGTTTAAATATTTTAATTTGTCTGATATGTACGGACACCCCATATCTGTCATCAGCATCACCTGCCCGCAATTTCCAGTCGCATGAACAAGCCACTTGCAATTACTACTTTTAAAAACAACAAAATATTTTTATTTTGTTGTTTTGTTACCTTAAAGTAGGTACTTTAATACTCAAATATTATATTCATTAAAGAATTTAAGGAGAAAATAATAACTTTAATTGGTAACTGGTTGCATACCTACAAAAATCGAGAAAAACCATACATTTTGAGAAAAAAACACGCCATTTTTCAAGTTGATTCACTAGACTACATTCACATTGAAGAGAACTCATTAAAAATACTTCGATAAAGTTATTTCGTTGGATTTATTTGGTCGGAATATTACAAGAACACCGCAATACCTACCCATGTAAAAAATATAGGAATGAACTGACATTCTCCTCAGCTTTCTTTCCTAAAGTGGATGAAATAATGTATCTTCGTCCGAGCGATATTCTTGACTGCATCCCTTTTGGAGTCCCGGAGTTCGTTTAAACAAGTTAGGAGTCTTATTGACCAAATGCGCATATAGAATTGGCAATATTTTTATGGCCGACAGCCTGCCTGATACTAAGTGACCGCTATCTCAAATGTTTGTAAAGTGGTCTATGGTCTAAGACGTAGCACACTCATCTAGAAGATCGGAAGAGGGCAGTGGAACAAGATCCGACCTGTCTTAGTGGGTTCACCGATCTACATATTGGAACACGACCGAGTTCGATTAGTAGATTCAGAGTATTTAAGGGCCTTATCATACTACCGGTTTGTTAACGACTAGCAGGTTCCCGCGGTTTCACCCGCGTAAGACCCGATCCCGTGGGAATATCGGGATCAAAAGTAGCCTATGTTACTCAAGGTGAATGTAGCTTTCTAATGGTGAAAGAATTTTTGAAATCGGTCCAGTAGTTTCGGAGATTACCCCCAATATACATACATACATACATGTTACCAACATTACCTCTTTATAATATTATAAGTATAGATTTAGTTGCGGAGCGAGCGAGCAGCGGGTTCGTTGCGAACACGTAACGGCTACGCATCGGCTACGCAACGAATTCGTTGCGGACCCGCAGCGAAATCGCCGGGAATAGCAGCATGGACGCCATTTTGTACTGTCTCGTACAAGGGTCTTTCTAATTTTGTTGTAACACTAATTACCTAAATATTGTAAAAACACAAAATGGAAATAAGAATTAAAACCTAAAGCAATAAGAAGTTGTCGGCACCGCCCTCCCGCGCGTTAATATAACAATTAATTGTAAGTCCGGTATTTTGTTGTTATTTCCTCTAGTGACCTTACATCACTATTTCCAGGTTCGGCGAAGAAGTCACAACTATAAGACTGCCCATTGAGGCTTTGGGAGATGCAGCACTCGTGCAGCGTCTATTGAAACTGCCAAAAGACAAGCAGCCGTTCTGGCTAGTTAACTGGCAAGCTTTGGAAGCCAACAGACAGAACCCACAGACTTTCAATCCCAATCCGAACAGCTTTACGGATAATCAAGGACAAAAGGCTTAATGAATATTGGCTAATGGGCGGTTTGAAAAAATGTACATGTACCTCGTTATATTAATATTATTTTTGCAGCAAAAACTAGGTAGGTATGTAGTTTAAGATATTTCTTTTAATACTTTATAAGTATAAAATAATTTAAAATCGAGTAAAATGTGTTTTTACGCTGTCCCGTCCTCTATCCTATGAAACATTCAGTTTTGTGACCGGATTAATATACAAAAAAATACGGCCACATGCCTAGGTCTATGTGACCGTACCTAAATTCTTGAAACAAAAGATTTATTTAAAAAAATGTAAGCACATTATACTTATGTACATTTTTTTAAATAAAGGATAGACGTTTGAGTAATTTTATCCAGGGAGAAAACAGTCTATTACGTTTTTAAAGTTTACCTAGATGGAAATAAGCATTCTTTCCAATTAAGAAAATTGTTTTCTTATGAATTCTAGTAATTAGATGAATCTAAGATTTACTTTTGTTTCCAGGATGTTGAATAGTAATTAAACTTGTTTTTAATCGCGTGGTGTCGCGTGTCAATTCTGAAGAAACCTGTAAAGGTCTCGAAACGTTAAGCATTGAAACAATGCTAAAAGTAATTTTATTTCATCATGCGTTTATAACCAAAAAAAAATGTTAAATTATTAGATGAATCTTACTAAAACAAAGTATTTAGTTAAATAAAAATGCCTTAACAAATACAAACATAATACATAACATAACAACATATTAAATAATACCTACTAGCGAATGCAACTGTTTCACTCCATTAAACAATGTAATTTAACTTTAAAAATTTTAAACTCGCATGTGTTTGCATAATTTATATCAGGAACCAATTTAAGCGGTATACAAAGTTGCTGAAAGTTAGATGGATTTAAGTTTTCCCTTTAGTGCGGGGTTGGTGCCTACCTTGGAAAGTTTCAACTTTGTTTATTAAAGTTTTAAAGTTTACCATAATAATAACCTATAGGTAAATGCAACGGTTTCAATAGAAACTACGCTTTCAATATGGACTACTACTTTTAGGGTTCCCTACGCAAAGAGTAAAAACGGGGCCCTATTACTGAGACTCCGCTGTCTGTCTATCCGTCTATTACCCGACTGTATCTCATGAACCGTAATAATTAAGGGGGGGAATAAAAGGGGGTTTTTTTTTTATTAAAAACATAACGATCGCAATTTATTGTTACCACTAAAATAAATAGAAATAAAGAGATTTTTCGGTTTTAATCGCATGGTGTTTATTACTTTTAGCATTGTATCAACGCTTAACGTTTCAAGACCTTTTTCTTTACAGGTCCTTCTTCAAGATTGAATGAGATGTGATTTGCCATTCTAATGTATTAAAAAGTTACAGTGAAACCGTTCTATCAAAAATTAAATTTAAAGTCTTTAATTTCGACGATAAAATTATTTAAATTATCGATAAGAAAGCATCCTATAAGTTCTTAGTCACATAAAAATTTAAAAAACCCCCGACTTAAAAAATCTTCAAAGTTAAAACAAAACTAAACTTTAAAAAGGCAAAAATAATAACCCGAAAACAAATTTCATGTCTCTGAGTAGGTATGTGGTACCTTACGTTCCCGCGTCGGGGGACGCGGTACTATAAGCACGGGTCGGTTACCATCAACTTCTGTGACACATTCCCGGGCATATTTGAAAACATTCGGTTTTTATTTCCGAGCTTCAACCAACATATATTATGAACGGCTGAACCGATTTTGATCAAACATAGCTAAGAACACTCGCGCAAAAGACACCTATTAAACAAAAAAAACTACATTCAAATCGGTTCATCCGTTCGTGAGCTACGATGCCACAGACAGATACACAGACAGACAGACAGACAGACAGACAGACAGACAGACAGACAGACAGACAGACAGACAGACAGACAGACAGACACGTCAAACTTATAACACCCCTCTTTTTCCGTCGGGGGTTAAAAAAGAACTCAGACCAAAGAAACCTCTTCTGAAATAAATACATCTCTTAGGTACCTACCTACTTTATTCTATTAGAGAATTCAACACAGGTTCCTTGTTTCTTTCCGAATTGGGTCTGTTTTAAAAACACTACCCTTGGATTCTAAACAACCATAATAAGGACATAAAAAGGAATTGTATTTTCAACAGAAAAAAAACACAAAATAAGTATTTTCGTAAAAGCAAAAATGTTGGGTTGGAATCTTTATTGAGGAAGACAGGAATTGCTTCGTGAACCGTGACTGTTTGAGACCTGAGAGACGAAATGACAAATCATTGATCTGAAGTCCATCGATATCCACCCATACGCGAAACAATGTTGTTTGCTTTAGTTGTGATTTTTAGGGTTCCGTATCCAAGGGGTGAAAACCGTCTGGCAATGGAATCGAGCGTCTAAGATTCCATTGTCTGTCTGTCAATCTCATGAATCGTGATAGCTAGACAGTTGAAATTTTTACAGATGATGTACTTTGTTACCGCGATAGCAACATAATAAAGACAGAATAAAATAAATTAGCTAATAGGAGCTCCCATACAACAAACGTGCTTTTTTACCCGACTACTGCAAAGCTTTTAATGAATGCGGTGTCACTAAGTTTGTAATAATGGCCCGGGCCAATCCGAGCGATGTTTCCGGTTGCATCCCTCTGGCTGCATTTGGGATTTAGTGAATCCCGGGGTCCCGGGATAGTTTTTTTTAGTTTTTTTATTTGGGGTCGGCGCAGTAGGTAAGTCATAATTTACCATACCCTCTACAAATAAAGTTGACCGCCTGCCTAACACCAACCCTCCTAGGGAGCAAGCAGTTTATCCGCCATCGCCCGGGGAGAACTTAAGGTTTTCTAGTCTCCCTCAGATCCCTTAGTTGCCTTTTACGATAGCCATGGGAAGAGATGGGGTAACCCTTTTCTATGCCTGGGCTACACAGCAAATAATGGCCCGGTAATTGTGATAATGGTACGGAACTCTTCGTGCGCGAGTCCGATTCACACTTTTAATGTAGGTATCTAAGAAGACCCTTTGTGTGTTTTTGTTAATTAATTAAAAATACATTTTCCTTATTGAAATTTTGTTTGTTAAAATCCGATTTTTGTAACATCTCCAGTTACCGTTTGCCGTAAAATACTACTGTTTGTTACTTACTGTTTTGTTTCAAAATTGATTGCTACCTGCGAGATTTGAACCGACGACCACCCGTTCTGCAGCCAGGTGCGCTAACCAACTGCGCCAAGTGAGCTAGTCACACACAGGGACTATGAACATAAGGAACGCATTAAATGTGGCGCCATCCCGTTGGATGTTCTTTCCACACTTTAATTAAAATAAAAAAATATCGCACGATGTCTCTATCTAGCCCCAAACTAAGCACTAGGCTTGTACTATAGGTACCTACTACACAAGAGCGGTGTTGGTCTAGTGGTAGATACCGCGACTTTCATTCCGAAGGTCGTGGTTTCGAATCCTGGCCGATCGCGCACCAATGTCTTTTTCTTTAATTAGGAACAATTTAAGTGCGCTATTAACATCGCTCTTACGGTGAAGGAAAACATCGTGACGAAACCTACGGCTTAAAGTCACGCAAAAAGGCCCAGTTATAGGGCTAGTTGCGGAAAGTATGGGTAGGTACTAGACAACGGATATTACCTACTACTTTTTTTATATTCATGTATACAATGGAGAAACAAAAAGAAAGCCTAAAATGATCCAAAATCAATTCCAACAATTTTTATTATTTCAGTACGAAGTTTATCATTATTACGAACGATATTAAATACCTACCTAGTTTTTAATCTTATTTTTTGTAATAGGTATATCCTTAGTAATAAGGATTAAGTTTTATGGATATTACATAGTTATTGTATAGGTATATACCTAATACAATGGAAATTATAAATAAATTAAACACAATTAAATAAATTACTGATTACAACGAATTGAACTTAATTACATAACAAACACTAATTAACATTAAAAAATTTAAATGATTTATCCATGCTTTTGATTTTTGCAAATGAAATATTGGAAAATTCTAATACAGGAATCATCATATTATAGGCTAGGGCCGAAGCCTTTAAAAATGGTCAAAAGTGGAACTAAATTATAATAGAATGAAACCCATTGGAAAAGGAAGAGAATATAACAAAAATTATAGGAAAAATAAATTACGGGCGATTTGAGGTCGGGAACCCCCACCCGGTGGGTTGTTTAAGTTAAAAATCGGGTTTTCTTGATTTCCAGCAAAACTACAAGTCCTATGAAAAAAATAATAATGGCAAAGTTGTAAGTAATAAAAAGATCTAAAACTTTTGCATACTCAATTTTTACATATAACCTCAAAATGTATGTGAAAAATTATAAAAACCACGTTTTTGGTTTTTATTCTTTATCTTATACAAAAAAGGTTCTTTTTTCACCAAATTTAAAAAAAACTTGACTATTTATGCCCTGAACACACTCAAAATTTTTGTATTCAAAATATTTATTTTTTCACCTCAATTTGACTTAATATCGAAAAAAGCACCCTACTTTTGAAGCAAAAAATCTCGCGTCATAATATCTGATTTTTTTAAATAGCCGGTGGGCTTTTTGTTTGTTGGATCCTCTACTTTCTGATGGTCTAATAAAAATATACATTACAATGGTAAATTTTCTCAGAAAATGCAAAAAAATAAAAAAAACTCGAATCCGAATTATCAGCTTCAAACTTGGCTGGGTAACGAACTGACAGAAACAGATTGGGGCTGGAAACAACATCAACGTGGCATTATACCCAAAGAACATCTTAAATCCGTATGTGGACCTTGCATAGTCGACGGCAGACACCCTAATTTTTATTCGATCTCTTATCGCACAATGAAACCTATATATGTATTTGGACGTTTCATTACCGCAAGAACAATAAAATTGTACAAACAGCAGAAACCCCATGCAAGGTAGCGAAATGGCCAGCCATATATTTTGGCTAAGATGTTGAGTTTGTGAATAAAGGTGCTTGTGGAGTTGGGGCGTGTAGAGTTATAAGCTTGGCTTTAGGTACAGGACATATGATAACTTTTTGACAGTGCCCATCATATGATCTCGCTCTCGTCTTGGCTACATTTTACATGAAAATATTTTTGAGGGGATTTATTTTTCCTGTAATTTTTGTTAAGTATATTCTCTTCCTTTTCCAATGGGTTTCATTCTACTATAATTTAATTCCTTTTCAAACATTATCTACCCTAGTCTATTATGGGTACGCAAAGGTAAAATGTCTCTTAGTCTCTTAGATAAAAACAAAAATAGTAGATACGGTATATTCTAACATTACGTATTTGAAAAATGAGCTAAAAACACCTACATGCATTTTCATAAAATTATTGTGTTTAAAAACATTTGTCTTTAAGAATGATTCAGGCTTTGTAAATAAGCAAAAAGGCATTCTTATGGATGTCAAAAAGATAATCGCAGTGTGACAGCACGTGCTCACGCGGCAACGGTTCGACATGCGTCAGCTAGACGCAGTTTTATCGTCTCATTCTCCGAGACTAGGTACCGTATCTTTAGTTTTTTTGTTTTAATCTAAGGATATTACATAGTTATTGTACCTACCCATATATACCTAATATAATGGAAATTATAAATAAATTAAACACAATTAAATACTGATTACTGATTACAAATAATTAAACTTAATTACATAATAAACACTAATTAACATTAAAAAATTTAATTGATTTATCCAGGCGCAACTTAAATTCATGCTATTGATTTTTGCAAATGAAATATTGGATAATAAAATTCTAATACAGGAATCATCATATGGGTACGCAAAGGTAAAATGTCTCTTAGTCTTCTGTTTTTGTTCTAATTCTTTGTAGATAGTGATGAAATTTGAAATATACCGTCTTTATACAATGCCTGCTTGGTTACAACAAATTCAGGTTTCTAGTTTTATTCACAACGAAGTTATAAGAGGTCGAAAATGGCCTGAACTGGTCCGAGAAAGGATGGTACGGCCGCGCCGCTTCTTTGCTCGTCTTGGCGGGGGCACTACTGTGCCCCCAGATAATAATTTAAATTAATAAATTATACATAAATCATATTTTTTTTAATATTTTTTATTTACATTTCTACACCTGAACAACAACATCCCTTGTTTTCTGATTATACCCACTAGGCCTCTGCGGATAAGTCTGCGGATTTTTCATCATTTCCTGGTACTTCTCCCAATTTAAGTTCCAAAAAGATTTGTTATCAACCGGCAGTTTTCCCACGCGATCCGCATAAGGCTTGTCACCTTCTTGTTGGGGTGGAAGGGGTTCGTCTGGTATGGCGTTGCGGTTGCCTACATCTGGGTAGCCAATGGGGCGGCTCCCAGCGTAGAATGGCCGTTGGCAGAAGCAAGGTACTATGGCCAAGACCAGGATAAAGACTGAAGAGTTCATGATTTCTGAAAATTGTAGAAGTTTTAGTAAGTTTAAAGGGTATTTAATTATAAAATCCTTTTAGGATCGTAGCCGGATGTAATTATGCTTTAATTGTAGTTGAAGGAGATAAAAGTTATTCGGTCCCTTGAACTTAAGAGGACAGTTTACCTACTCTTTCTTCGTACAGACGTAGTCGACTGTTTCCTCCCTGGATGAAGACATTAGAGAAAATATGTTTATGCCATAGGTCCTGTATCTGACATGACCGACCATGACTCTACGTACAGAAAAATTGGTCATGGCTGATATAGGACTTGTGGCATTAACATATTTGGTCTAATATATTTATCCAGAGAGGAAACAGTCGACTATGTTTGTAAAGTTTGTATGGAGAAAAAAGTAGGTAGACTGTCCCCTTAACTTAAGTGAAGTTAAAGAAAATCTAATAGGTATATCCTTTTGCAAATCTTTTTTTTACAGCAAATTATAATCCACGGGTATCAAGTAGTATCAACTACGGATGATTCTTTCGTAGTACCAACTCTATAGGTAGGTAGGTACTATATTTCAGAATCTTCGATCAAAAAAGTAAACAAAGAACTGTAAATACTCGTATCAAAGGAAAAGGTAAAAAATTAAATTAAAAATTTAAAAAACCCCCGACTTAAAAAATCTTCAAAGTTAAAACAAAACTAAACTTTAAAAAGGCAAAAATAATAAACCGAAAACATATTTCATGTCTCTGAGTAGGTATGTGGTACCTTACGTTACCGCGTCGGGAGACGCGGGAATGTGTCACAGAAGTTGATGGTAACCGACCCGGTGCTTATAGTATCTAACGTTTCCGCGTCCCCCGACGCGGTAACGTAAGGTACCACATACCTACTCAGAGACATGAAATATGTTTTCGGTTTATTATTTTTGCCTTTTTAAAGTTTAGTTTTGTTTTAACTTTGAAGATTTTTTAAGTCGGGGGTTTTTTAAATTTTTAATTTAATTTTTTTATTTCACCCTTTTTGTAAAAGTGATTTTGATGAAACATGCTTATTGTTGTCACAAAAGTCACGTCCTTTTATTTGATACCCCACTCGGGTATATTTGAAAACATTCGGTTTTTATTTCCGAGTTTGACCCTACATATACTTTGAACGGCTAACCCGATTTTGATGAAACTTGCATATTGTTGTCACAACAGTCATGCTCTTTTATTTGATACCCCACTCGGGCATATTTGAAAACATTCGGTTTTTATTTCCGAGCTTCAACCAACATATATTATGAACGGCTGAACCGATTTTGATCAAACATAGCTAAGAACACTCGCGCAAAAGACACCTATTAAAAAAAAAACTACATTTAAATCGGTTCATCCGTTCGTGAGCTACGATGCCACAGACAGATACACAGACAGACAGACACACAGACACGTCAAACTTATAACACCCCTCTTTTTCCGTCGGGGGTTAAAAAGAAAAGATAATTGTCACTTTTATTTAAATGTTTGAGTTTTTTGTTTCCATTTTCGATCTAATATTCAGAAATAAAGTATAGTAACGTAAATATTTGAAATCTACAAATTGTAAATTTATTATCATAGATTAAAGAATCAAAGTATCATTTAGTCTATGGTTTTATGTAAATATAGTGGAGATTATGAAGACGTTTTTGGATTCTCAAATAACACGCTGGGATTTCGTCTTTTCCTAGCTGTTTTCGCGGGCACACAAAAACACTGCTTTCCACTAATAAAATCGTAAAAACTTTTTCTTATTTTCCACCGGGGCAAACACTTTTATTTCTAACGTCTATCGTCTATCGTATTCTTAAGTTATAAATTAATTATATTATTAATATTACTTTTAAAAAAAGATAAAACACCTTTGTAATTCAATATTCACAAGCAGAATGTATCTCGTTGAAAAATGTTGGTAAATATATAGGTAGAATCTTTCTGTAGTCAATAAGTAGGTTAGTCAAGTGCATATTCATCAGTAGGTATCCATAGAGTTATATATAAAAATGTAGGTATTTTTTCCATGACATTGTTTTTTGAACGGATATTTTCTGCTTATCGGTAAATATGGATAAAAGTCACCGCTTACTCTAGCGAAGCTACCGCCATACAATCACGTTCAAGTTTATTTTTTAATGACATGAAATTATTCATTTTTCCGATTTTTATCGTTGTGTTTTTAGTATACCCAGTCTACCCGTGAGCAGACCTTTGGTCTGGAAAGACCTCGAAATGTAGGGCATTGACAATGAGTTAAATTTCACACCAACATCGCGAAAACAAAAGGACATTTTGCACTATTGCTAGTGCTGTACAAATAATGCGTATAAAGCTAGTAAACCAGAGTCCCAACTCTCCCAAGGCAGTGTTTCAGTAGAGTCACAGAATACATAAATTGTTGGTAGAGTGTCGATAGAATAGTAATTGTCATATTTGACGTGTATTTGACACATTTATCTACCAAATGTGTCAAATACACGTCAAATATGACAATTACTATTATATTATATCATTTCTATTGAAACAGTAGACTGTGACAATAGACTTGGGACCCAGCACACTTGCGTTTGCGATGGAATATTCCTACTGGCTTTCACACCAGCTTTTACGTGAATATGGCGTTATATTAGACGGTGATATTAAGTCTCAGTTTATGGACCATGATAAATTCAATACCTAAATATGCAGGTTTCTGTAACTAATTGTGGTAATTTCCTGATAACATACTACATGTGCATTGAAATGAGGTTAGTATTTTCAAAGAAACTGGTTTGTTGTGACAAAATAAGATCACTATATTTTATTTTTAGACCTTCATCATAATTGATGGTGTTAAAAAGACTCACCACGATCCAAAGGCATGGGATATTCGCCAATCCAGAGTAGACTCCCGTGGCGTCCTACATCCTAACCGTTCCTAGAGGAGGGCCTTGCCCTACAGTTCGACAAATTAACGGGATACCAAAAAAACTGTGTCAAAGATGGTTTAGGCTACGTCTTTCTTAATGGCTGCACCGATTTGAATCTTGGATTAAGCTTGACTAAATTTAATCTTAGATAGAGCGCTTAAGAGAACAGTCTACCTACTCTTTTTCCATACAAACGTAGACGACTGTTGCCTCCCTGGATGGACATTAGAGCAAATAAGTTTATGCCATAAAACCTATATCTGCCATGACCCCTACGTTTTGTTTTTTTTTTTATTTTCCAATTAGAATAGAAATAAAATTCAGAAAAATTAAAAAAAATCAAACCATAGGGGCTTGCTCATGGCTGATATAAGACTTATGGCATAAAAAAATTTTTTTCCTAGATCTTTATCCAGGGAGGAAACAGTCGACTACGTTTGTAAAGTTTGTATGGAGAAAAGAGTAGGTAGACTGTCCTCTTAATTCCAAAACATTACAAAAAAACACATCTACTAGACCCATTCTGAAACTCCCAAACCGACTCTCTAAGTAAAATTTATAGCCTTAACCTTTTTACATACAAAATTCAAAGGCACAGACAGACATTCTACTCGTAACTGATTTTCTACGAGAGCCCTTTTTGCCGCTTTATAAACTCTACATTTTCTTTAATCCTTTTCTATCCAGTACGTAACTAAGTAGGTAAATTATTTACTTACTTATCTACATTGTGAAAGATTCAATTACTTTTATCTTAACCTAATTACTGAATAAATAAACAAATAAATAAAAAGATTACAAAATAAATAATCAGCGGTTTCTTATCGTTAACAAGTCTATACAGTATTCAGTACTAAGGACAGTGTGATAGGTAGATACCATACTAAGGACATCACGATTGGTCCCAGTTTTACTTGGAAAGCGGCCGCGAACATGCATCACATTGTGTAGGTACTAGCAGCGCCCCGCGGTGTCACCTGCGTAAGTCCAGATTCGTGATAATATTGAAATGAAATTTAGCCCATATGTATTTCCGGGTCTTCAGCTGTCTACATACTGGGTTTCATTGCAATACGTTCGGTAATTATTTTTTGTCTTTCTAGTCTTAGAATCTAATCTTCATATTTCTAACATCAGTACGATTACCGCAGGTACCCACTTTGATTTAAGATATCCAGGGCCGTTGAGCTAAACATGAACCTTTGGTTTAGTGGAAACTGCACAAGTTCCTTGCCGAAGATCTTTAGAAACCCACGAATAGGTATGGCTAAGCTAGTTCTAGGTTACATTAGTTTTAAATTAGCTAAAACTAATTTAAAACTAATGTATATCTATCAAATGCTTTGCCCTGAGTGACTCTGATTTATCTATCAATACACAGCCTAAACCGTTAATAGTAGAGGGCTGACATTTGGAGACTGTGATACTGTGTGTGTGTGGTGTGTGTGACTGTGTGTGTGTGTGGTGTGTGTGACTGTATGTGTGTGTGTGTGTGTGTGTGTGTGTGTGTGTGTGGCTGTGTGAGTGTGTGACTGTGATAGGCGAAGAAAGGATTTTTTAAATTGGCATTTTTGGCAGTCATGCGGGTTACACCGGGAGACACAGCTAGTCAAATCCACAAAATGCCAGAGGCAGTAAGAAATCGCAACTTGTAGGTAACTATAGTAATACAATTTCTAATTAGTTACAATTACCTACCATAGCACTGCACCTCATTTTTGATTTTTTATTTATTTAATTTAATTTAGTGAATTAAGATGGTTTACTATTGTTAATCCTTTTTAGGGTTCCGTAGCCAAATGGCAAAAAACGGAACCCTTATAGATTCGTCATGTCTGTCTGTCTGTCTGTCCGTCTGTCCGTCTGTCCGTCTGTCCGTCTGTCCGTCTGTCCGTCTGTCCGTCTGTCCGTCTGTCCGTCTGTCCGTCTGTCCGTCTGTCCGTCTGTCCGTCTGTCCGTCTGTCCGTCTGTCCGTCTGTCCGTCTGTCCGTCTGTCCGTCTGTCCGTCTGTCCGTCTGTCCGTCTGTCCGTCTGTCCGTCTGTCCGTCTGTCCGTCTGTCCGTCTGTCCGTCTGTCCGTCTGTCCGTCTGTCCGTCTGTCCGTCTGTCCGTCTGTCCGTCTGTCCGTCTGTCCGTCTGTCCGTCTGTCCGTCTGTCCGTCTGTCCGTCTGTCCGTCTGTCCGTCTGTCCGTCTGTCCGTCTGTCCGTCTGTCCGTCTGTCCGTCTGTCCGTCTGTCCGTCTGTCCGTCCGTATGTCACAGCCACTTTTCTCCGAAACTATAAGAGCTAAACTGTTGAAACTTAGTGAGTAGATGTATTCTGTGAACCGCATTAAGATTTTCACTTAAAAATAATAAAAAAAAAAAAAATTTGGGGTTCCCCAAACTAAGAACTGAAACTCAAAACTTTTTTTTTTATCAAACCCATACATGTGGGGTATCTATGAATAGGTCTTCAAAAATGATATTGAGGTTTCTAAAATCATTTTTTTCTAAACTGAAAAGTTTGCGCAAGAGACACTTCCAAAGTGGTAAAATGTTGGTCCCCCCCCCTGTAACTTTTAAAATAATGGAATGATAAAACTAAAAAAAGTATACGGTTACTATGCAAACTTCCAACGAAAATTGGTTTGAACGAGATCAAGCCAGTGGTTTTTTTTAAAACGTCAAAAACGTTAAAATCGTAAACCGCAATTTACCTTTCAAAACAAAATCAGTTGTATAGGTAATGGCCCTTCGTGCGCGAGTCCGACTCGCACTTGACCGGTATTTTTTATTACTAGTCTTATTAAGTTATTATTACCTACCTACTGACTACCAAAATCAACAGTTTTGTTCGAAATTGCGAAATAAGTATATTTTACGTAAGTCCTTTGGTGCCTACAGGTATTGTTCATTAAGGATACCAACACTCTTCCTCAACATTGTCGAAATCGTGCCAAACGTGTCGAAGGTGATTGTGGCGGATGACGAATCTCTCACAATGCTTATTGACACGATTTATCCTTCTCAATTTAGTAAGCTCTGTTAAGACAATGAAAAACCTCGTCGGTTTCTATGGAAAACCAGAACCCGTAATTCAATAGTCGCGATGACGAATTGTGAAGATAAAAAAGGATTTTCCCATGTTTTTAACATTAATAATGTGAATAGGGGCGATTTGTATTTGACCTAATATGTCTGTCAACTTGTCTGGTGTAGTCGCGTATCCATAGCAATTAAGGTACGAGTTGGCAACGGGCGACATGAGGCGGCAGCGGACGACGTTTCGCGGCGACACTACTGGTTTCTGTATTTCAATGAAATTCCCTACGCCGCGGCCGCTCGCTCGACGACGCGTCGCTAGCTTCGTGTCGCTGACTACGTAGCCAACCTTTAGTAATTGCCTTTTTCAGACGACTTCTGTGGCGCATCGGGCAAAGACCCGGCTGCGAGGGAAAAGTTTGCTCATAAATGTTTGTTATCTGTTCTGAGTGCTTTTTTTACCCGACTGCGCGACGCAAAGAAGGGTTATGTGTTTATCAGTCTATGTATGTTTGTTCCTATGTGGCGCTCCAGAGGCCAAACGGCTGGACCGATTTTGATGATTCGCACGTCAATCGATTCGTCTTAGTCCTGGGAGTGTCACTGAAGACATGACATTTATCAAAATTCAAAATGGCGTCCACCAGCCGCCAAATTGTAAAAAAGAAAAATTGTCTGACTATCGTCGAATAGGTATTTGAAAATCATTCTTAGGTTTCCTTGATCATTTTTCATTTAGTTCAACTATTTGGGATCTACAACGACTTAAAGTTGGTTAAGAAAACAAAAGTTGACTGACTATATCAAGTGGGGTATCGTTGAATAGGTATTCAAAAATCTTTGTTAGGTTTCTCTAACCATTTTTCATTAAATGTAACCATTTGGGATCTACAACGGTTTAAAGTTGGTTAGAAATCGTCCATACCTACCTTAGATTACCGCAGCTTACTGAATAATCCTCAACTTAATAACCCTCTCAATGAAATGATGCGATTGCGATTAAAATACAATAAAATTAATGTAATAATACGTCTTGCACCTAATGCTGGCTAAAAAGCGCAAAATAAAAAAATTAAATAAAAATTTAAAAAACCCGCCTGCTTAAAAAAACTTTAAATAAAAACATATACATAATAAAAACTGAAAAGAAAATAAAACAAGGCCAGTAGTCACAGAACATAGCGACTTTAACAGTCGGGACCCATTACTGAAAAGGTATATTATGAGCTAGATTTTAGGTTGTCAATGGGTCCCGACTGTTAAAGTCGCTATGTTCTGTGACTACTGGACTTGTTTTATTTTCTTTTCAGTTTTTATTATGTATATGTTTTTATTTAAAGTTTTTTTAAGCAGGTGGGTTTTTTTAATTTTTATTTATTTGATTGACCGAGCGAGCGAAGCGTCTCTTCTTCAAGTCTGGCAAAAATTTCTTTCGTCTGTCAGTATGTTGGTTCTCCTCAACAAATCGTATTTCTTAACCAATTTTCATGAAACTTCTAACCAACCATCAACTTGGAACGATTCCAGTGAAATGTTCTAAATACTTTTTAGCCTACCAATTAAATTTAATGCAAGTTTATATATACTTAAGTGTCAACTTGTTAAACAATATAATTATTTATGTTCCTTGTACTGCTTGGATTATACTTACACTAGTAATTACGTACATAGGTTAACCGTTTTTATTAATAAAGATATTTTGAAATTTAATTTAGTGAAACGTGATATCGGGAAAGAGCATTTCGATATACCATTCTAAGCTCGTCCATTGAAATATCTTTCGCAAGAGAAGGCAGGGAAACTCCGAACGTCAAATTCGGAATTTCCCGGCCTTCCAATTTCAATCCAGATTTCCAATTACAAATTCAAAACTAAATATTATATTCCCCGGAATTTCAAACCTAAAACTACAAGTTATGCCAATAACTCCAAAGTCCAAAGTGCAATCAATTAAAACACTCATGACACGCCAATTAATCCGATCATCGTTTCTGAAAATATGATTCTCGTATAAAATGTTCCGTATAATCATGACAGAGCAAATATTCATTCTCGACGCGATGCTGGAATTATGAACGGGGAACAATAGGGGACTTATCGATGTAGTTCATTTGTGTAAACTGTGAATTATTATTTCTTTTTCTGATCGTGAATCAGTTTTCTAAGTAGTCAGCGGCGCAATAGTTGTGTTATGTGCAGGTTTATCTATCTACACTTCTACACTAATATTATTAAACAGGAAAGATTTTTATTTTGTGTGTGTGTGTGTCGTATGTTTGTAATGAATAAACTCAAAAACTATGCGACCGATTTCAAAAATGCTTTCATCAAAAGAAAGCTACATTATCGAGGAGTAATACAAACATACGATATACTTTTGATTCCGAAATTCCCACGGGACCGGGACTTACGCGGGTGAAACCGTGGGACGTAGCTAGTTTATTAATACTTTATTAAATTCGTGGTTGCATAAGGCACGAATGTCTTGACATGGCGCCTTCGCCCGTCAGTAGCAGATTGGGAAGACCCAAGAAGTGCTGGCTTGATATTGTGACCTCACAACACACAATGCCGAAGATTGTGCGAAGTGGAGGCGCAAAAGAAGAAAAGCTGAACACGGGATCCCAAGTTCCCGGTAGTGATGCTACCGGGAACATCATTTGGATGATGATCCAATTTGTGGAGCTTATTACAATGCTTCTGACAGAAGTTTTGTTTTGAAGTGTTTTGTATGAACAACATAAAGCACATTTGCTACATAAAAAATATCTAAGATTTAGTGCACTATTCATTATATTAATTTAGTGCACTAACTAACATATCGAACAAAAATCACACGTTAGTTTGGCAGATTATTGTAGGTATGTACTTTAGGTTTATGTATGTTTTTGTTCTGTTTTCATCTTCATTGTTATTTTCCATAAATATTTGATCAGCGTTCACATTTCGTGCCTATTTTTCAGACAAACAATAAAAATTCAAGAGTCTCATCAAGAAAAATAAATATTCCTTGTTTAATATTATTAGAAAGAATGTCTGGCATCAAAATTTATAAACGTTATGCAAATTGCCTACACTTAGATAAAGCAAAACAATTTCGAAATTCATTTTTTATGATAACCCAATAAAAACCTACTTAAAATTCAGCTCCTAGAGCTACTGAACTATAACTTTATTTGGCAAAATCCCATTTGGCCAACAGTTTATTTCTGCAAACAAAAGTGATATTTCGGAAATAGGTATTTTAATAAATTGAAATATAAAACAATTTCAAACTTTAATATTTCTTGTTTTTATAGCTCTTTTTATTGATTTTTACTAGAAATATTTTACAAGGAAGGTTGTCCTTCATTGTTAAATATTTCTGTGGGTTCCCGTGTGGCGCACTGGTTAGCACACTCGCCCGGCAAGCGAGGGGCACAGGTTCGAATCCTGTCACGGGAGATTTTTTTGATAATACATTTCTCTATTACATTTTGATAATTTTTCATTTCAGATAAAATATTTCTCACTATATTAGTTAGAAATATTTTACAAGGAGGGACTACTGCGTCCCGCGGTTTTACCCGCATAAGTCCCAAGAGAGTGCATGGTTGCGTGACGTACAAGTCGCGCGTCTAGTACGACCCACCCTTTTCCCTTACATGTTCTATATCATCTCATCTTACGAGTATGTACCTACCAGTCTAATCCTCAGAAAATTGCTGACTTGGTTCCTTTTAGAACAATAAGCTTTGCCCAAGATTAATGATGATACAATGTCAACCTTCCGACGTTGGAAGAGGCTCTCGAAAATGTCTAGGCTTTCTTCAAAAGAAATAAGATGACGTAACTCATGTCTACTTTACCTATATTTTCTGAAAACAATCTCTGACAAACGCGAGCTGACTTGTCAACCTACTTCTTAAAATTAAAGACATTTTTCGGTTTTAGTAGCGTGGTGTTTAACTATTACTTTTAGGGTTGTTTCAACGCTCAACGTTTCGATACCTTTACAGGTCAGGATTTACTTCAGGATTGACTGCCTACTTTATCTTAGTCAAACAAGATAATTGTAGGTACAATTATAATTTCATAACATTTTGAAGGAACAATGTTTTTTTTTTTAAATAGCACTAAGACGAGATTTGAACTCGCGTCTATTATACTAGCAATGTTTAAGAGGATAGTCTCCATTCTCTTTCTCTATACAAACGTAATTTATATTTTCCTCCCTGGATAAAGACTTTAGAGCAAATATGTTTATGCCATAAAACCTATATCTGTCATGACAATGCATGTACCTTTTAATTTTTTTTCATTTTGTTATTTTTTTATTTATTATTATTATTTTAATTAGAAAGTTTACTATTGTAGACTATTGGTAAATAAACTTGGCGTTAAATTTAGTTTAGACAGTGCGAGCTACTGCTAGCTACTGCCAAGCCAGAAGACAGCTATTCGGTGTAAATCAGCTTGGCCGGACCATGCTGCAACAGATTTACACCAAACTACGCTCATTATTTAGTACCAATTTGATACCTTTCTTCATAAAGTAAATGTAGTCCCACATTTGATTTCTCGTCCACGTTATATGTACATATTTGCCAAAGTTTAGTACCTATTTGGTACCTAAGCATATATTTTATCACAGTCATAGGAAGCTTTAATAAACCATATAGCGCCTGGTAAAAATGTATTAGCATTTTTACACAAACTTTCACATTTTATTACTAGGATAGATACATAGATAGATAGGTATCTTTATTTGCACAACATAATACAAAGAAAACATACCAAACACATATACAAAATAAACAAACTAAAATAAACACTTAAAATCAAGTTTCACAAATGGGCAGCCTTATCGCTGAGAGCGATTTCCTCCAGGCAACCTTTGGATGGAGTAGAACTATAACAGCTTGAGTGGTAGGTAGTGTAAGATTACAAATACATACATATATTTAATATACTTGCAGTATGAATAGATAGGTATACATACACATTTTATTAGTAAGATAGCACTACTGTATAATTAAACTGCAAGTTTGCCGTAAGCTGGTACGTCAATACCTACAACCTACAAGCTTTACTTAACCGAGATTTGGAAGGAAGACAAGGCTTATGCTTGTTTATTTTAAGAATTATAACCTACCATGGCTGTAAGTCAGATTTCCATTGTTTTCATTGAGATTACAGAGGTTGTCTTAGCTAGGTTTAGTTGGTGAGCTCACAGGTTCAGGGGTTTGATCGGGTACAAACTTTAATTACAATATAATTAAAACAGTACTTGATTACAACTATTTTCCAGAAATATTAGAATGACAAATCACATCTCAGTCAATCCTGAAGAAGGGACCTGGAAAGGTCTCGAAACGTTGAGCGTTGAAACAATACTAAAAGTAATAAACCGAAAACTGTCTTAAATTTCAATACAACATCGCGAAAACAGAAGAAAAATCTTGTATTACTTCGTACAAATTGTTAGAGTAAGAAAAGGTAGTGAAAACTGTAGTGTGAGAGGTCAAATCATTTTAAAAGACTGTTGACCTACAACGGGAGACATCTCAATAAAAAATGCATTGTTTCAAACAACTATGGACATGAATTCAAATGAGATTTGGAAGTACATGACTGCAGTAACGTTGAATTTTACCTGCACAAAGCCGAATAAAGCAAATAAAATACATAAGTACATATTTTTACATTTTTATACAAAACCTCTTTTATAGGTACTTCCAATATTTCGAGTGGTTAGTTTAAATAAACGCATGAAATAATATTTAATTAATATCTAATACATTCGATTATGTTATTATGTGAGAGTAGGTATGTTTGGAACGCAACCAATTTTAGTTATTTTGTCTGTCACGTGTGGCTCTGTTTGTTTCCTTCCCTTCTTGACAGATCGAGGAATAAAACTACTCAGTTATTTTTTACCAAATATTTCATTTATTACAACATCCACGCAAATTCCTACAATTTTGTCAGTATGGAAAATATTGACTTAAAATCTGTTTTGTATTGAATGCTGCAGCTGAATCAGTTTCAAAAGACTTGCAAGGGCGTCTCGCTACCTACGACGGGGTCTGCCGGGTAATCGTCAATCTATACCTATAAAATGCTTTGTCCTGACTGACTGACTGATTGATCTATCATCGTACAGCCTAAACCGCTCATAGTAGAGAGCTAAAATTTGGAGAGGGTGTTCTTTATATCATGATGTAGGCATCCGATAAGAAAGGATTTTTGAAAATTCCCACGGGATCGGGACTTATGTGGGCAAAACCGCGGGACACAGCTGGTTACATAATAACATTTATAAATGGGAAACTTTTTTACTACTTTTACCGTGGGGTGCAAAAATTCACAAAATATCTTCATCAACCCAGTTGCAGAGGTCAGTTTTTATTTTACCATCCTATGTAATGGCTTTCCTCAATAAAAATACCTTAAAAGACGTTTTTTTTTGCTACTTTATCTAATTTAGTCAGTTTTTTAGGTTTTTACTATCGAAATTTGATGGTAACTTAATGAGAGAGGTCTTAAAAGTTTATGACCACCGCAACCGTATTATTTAACATTGTTAAGAGGAAAGCTCTTTCTCCATACAAACGTAGTCGACTGTTTTCGCCCTGGCTAAAAACATTAGAGCAAAAATGTTTATGCCATAAAATCTATATCTGCCATGACCATGCCCCTACGTTTTGGATTTTTTCATTTTCTAATTATAAAATAGAAATACAATTTCAAAAAAATTTAATGTGAAAAAAATCAAAACGTAGCGTCGTGGTCGTGGCTGATATAGAGAAAACAGTCGACTACGTTTGTATTATTAGGTAAACTTTCTTCTTAGGACGTTTCATAATCCTACTAATGTTATAAAGCTGAAACTTTGTTAGCCTAATTAATAAACGTGGAGTAAGGTCGGAATAATTTTACCATTTTTTGTTTGTGTCTGTCAACTTTGAAAGTTCTTGTCACGGAAAAAGACAAAACATGTTCTCACTATTCCAACCTTATTCCACGTTTATTAATAAGGCTATGTGAGTTTTTATGGGTGTGTTTGTTACTGAAGATCACGTAAAAACCGTTGCACCGATTGCGATGAAACTGGTATATAGATACCAAGAGACCTAGAATAACACATAGGCCACTTTTTAACCCGATATTCCCGCGGGATCGAGACTTACGCAGGTGAAACCGTGAGGCGCTGCTAGTGATCCTATATTTGTCTACGTCTTTGTCTTCTTAATGACTAAATATAGATACCTATATCATGAGGATTTCCTAACGTTCCGGTTCCAGTGAGGCGTCGCACCGAATTCAAATTCCCGATGTTCTGATGGTGCACCGAAACGTCAGGAATGTAAAATTTCTAACGGTCCGCTGCACCGGAATATCAGGTGATATACGGTTGCAATAGACATGCGTTTACCTATATAAGGATAACATATCTACATGCTTAAGGAAACGCAAACTAGAACTAATATTTCATTTAGTAATTTGATTCTTCTTCGTCTTGAGGTTACTCTTCGATTAACGAAAGTTGACGGTCAACTTGGAATATTCCTCTCTATTCCTAGGGAGGCGAAATAGTTCGGCTGCGCCGTCCATTCCCGGATGTTACGTAACCAAGATTTCTTCCTTCGACAGACCAGACACGTCTTTTTCCTGTGACTTTTCCCATAGTGATCAGTTGCAATAAGTCGTATCTATTATGTAGCAAGACATGTCCCAGGTATGCAACTTTTCTCTGCTTGGCAGTCTGCAATAGCTCACGTTTCTGCTTTACTCGACAAAGAACTTCTTCGAAGCAATTTAATTAGAAATATTTAATTAGTAATTATTTAATTAGTCAATAAAAAAACTAAATACCTACATATAAAAAATATGTGAGGAAATGAATAAATATTGCAAAAAGAAATTAAATTTCAGGTCTACAGTCAAATTGTCATGTAATAAGTATAAGTAGGTACCTTTGCGCCGGGTACAATTCGGGGTGGGTGATTTTAATATAAGTTACTAGCTGACCCGGCAAACGTTGTTTTGCCTTATAAATTATAGATAATTAAATTTTTCCTGAATTTTCTTTGCTATAAACCTTACGGAGCCCGAGACCTTTCCAACGAATGCAAAACCGTGGAAATCGGTTCGTGCGTTCTGGAGTTATAGCGTCAGGAAGGAAAACCCGACTTATTTTTATATAGTAGATTAAATTTTTCCTGAATTTTCTTTGCTATAAACCTTACGGAGCCCGAGACCTTTCCAACGAATGCAAAACCGTGGAAATCGGTTCGTGCGTTCTGGAGTTATAGCGTCAGGAAGGAAAATCCGACTTATTTTTATATAGTAGACTAGCTGACCCGGCAAACGTTGTTTTGCCTTATAAATTATAGATAATTAAATTTTTCCTGAATTTTCTTTGCTATAAACCTCACGGAGCCCGAGACCTTTCCAACGAATGCAAAACCGTGGAAATCGGTTCGTGCGTTCTGGAGTTATAGCGTCAGGAAGGAAAACCCGACTTATTTTTATATAGTAGATTATTTCGTTACTTTCGTTTTATATTTCTTATATGTACCTATGTAAATAAATTAAAATTAATAAAAGTAAGTACCTATACTATTGATATACTTACCTAGATATTCAACATCTTCATTTAAAATGTTCCTGAAGTTTTATAGCATACGAGGCTCGTGCACGCCTCATACGAGCCACGTATCGTGTCCGGCACGACCTGTCATCCCTTTCCCCGTCTACGTGATACACAGGTACTCAAATAACGTCGTAAAACTCAAACGTAGGCATCTCAGACAAAGTACAAAATTTACGACCATTTTTACAGCGAAACATTTACTAGAAAAATTGAAGATATAGCTGCTCGTTATATTACCGAAATGGACTGAAACTTGAAAAAAAAATGACAAATTCGTCGTATCTACAACTACACTTTTACACTAATATTTTAAAGAGAAAAGATTTGTATGTTTGTGTGTGTGTTTGTTTGTAATGAATAAACTCAAAAACTACTCGACCGATTTTCTTTCACCAAAAGAAAGGTACATTATCGAGGAGTAAAATAGGCTAATAATATTATGTTCCCGATATTCCCTGCCATCTTCTAAGGAAGGTCGGCGGTCAATTGGTGAAAGTATTTACGATCTTTAGTTGCAGCTTTGAGGTGTTGGTAATTGAACAACAACTGGTAATTGAGTCCAGTCTTTTAAATCGTCGAACCACATCCGCTTCTGTGCCCTCTCGCCCTGTATCTGCAACAGGTAGTGTCACTTGGGCACGAGGCAGCTCTCCTTTATAGAGAACCGAACACTAGCGTTTGGGCACCGGTTTGGGGCTCGATCTGTATATAACTGATCCCGGATGTTGCTCTTCGGAGTGACATTACAAAACAGCGGACCGAGCCTGGAACGCCTTGCGGCTGTCAAGATGAGGACGCGATAGCAATATGTATTGTTAGTTTAGTTGTATCAGGGGTTGCCCTGTATCTTTCTCTTCAGTAATTGCCTTTTCATATGTCTAGGTTGGTTGATTTTTTGAAAGTCCAACGGCATCGGGACTTACGCAGGTGAAACCGCAGGGCGCAGCTAGTCGTATCATAAATAAATCCTCTTGCGAAGTAATTTCGTTGATTTGATAAAAAGTTTTTGTTGACTTCTCACTTGTTAGCGATGGATGGACGTGACTTAGTTATAGGAATGATAGTGATTTAGTGATTACTTTTGTAAATAAAAACGAAAATTGACTTTATTATAAGTAGGTACCCACCTATACCTACCTATATATTAACCTTAAGTCAAATTAAAATCTATCTTTCCATAGGTAGAAGTCAAAATGTGCGTGCAGTTTACTTCTTCTACTTATCAAAAATGAATCTCCTTGTGCGAAGATATCAAGTAATTATAACGAGATTAGTCTCCATTCTCTTTCTCCATACAAACGTAGTTTACATTTTCCTCCCTGGATAAAGACATTAGAGCAAATATGTTTACGCCATAAAACTTATTTCTGTCATAGTCATGACAATGCATCTACCGTTGTTATTTTTTTATTTTCTAATTAAAATAATAACAAAAAATAATAAAATGAAAAAATTAAAAAGGTAGATGCATAGTCATGACAGAAATAAGTTTTATGGCATAAATATATTTGCTCTAATGTCTTTATCCAGGGAGGAAAATGTAAACTACGTTTGTATGGAGAAAGAGAATGGAGACTATCCTCTTAAATTAGCCTTTGTGAGAGATATACCGCACCAATAGAAAATACACTTGGACGAGAAAATGTTCCTGTGTTCATGCTAGGACAATGTCTACCAAGTTCCTTCAAAGTCTATAGAAAATCCTTAGAGGAGAAGCAACAAACATGCATACAAATTATTCCAAAAAATCTAACAATAGAAACGCCTTGTTCTAACTAAATGGTGATCAAATTTCGACACTAAAATTCGACAGGTGTCTTTGAATGACTTACTTAGCTAGTTTTTAAGGTTCCGTAGCCAAATGGCAAAAAACGGAACCCTTATAGATTCGTCATGTCTGTCTGTCCGTCTGTCCGTCTGTCCGTCCGTCCGTATGTCACAGCAACTTTTTTCCACTAAAGTGACACCCAATATTAAGTGACGTATTAAGGTATTCAACTGTTTTAAATATTAAACAAAATTATTAGTCAAAAACACGAAAAACGAGGCTAAAAGAGGTTATTGATTCACATTTTGCTAAATACTGAAACACTAGGTTTAGGCCTAGGTTCATAATAAGGTTTTAGAAAGTAGGGTAGCCTACCTACTTAAGTAATAAATTAAAGAGGCTTTTACAATATACAAATTTAATAACCCAAATGAATTTAAACAATTAAAAAGAAATAAATAAGTATGTTGAGCAGTTATGTTGAAGACAATTAATAATTTACAAAGTTGTAAGTTAGGTATTACAATTAAACGTTTAAAAGGGAGACGGTAGTTCTCAGGGTCGTGGAGTAACAATAAAAAGACGAGTAATTCTTGCACTTAAGAGGGAGGACTAGGACTTAGCTTGAAGCCGGAGCGGAAACGTTTGAGCCGCCAGAATGATCAAAATCTTTGAAACGTATGCCTAGGTAGGTGCCTTGCTTATGTTGTCTAGACAGGAATAGGTGTTCTAAGTTAGTAAACCCGCGATACTAGCGCCGCGGCTGGGTAATAATTCTCTATATGAAGTTACCAGACTATTGGACTACCCGCTCTCGAACGAAACAAAATTAAGTTCATAGACTATGGTAGAAAACCATAGACATGAAGCAATTCTAGCAAACAGAATTATGATTAGAAATTATTAAATTAAGTATTATTTAAACATGAAGGATTTATAAAAACATTAAGTTAAGTTAACAATTGGCTAATTTGATCTGTTATGATTTATTTTACATCGGAAAACAAAAATAAATTCCTTCGGTTGGTTCATAGACTAAACAATCAAACAGAAAATTATCCATAGACAAAATAACGTTTGATTGATTTTTAAGAAAAACAAAGCTGTCAGTTGTAATTTAGTAAACAAAACGGAATGAATATCCAATATAATATTAAATAAGTTCTTAATTACGTTATAATAGTAATTTAAAAGATTTTAAGTTAAGTGGAAAAGGACAATTGTTACATATCCCCCCCGAAAAAGGAAAGATTTTCCTGTGAAAATCGTCTGAGGTCTAAAATATACTCAGTCGGTGATGTAAACATAGCTATATCTATTCTTCATCCATCATTCTTTCAAAAACCCCTCGCTGTTAACATTCATAAAACCTTTCATAATGCGGATACAGTATGTAGACTAGTAACCGCTGCCTTTCAGACAGAGTGTCAAGTGTAGTATACAAGATCACTCGAAGATATAACTAAGTTGGTATAAATTAAACAGTTAAACATGTGTACGCTCGCATATCAACCTTGTAGGTTCCTAGTTGTTAGACAATACCTATAGAAAACCAGAAGGGATGTCCAAACAGCACAGTTAGTTTGTGTCAGTTCACGAGACTGACCAACTAGGAAGTAAATAAAAGAAGTCAACAACGTTGCATTGCTTCTTACTTATAGATTGACAATAGTTTGAGAGAAACATGTATTGTTTACTTTTATCGGTACGAACGCGACGAGATGAGTACAAACTAGTTGTATTGAAGACTAATTATTTCACATTCAATTTCAATTGTATTATTTATTTATAAAAACAAAAAATATTTATCAAATTCAACTATTATATTTTTTATTTTTATTTTTATAGTTAGTAATAAAGTTAGTAAATGGTGGTTGCTCTTTTCCACTTGATTCCATATTGGCAGTAATTATTCTTTTAAGGTATTGGTAGTTTATTTTTTCTACCTTTTAATTATGTAGATAGTTGCTCTTTTCTATATAAGCAGTATTTTTTTAAGTGTTTGATGGAATCATTTTTAAAATTTGACTTACGACCAATTAGTATGTTAACGAGCGGAGCGAGGAACAACTACGAATAAGTATTAAGTTTGAAATCCTTAATATGCCAGGAGCCTAGGTCTTTACCTTGAAAATCTACGAGTTCATAGACCAAAGGTGATTTTTTAGCTTTGATGCGACATTTTATATATTTTGGAGCTAGCTTCTTTGAGAAATATTTATCTTTATCGCTCTGATAATAAGTTTTTCGCCATACTACGTCACCCACACTAAATTCTGCATCTTTGCGACGTAGATTATAAGGACCGCAATTCCTAGCATGAGCTTTAATTAAGGAACTTTGAACGTTGTCAAAGATTTTTCTTAGTTTGCCGGTATTTTCGGCATAAATATCTCTAGGTGAGAAAATTATTTCGTCAGGGAGATCAACACCCTGATAGTGAGAACCACAGGTGACCATTTCTCGGCCAAAAACCAAAAAAGAAGGGGTATAACCCGTTACTTCGCTTACTGCTGTATTAAGTGCAAATTGAATTTTTGGTATATTGAGATCCCAAGTTCTGTGATCATTTTCTATGAAAGTAGATACAGCAATCATAATTGTCTTATTATAACGTTCGACGGTATTCACTTGTGGGGTATATTTGGGAGTAAATCGTACATTGGGAACTTGGTAGCGAGTAAACAATTGTTGTAAAGTTTGACTAACGAATTGTTTGCCATTGTCCATCAGGATAGTACTTGGTATGCCATGTACGAGAAAAACATGTTCCTCCAAAATACGTGAGATAACGTCGGCCGTTGCACGACGTATAGGAAATAAAAGACAATATTTAGAAAAACAACAAGTTATTACAAATAGCATTGTATTCTGTTTTCTAGATGGTGGCATTGGGCCAACCAAATCCATGCTAATCATCTGGAAAGGTCTGGAACATTCCTTAGGACGTCCCATGACTCCTAAAGTAGTGTGATTAGGATGTTTGTGTGAATTACAAACATCACAACTATGTACAAAATCTGTAACATCTTTTTGCATATTAGGCCAAAAATATTTTAAAGATAAACGTTTATGTGTCAAAATCATGTACGCTAAAACATTCAATGAGTAGTGGTTCCAGTTCGGACCAAGAAGATACCTTGTTCCTCGCAACTCGGAACCAATGCAACGCATCGTCGGTGAAAATATCAAACCCTGCTGCCAAAATTTTATCATAGGTTATCCCTTTTGATTTTGTATACTCGTCTACTCTTTGAAGAAATGAACGGACACAAGTTTTACCGTTATAACGCAACTTACTGATATCAAGAGAGTTACTGCGTTCACAAGTTACATTAATAGTAGTAGGCTCTGGAACTGACCGCTGAGTTGCCACTTCTGTGGTCAAATCTCCGGGTCTTAGTTTATTTAAAGCAGTTATCTGTGTTTTTAATTCAGACCTATACGATTTTAGTGTATTTGAATCGTCTTCGCTGTCATCCAGTCTATTAAGACGATGATATAAATGATTAACCAGCGATTCCGTTCTTTTAAAATGGTTTTTTTCAAAATTTATAGTTAAGGTTGTTAACGCGTTCCCAGTGCTCTTTAAAATTGTTTTGATCTCAGCTAAGTCTTCCTCTAAATCTAGATGAGATACTAATATTAACTCTGAAGGAACCTCAACAGCTAATTTTCTCAATTGCTTACGAAGGTCTGTAGCTTTATCTGCTGGGGTCTCCCCTCGCAGCCCTACTTCATAAGTAAGTTCAGGTTTCCTAAGGTTGTAAAAATTTATTGGCATCGACATTATGCAAGTTGCAAGATTTACAGGTTAAAAAAAAATATTTTCTAAGGTCTAACAGACTCTAAGTAGAAAAAACCGTTAATAAAGTGAAGTTTCTCTTAAGTTGAAAAAGAACCTGCAGCAGTACACAATATACAAAAAATATAAAAATGCTGGAAAAAAACAAAAAATACTCAAACAAAAGAACAAAAAGAGTGCAAGAACTACTGGCTTTCATTAATCCCGGGGGCGCCACTGAAACACTAGGTTTAGGCCTAGGTTCATAATAAGGTTTTAGAAAGTAGGGTAGCCTACCTACTTAAGTAATAAATTAAAGAGGCTTTTACAATATACAAATTTAATAACCCAAATGAATTTAAACAATTAAAAAGAAATAAATAAGTATGTTGAGCAGTTATGTTGAAGACAATTAATAATTTACAAAGTTGTAAGTTAGGTATTACAATTAAACGTTTAAAAGGGAGACGGTAGTTCTCAGGGTCGTGGAGTAACAATAAAAAGACGAGTAATTCTTGCACTTAAGAGGGAGGACTAGGACTTAGCTTGAAGCCGGAGCGGAAACGTTTGAGCCGCCAGAATGATCAAAATCTTTGAAACGTATGCCTAGGTAGGTGCCTTGCTTATGTTGTCTAGACAGGAATAGGTGTTCTAAGTTAGTAAACCCGCGATACTAGCGCCGCGGCTGGGTAATAATTCTCTATATGAAGTTACCAGACTATTGGACTACCCGCTCTCGAACGAAACAAAATTAAGTTCATAGACTATGGTAGAAAACCATAGACATGAAGCAATTCTAGCAAACAGAATTATGATTAGAAATTATTAAATTAAGTATTATTTAAACATGAAGGATTTATAAAAACATTAAGTTAAGTTAACAATTGGCTAATTTGATCTGTTATGATTTATTTTACATCGGAAAACAAAAATAAATTCCTTCGGTTGGTTCATAGACTAAACAATCAAACAGAAAATTATCCATAGACAAAATAACGTTTGATTGATTTTTAAGAAAAACAAAGCTGTCAGTTGTAATTTAGTAAACAAAACGGAATGAATATCCAATATAATATTAAATAAGTTCTTAATTACGTTATAATAGTAATTTAAAAGATTTTAAGTTAAGTGGAAAAGGACAATTGTTACAATACACCTAACGTACCTACATTGATAATATTATAACCAGCTGAATCATCGTAATGAATGACGATGTATCAGCATGATATTAAAACCTATCGCTCTTGTTTACTTTAATAAATTGATTTGTTTTGTTTACATGAAGGTATTTTTGTCTTTCGGGAAGGATAACACCAATTTGTTACAACAAACTTAGACAAATTTAACATTAATTTCATTTTTATTTCAAGTGCTTAAGCCTGCACTGGGTTTTCATAGAAATGCTGGGCTGATTGGTCTAGTGATTGCTCCCGGATTGAGTAAAGATGCGTTGTTGGTTCGAATTCCGCTCGAACCGCTCGGTAAAAACACAACGCATGCGTCAATCATGCGTTGTGTTTTTGGCGAAATATTTTTCCTTCAAAATATATCTATATTTAACATTGATCTCAATCCTAATATGAAGTTGATATGACATCAGAAGGAAGTATGTGCACTGCTACTGTGGTAACGTTACCATAAACTCAGTGATGCTTTTGACGTTTCCATCGTTAAGTTAAGCATTTAAAAATCTTTTTATTCGTGGTGTACAGGCTCGGGGGAGCCTGCTGCCGTGTAAAAGCCCGGGCGGGGTGCACGTGGTTCCCGTGTGCCGCTCATGAGGAAGTGGTCATAAAACCTCTACGGAGAGGGGTCCGGCTGAATCGGACCATTGCCGTTAGTACCGCGGAAGACTCGCAAGTGCCCGTAGTCTCAGTCCCTGACATAAGGCGAGTGAGGAACCGGTGAAGGTTTTAGTGGGTAAACCTATGGCCGCCTACCACCTATAAACCACAGGGAGATGCGCGACGCTCTCCTCCGAGAGAGCCGTGATGGTGCATAAGGCTGCATTTCTCCACCCTAAAAAGCCTTAAGGGTTAAGCACTTAAAATAAAAAATGATTTAATGTTCAATTAGTCTAAGTTTGGAGTAACAAATTGGTGTTTGTTATTCCAAACTTAGGCCTTCTCGAATCCTTCCCGAAAGACAACCTCTAGGCTACAGGGAGCCCCACACACCGCGCCGCTCTCCCCCGAGAGTGGCGTGATGGTGCATAAGGCTGCATTTTCTCCACAAAAAAAAAAGGTTTAACTTGCCCACCCCGATAATTTTACATTGAACAAATATTACTTGCGGTTGATTGACTGAGAATTTTCTGAAAGCAACATGACTTTTCATTCACACCGTAATGGCAAATGAATGAAAATGGGTTTCAATTTTCGTTGAAAAGAGACGTGACTTTTTCAGATAGGTATCTACTTTGTAGTTGAGCTCTACCTTTCGTGGAACTCTTTGATGAAAGAGTTACGTAAAAAATAATATTATCTATCCACTTGAAACATATTTTTGCGAAATTGAGTAAATATTTAAAACCGGCCAAGTGCTAGTGGGACTCGCGCACGAAGAGTAGGTACCTACCGTATTCTTATCTGAAAAATATTGCGTTTGTTGTATGGGAGCCTCACTTAAATATTTATTTTATTATTTTTTTAGTACCTACCTATGTGTTGTTACAGCGGCAATAGAAATCCAATTAGCAGTTTTAACTGTCTAGCTATCACGGTTCGTGAGATACCTATAGCCTGGTGACAGGCAGACGGACAGTGGAGTCTTAGTAAAAGACCCTGCTACTCAACGTTAGTATGAATTGAGCAATTGAAGCGCATTGAAGCGTTATCTATTCAAATCGTACGAATAAGCTTGTCACTCGCACAGACGAGAGTAGGTATTCTGTGAAATGCAGGCGAATTCTTTTTAACTGACTTCAATAGAGGATTAAGTTTTAAAAGACTCATTTTTCTATACTAGAATGGCCCAGCCCTGTTGTGCATCAAAGCAATAGGTGCATTATTTTAAGTACATATGTTATTTAAATAATTCACATGATTTGTAACACATATGGTTTTGGTCGCAGTTGTAAAATAGTTGAAAAGTCGCGTCGAGGTAACAAAATAAATAATGATACGCGATTAAGAGGACAGTCTACCTATTCTTTTCTCCATATAAACTTTACAAACGTAGTCGACTGTTTCGTCCCTGGATAAAGATATTAGAACAAATATGTTTATGCCACAAGTCCTATATCAGCCTTGACCATGCATGTACGTTTTAATTATTCTGAATTTTAATTCTATTCGTATTAGAAAATGAAAAAAAAACTAAAACGTAAGGGCATGGTCATGGAAGATATAGGTTTTATAGCATAAACATATTTGCTCTAATGTCTTTATCCAGGGAGAAAACAGTCAACTACGTTTGTATGGAGAAAGAGTAGGTAGACTGTCCTTTAAAGAGCCGGAATAATAGAACTATGTTACTAAATAAAAGCCTTTTTTAACATTAAGACTAGCTGTGTCCCACGGTTTCACCCGCGTAAGTAAGATCCCATGGAAATTTCGAAAAACCCTTTTTTATCGGATGCCTCAATCAAATAAAGATTATACCCGACGCGACGTTTCGAGATCTTTCCAGGCCGTTTCCTGTTCACGGGTAGATTCAAGATGAGATGAGTTTCATTTCATAAATAAATAAATAAAATAAATAAATAAATAATTTCTCCGAACAACACACAGCGCCATCTAGCCCCGTGGTAAGCGACTAAGCTTGTGTTACGGTGACTAGACAACGGATATAATACTTATATTTATTTTTCTTTTGTAAATACATACATATTATACATAGAGGGACACCCAGACCAGACACAAATATTTATTTTTTAAGCATAAATATTTGCACCCGGCGGGAATCGAACCCGCAACCTCCTGCATTGCAGTCGCGCTTTCGCACGACGCGCCACCGAGGTCGTCATAAGCATCGGGAACGCAGAAAAATCTTAGTAGATCATGTAGGTAGGTTGTTTTAAGATGCATCGACACTATCTTAGGTCGAATGTCAACACAGCTTAGGGTCATCTAGACTAGGTCTGTAAGTCTGACCTCCTAAAGGTCGGCTTACTGTTTGAAATTACTATCTGTGCCCGGCGGGAGTTGAAACTTGTTATGGGTTATGTCTGTACGAGTGTAAACGTCTAAGTTGAAAAACGATTTGCAGTTTGTTGTTAGGCTTCAATGTAATCGACGGCGTTCTGGGTTCTCGTACTTTGCACACCTGTAGGAACAGGGCCTCTACTTTAATTCTACGAACGAAAAACGAAACGAAAATCCCAGAAGAAAAACTGTCATCCATCCAAAAAATATTTTCTGACGGTTTTGAAGTTCTTTCTTTCGTTCGTTCGTTCGTAGAATTAAAGTACCACCTCTGAACATTGGATACTGGACTTTTCTCCATAAAAAGAAAAACCTCTATTCCACCCCTAAGATTATCCGATTCAGGTGATTTAAACCTTTTTTATCCCTTCGACATATTTGTCTTGAAACAACACCAAAATGTAGGAAACAATATCATCTACAATGAAGTGATCAACAATAAATTTATCCATGAACCCGACAGGGATTTCGAGTTTAGCTCGTACCTATTTAAAAACTAAAAATAATAATATTGCAGGACCTTGCACACAACGCCATCTAGCCCCAAACTAAACAACTAGGCTTGTACTTGTGAGAGCTACAGTAAATAAAAGCAAGCAAGCATTAAGTAAGCCGCAAGGCGCACCAACTATAAGGTAAATTGTGGTAATAGAGAGAGATAAAGGAAACATGAAAATGTACCAAATTTTGTCTGTATTGAGACTTCTAGAACCACCTACAAGTAAAAAGGTTGGCTGACCTTCAATGTACTTAACTTTTTAGAAAATTCACTAGTTTTAAATTTTTAACTCATAAATCCCAAAGTTAATGGTACAAAACTTTTTAATTTCAACTAAAAGTTAGATATAAGTTATCCATTTTGCTGGTATTTTAAGTTTATTCGTTTGCAAACATACCTCTTGTGAATACACAACTTAATTTTAATTAGTGAAATAGCGCCGTGCAACTCTAGGGACTTCGTAAATGCTCCATTCTGAGAGACTACGCTAAAATTTCTACTTATTTCAAAATACCTAAACCTACATAAACTAAAACTCATGTTTGCGGTTGCTTCTCGTGAACAGGAGATCTGGTAAGACTTCGAACCGTTTCGCGTTGAAAAATGCTTAATCTACACTAAATTATAAAGAGGAAAGATTTGTATTTTTGTGTGTGTGTGTGTGTGTGTGTTTGGGTAAGTTTGTAATGAATAAACTCAAATACTACTCTGCCGATTTCAAAAATTCGTTCACCATTAGAAAGCTTCATTTACCTTGAGTAACATAAGCTACTTTTTATCCCGATATTCCCACGGGATCGGGACTTACGCGGGTGAAATATAATATAAACCAATGGGATTAAAACCAAAAAGATTAAACTAGCTAGAAACCCGTAAATTCAGAATAGCTCTTGTTGACGTGATGTCTCCATTCCCGCAATTATCCACAGAATCCAGCTCGTTAATATATTTCAACTGTCGTACGTGCTCACTCGTACAGTTAAGTTATCGTTCGATATTAAGACGCGGGCCGTAATAGGAACCCAGACTGTTTTAATACAAACATTATTATGTTTCAGAACGAGATTGCACTCTCAGTTTATTTATTGTCGTGATCTGTATTCTGTAGGGATATTTATTAAAATAAATAAATAAATATTGCATGACATTGCACACAGCGCCATCTAGTCGCAAAATAAACTCTAGGCTTGTACTGTGGGTTTTAGACAATTTATTTACTACATGTTATTTTTTTTTTTATAAATACATACCTACATTATGATAAGTAAATAGAAAACACCAATACCATTATTTTTTTAGCAAATTTACCTACACCCACCGGGAATCGAAACCGCAACGCAATCTTTTGCCCTGCAGTCGCCCGACGCGAGCCTGAGTCTCTACTTTTATTCTACGAACGATAAAACGAAACGAAAATTCCAGAAGAAAATCTGTCATCCATTCGTCCGAAAATTTTATTTTCTGACGGTTTTGTTGGACGGATGACAGATTTTTTTTCTTTCGTTCGTAGAATGAAAGTACCCCCTTTGGACTTACGGGGGCGAAACCGCAGGGCGCTATTGGTGATTAATAAATATTTCGAACATACGTTTTTGAGGTCTGTGATAATGCGGGTCATTGTGGGTTCCGAACAGATATATTGCGCTTTTTGGCTGTCGATATCGGTCGGATCCTCATTTCATCTTGTGTGTACCTTGCATGGGTTTTCTGTTAAACATTCGTTCTTGCGGTAACGAAACAGCCAAGCCACATATTTTGGCTAAGATGTTGTGTTTGTGATAGTAAAGTAAGGTGCTTGTGGACTCGGGAGTGGAGTCCACAAGCACCTTGCTCGTGGACTCGGGGTGGAGTCCACAAGCACCTTGCTCGTGGACTCGGGGTGGAGTTATAAGCTTGGCTCTACATGACATCTGATAACTTTTTGACAGTGCACATCATATGGTCTCGTTCTCCTCTTGGCTACATCATCATCATCATACTTAATAATCATACTTATACTAAAACGCAAGTGTAACTCACTGACTGACTGATGGACAACGTACAGGCTAAACGGCTAGGTGTAGAGACTTGAAATTTGGAAAATAGGTTCTTTAGGGGTTGAAAGTGAGAACTAAGAACGGATTTTTGGAAATTCCACCCCTAAGGGGGTAAAAATGGGGAAAAACGTTAGTATGCAACTTCGTAACGGCTTGACCTAGAAACTTGAAAATTGACATAGATAGATGGGTGTGAACCACTGAAAGTTTTATTTTCAAAATTTACCCCTAAGAGTGTTTAATTAGGGATGAAAGTTTCTATGGGAATTGATTCAAAGAGATTTTGTTACTGTTTTGGGGGGTAAGTACGGGGCTCTATGATTGGTCGACGTGAAATCCAGTAGGTCATGGACAAAATGGCTGCCCTGTTTGTCAAATATATACCAGTCTGCGTTCACTTACCAAAGAGTTTCATAAGTTTCAGATTTTCTTTGTGGCCAAACTTTGTTTTTTTTTTTCATTTTATTTTGAGAGGTTTGGTCGAATGATTGGAGTAAGATTTCACATTTTGCTATCAAATTTAAAAATTGGTTATTGTAAACCACGGAACCGGATGGAATCGGAACTATCCGAAGCCCGACGGGTTTCGTGTTTGTTTGAAATACTCACGGGTAATACCTAACTAGATTACTACAGAACAACAAAGAGTGCGGAAATAAGTAATCAAGTGCCATTTTTAGGATTTTTTGAACTGTTACGTTAGCGAGTAAATTGATTAAGTCGGTATCTTTAATTTTTGTTCAAAATTCAAACACAAAATACGCATGTAAAATCACGACAAGTAGGTACAAAGGTGCTAGTACAAAAGTGTACAATGGAAAAAAACAGCGTTTATTAAATCTTAAAGTTAATTACTAAGCATTTTTTCTCAAAGAATTTGTACCCTCTGGTTTGTTGACCGTTCTCACCGAAAAGATCTAAGAAAATTGTAATCTTCATTATCATTTACCAGGAAGTGGCGAAAAGCCTTGTATTTGAACATTTTGCCATCACTTTTTGAGACAGCCTAAAAGAAGAGTGGTATGCTATTACTAGGTGTAAAACGTAAAGAGAGAGTACAATTTTCTGTTTCAGTAGGTACCGAACTAGGTTTTTTATAATTTCTGTTTAAAATTATATTGCTTGATTAGATCTGATGGATTCGAACCCCAACCCTCTATCCAGTGGTATCGATTCCACCCACGTCTAAGCAGTCCAAGGCTCCATAGGCCTTTGCTACTATAGTATCTACACATCTTGTATTACTGGTATTAGTACACTACACATTAGTGATTATAATACGAGTAAAAAGAGGAAAGACTTATTTGTTTGTTTGTAACAAAGCTTCGAAACGAACACACGAATAGAAAGCTACATTATTAAGGAGTAATATAGGCTACTTTTTATCTCGATTTTCCAGCAGAATCGGGATATAGGACATTTCAAAACGATTGATAGATAAATAGATAGATAAAAAACTTTATTGCACCAAAAATTTACAAAAAAACATTACATAAACAAAAACTTACAGCTAATTTTAGAAAAGGTACAATGGGCGGCCTAATCGCTAAAAGCGATCTCTTCCAGGCAACCTTTGGATGGACAAGAATTGTAGGAGGGGAGGGGTTCAACGATCATGTATTTGTGTTATGTAGGTATTACAACGGTCAATATTTTCTATCTCTCTATTTTTATCCATAAACTTTAATTTTCAATACAATAAACGTCATACAAAGCGCATAAAAACTTTACTACGACCGTTATTTTAAATTGAACTATTCAAAAAGCACTGTACTTCAAATTCTAGTTAAATAAAATGGATCCTCTCCAACCTTTATTCAAATAATACCTACCGATGCTCCGAAGTTACGGTTGAAAATATGTGAACGTAAAGTTTAGATTATGAACTCTTTTGTCCAGACATTGTGAGTGCTATGCTTGTGGTTGTGGTCCGATATACTCTTGAACATATAATAATGTACCTGCATGTCTGTAGTAAAATTGTAACATTGTTTTTGTCTGCTAATAAAATGTTTTTTTTTCTAAAGGTCAGATGAGTGTTTGACCACTATCTCACCTGGTGGAAAATGATAATATTGAAATTAAATACATTTTTCGGTTTTAATCGCGTGGTGTTTATTTACTCTTAGCATTGTTTCAACGCTCAACCCTTCGAGACCTACACAGGCCTCTTCTTCAGGATTGTCAATCCTATAAACACCACGCGCTTAAAGCCGAAAAATGTATTCTTTTTCAATACAACGTCGCGAAAACAGAAAAAAAATCTAAGTGATAATATGTTGATAATATGATATTTTTGATTACCTAAATCTAATGTATCGTATCTTGTGGTTACCCACGATACAAGTTATTATAACTTAGTATGGGTACCGTTTGGTAAATGTAAAATCTATGTAAATCTACTTGCAATAAATGTATTATTATCATTTTATTAAAATGAAGCATATAAAAGAAGGAAGACGCTCATCTAGAAGTAGGAAGTCGGTAGTGACACAAGATCTGACCCGACTTTCTTAGTGTCTGCACCGGTCTACATATTGGAACACCATCTATCTAATATATTATTAATTAAACTACGAGTAACTTTAATTTTCATCAAAAAATATTTTCGACGCGAACGAAACTGACTGGGTAATTCTTGAAAAGAATGCCGATGTGGGTCATCGACATTTTTAAAATACACAGTCGATGAAAAGATCGCGTGGTTCAATGAAAAAGACAGTCGCCTGGGAAGCTTTTCAACAAAATGTAATTGTGCGGTGTAGACTGAGGCTGCACAATAAGAACTACCCCATAATAGAAGGAAAATCAAGCTGGTTATTTACTTATTATTTTCAGCTTTTCTCCTTTTGTTCTGTATCATAAAGTGACAAACAAAAGGAATTGGTTTTCGGCTTGGATTAGATCCAATTTCTCTATCTTATCAAATCGAATGTATACAAACCTGTTACGAGAGTTTAATCGAATTTTTCTTTGTTTTGCAAGGAAATAAAGAATGTTTCCTTAACATGACATGGCATTCATGTTTGGGAGTTCAGATATCGAATTTGCCTAGGCTATTAATTTTATTGAATGGCCGATTCAGATAGCGCCTCGATGACTAAATTATCCACACACGGAGAATGTTCATCACATTTTAATCAAAATTATTGAATTGACTAAAAATTAGCTTTTTATAAGGGACGGGTGGATAGAGAGAGATGGACCGGACAAAGGGGGAATCCGCAATGAAACGGACGCGAGGAAAAGACAAGTGAAGTAAAATAGTGATCAGCTGGTAGGTATCTCATAGACAGGAAACAGTATAGAGAAAGACAATTTAAAAGATGGAACGATTATATCGTTCCATCTTTTAAATTGTCGCCGTAAGGAGTCGCAGGAAAGAAATGGTTTTGAATAGTTAGCCATCCAAAATTGGGTCATTCTGTGAGTTACACATTTTATAAAGTGTGTGTATTTACAACGTCATTATTATATCATTTTAATTAGATTATCCTAATACGACACAGTTTGTCAATTAGTTTTTAGAATTGTATGGTTTATTTCATTCGGTAAATTGCTTTTAGACAACCGTATCCGTTTGCCCTGGTTTCTTCCTATTTGTCCTACCTTTTTTTACTTTTTACTTTTTTATTTTCTTACCTTTTCTTACCTTTCTTATGAAATTATGAGTTCCTGTCGTGTAAGTTTAAAAATTAAAATAGGAAGAAGTTGGAAGAGGCTTATGCCAAACCAGGGCAAACGGATACGGTTGTCTAAAAGCAATTTACCGAATGAAATAAACCAAAAACTAATTGACAAACTGTGTCGTATTAGGATAATCTAATTAAAATGATATAATAATGACGTTGTAAATTAACATACTTTATAAAATGTGTAACTCACAGAATGACCCAATGAGTAACTGATGGACAACCAACGTACAGCCTAAACCGCTAAGTCTAATCTATGAACTTGCGCAGACGTTCCTTATGGGTCGAAGGTATGCACTATTGACGAATTTTTTTAAACCT
Organism: Idaea biselata; assembly: GCA_958496205.1. Taxonomy (NCBI): domain Eukaryota; kingdom Metazoa; phylum Arthropoda; class Insecta; order Lepidoptera; family Geometridae; genus Idaea; species Idaea biselata. Next base: position 20,211,127 of record OY292404.1, read on the forward strand.
TGGCCCCTAAGTGTGTCAAAATTTGGATAAACGTTTGTATGCACTTTAAACCGCCAAGCTTAGATATTTGGTAAAGAGGTTCCTTAGGGTCGTAATCACTTAGAAGCAATCATTTGAAATCCAGACCCTAACGCAGCGTACTACGTGGACGATCGGATGCGAACGCGAAGCGGCGCGGTGCGGTGCGGAAACAAGGAACAGTCGATAGCTATTGAAGTGTCCTACGTGACCAAATGCACGTAAAATGCGATGCGGCGCGACTCTCGACTGTTCCTTGTTTCCGCGCCGCACCGCGCCGCTTTGCGTTCGCATCCGATCACCCACGTAGGACGTTGCGTTAGGGTGTCAAAATCGCTATCAAAAATTATATGGGAATTTGTTCGAAGGAAAATAGAAAGCGACCCTGTTACTAAGTAACTTCGAGATACGTTACTTTCAAGTAGGTTTAAATCAAAGGCTTAAATGAATTCAGTAAGCCATGCAATACAAAATGGCAGCCCGAAACACGAAATACGACGTATACTATATTCACATCACATCCGACGATATAATGTAACGGAACTGATTCAAACAATAAAATTATGCATAAAGTTTGCAAAACAAAACGATTTTGGCGCCTATGTAAATGAAAGATCAAACTGTATACTGCGTAGTTTGTTCTAAAATAATCTTTCAGAACCACTGAATGGAAACTATACAAGTACGCTGGAATTGTTATACCATACAAAATGACATGAGATTTTTGTGCCGATTTGATTTGCGCCACTAATGGTTCCGTGGACGGTCACCATCACTTTCAATAGAAAATGCGCGACAACAGCGCAACATGGCGCAGATGAAATAGGCACAAAATTCAGTGCGCTATGACCTGTCCAGCGGCTTGTACCATAGAGGTCAGTGTTTCAGAACAAACTCCACAGTTTGTTGTTCTAGTCCATACCTACATTTGTTTATTTCAACGAAATTGTTGGACGATATGAGGAGTTTGTTGACCTGCGCTGGTCGTGTATATCGTGCATGTTAAGCAACGTATGGCGCGGTCGTTTCTTTGAAAGGTGACCGATTATATGTGTGGCAATAAAACTCGACCTTCCGAAGCGACTATGTGAAAATTTAGAGCGTAAAATCAAACAATTGCTAATTACAAAATAACTAGACAATTTATCAAAAACTGAGTTTACCTACTTACAGATCTCAATAGCTTTAAACTAAATATATTCATAATAATATTTAGGTACTATTAATACCAGATTAATACCAGTTGTAAAGATTTATTATTCACTAAAACATCTTTAAAATGCATTTTTTCCCGTGTTTGTAAATACATCCCCAAAATATGAAGGTACAATTAAATTAAATTTATTTAGTCATAGTCCGCATAATCATTCAAATTAGAAACCATAATTTGCTCCTTGAAAATGTTCTTCATAGCATGATTTGGGCAATATTCTAACGGAACTTCCGTGTAACCTGAAAACATTAGATCGAGTTTAGAACATGTAGGAGGATTCCGCAATGAAACTGACACTATCGATATCTCAAGTTTTTGAGCGAAAATGTTTTAGGTTTTTTGGGTGTTGGGTCTGTGGATTGCGGTCTGTGGTCTGTGGATTTGTGGCCATTGACAAAGGTCAATGGCCACAAATCCACAGGTCATCAGGTCGGTTACATAAAATATTTTCGATAGTGTCCGTTTCAAAATACATCCGTTTCATTGCGGATTCCCCTTAATAAGTATTACGTTTTCAGTATCAGGTTTAAACACAACACTGACTGGAGGATATAGGACCTCTCTCTCTCATCAGAGCTGTATTCCTGGTTGCATCCCTCTCGGTATTCCAAGAAAAGTAAAATCCCAAATTACTTGAAGTTGGCAAAAAAACCCAACCCCAAAACTTTTTTTTTACACACTGGATAATGATATTAGAAAAAAATATGTTTATGCCATAGGTTTTTTATCAGCCATGGCCATGCCCCTACGTTCTAATTTTTTTCATTTTCTTATTTTCCTGAATTTTATTTCTAATTAAAATGAAAAAAAAAAACCAAAACGTAGGGGCATGGTCTTGGTATAGGTTTTATGGCATAAATATATTTACTCTAATGTCTTTAACCAGGGAGGAAACACTCAACTACGTTTGTATGGTGAAAGATTAAGTAGACTGTCCTCATAAGACAGATCATGAGAAAAAAGTAAATTTTAATTAATTACCAGCAGAATCTCCATCTCCTCTACAGTTAAGCATATCTAAATAGCACCCATTCGTAAAAGTCCTGTACTTATAAGATCTGTTGTCTGAGGCCGCACAAACAGGTCGGTAGTGTGTGGGGCAAAATACAGGGCAAGATTCGCCGTACATGGACCTTCTTGTCACAGCTAGGTGGCTTTTTATGCAGTATTTAAGAGGGGTTACCACTAAATCTGGAAAAGAAGGTTGTTATTATATTTTTACTGGCAAGTAGATTAATAACGACATAAGCAGAAGCTGCGTGTCACGGAGACGAAGGTGCTGCGCTGGATGTGTGGAGTGACGTGAAAAGACCGCGTCAGAAACTTCCGCATCAGGGGCCGCCTTCATGTCCGAGACATTGTAAGAATGCCACTTACGGTGGTGGTACGGTCACGTTTTACGAAAACCGGCTAGTTACGTGGGGAACAATAAATGTCTTGCTATGGCGCATCCGCCCGGCCGCGGCAGATTGGAAAGATCCAAGAAAGGCTGGCTGGACGTCGTAAGAGCGGATATGCGACCAAATGGCGTAGGCCCGAAGATCGTGTGAAATAGAGACGTAAAAGTAGGAATGCGGATCCCGGGCTCCCGAGAAGGATGCAACCGGGAACATCGCTCGGATGATCAATTTTATATTCTAGCTGTCATAACCCAAAATTTAGGGTTTTGTTGGAAAATTTCAGGTTTTTTAGCGCAAATATAAAAATTATACCTACCTATTACTAAATTAACGAGTATCTACCTACATTAAAACCTAATGATACCGGGCGAAGTGTCTTTAGTAGGTACTGTATTTTATAAATTAAGTATAGTCGGCCTTAATTTTTTTGGTGGTTTGGTAGAAGTTTACGAAAGGCATAAAAAGGGTATTCATCAAAAGTTACTTAGCAAAGTCCGAAATAATGTTTTTGTTAAGTAAACTTTATGGCCATTTTTTGTTATGAAGAAGTTCAAACATGTCAAAGAAAAGTATTTGTAAAATTTAAACAAGAAATTGTATCAGCAAACCGATTACTCGTATTACGTGATTTGCTATTATTAACATTTCTGAATGGGATTGGCTATTACAGTAGTTTGAGAACACAAAATATTAAAGCATTTTTTTTACATAATGATAGATACATAGCTTCTATTTCTTTTTTAAGTTAAAAAAAAGGAATTCCAAAATGAATAACCTAACTTAATTTAGGTATAATATCTTATCTTACTCTTACTAATATTATAGATGCGAAAGTAACTGTCTGTCTGTCGGTCTGTATGTTACGCTTTCACGCCTAAACCGATATTGATGAATTTTGATATAGAGATAAATAGGACCTTAGAGAAGGACATAGGCTACTTATGCTCCGGTAAATCCCGCGGGATTGGAACTGACGCGGGCAAAACCGAGGGACTCTGCTATTTCTTGTATTATTGCCCAGACACGACACGCACGATGCACGGGCAGGGGTTCGAATACTGCCACTGGACGATTTTAATGATACATTTCTCCTTGCAAAATGTGTATAATTTAGGCCCTTAGATACTTTAAATATGAAACATGTTTTGTTTTAAATTTTAAAGACTATAAACTGTATATTTTTTTTGAATATAATTATAGTTACCAACTAGTTCGGGAAAAATCCCCATTTCAGTTAGCTTATCTAAAATATTCTTCAGCTTCTTTATTACAGCCTGGACAAACTTTTCTAATACAAAGTTCCACAAATATAACTTATTTGTGGTTGTGTCAAACACTTGGGAAGTATTAAATTACTTTTTGAACAAGAACATTATGGGAATTGGCTTTATCATGACGACTGTAAAGACTCACAATTTATAATCAACTAGCAGATTCCCGCGGTTTCACCCGCGTAAGTCCCGATCCCGTGGGAATATCGGGATCAAAGGCTTTCTAATGGTGAAAGAATTTTTGAAATCGGTCCAGTAGTTTCGGAGATTACCCCCAATATACATACATACATACATGTTACCAACCATACTACCTCTTTATAATATAGGATAGATAATAAAGACCACCCCTATGGCGCGTCAAATGCCCGACTGCAATGCAGAAGGTTCCGAGTTCGATTCCCGCCGGGTGCAAGTATTTATAATTAAAAATAAATATTTGTTTCAGGTTTAGATATTTTCTTTAAATCATATATAAGTATTTACAAAAAAAAAAGTAAAATAAGTATGTTGTATTATCCGTTAACTAGAACCCATAGTAAAAGCCCAGTGCTAATTTTGAGCTAGACTTCGCTGTATGTCACTACTTAAGCTAAAATCTGGTCCTCTACCTTATTTCTGCGAACGAAAAACGAAACGAACGAAATCTGTCATCCGTTCTTCAAAACCGTCAGAAAATATAATTTTCGAACGGATGGATGACAGATTTTCTTCTGGGATTTTCTTTTTCGTTTGTAGAAATAAAGTAGAGGCCCTGAACAATAACTTTACAAAAAAAATATATTTACCAACTCGATAGCATTTCTGAAAAGCGTCGAAAGCGCACTTATTAGGGAACATTCTGTAGGTGGTATCGTGGAGTCTGAGCGCACACAACACTGGCTCGTCTGTCTCTGGACATTTTATATTGCATTCCTTTGTCGATACTGTTGCTGCATCTGTTTTCATCAATTTACTCTGTTAGACATTTACGCCGTACGTTTCGTTTATTGTCAAAGTGTAGTACCTACAGCAGATCAGTTAGATTGATAGACGAATTTAAAAAACAACAGTGGTTAATTTTTTTCTAAGTCCATAGTACAAGCCTACTTGCTTAATTTAGGGCTAAACGATGTGTCCTGCAATATTTATTTATTCATAAACCTCAATCACTGCTTTACCATTCATTCTCAACAAATAAGAAACAATTATCGAAATCGGATTTCATATGCCGGAGTACGGCGTGCACATATTCACATGAATACAAACAATATTGGTTGCCTGGAAGATATATAGGTGGCCTTAGGCGAAAAAGCCACCCATTGTGCCACACTAGTTTTAAGTTTTTCTTCTTAACAAAATATAAAATACTTACCTGTGTATTTTATATTTTGTTACAATAAAGAGCTTATCTATCTTTCTATGAGTCGAATTGAGAACTTCTTCCTTTTATGAAGTTGGTTAAAAGAGAAATAATACTCACAAATTAACCTCACAAACATAATAAGCGAAAAGTAATTCATTTCCGTCGACATTGATACAAGCAAATCCAATTGTGGACTGCGCGATAAAATTATTGGGTAGACTTTAATTAAGATAAGCGGGCATTTCATCGACTTCTGGTTGTATAAATCAAGAGTTACATAATAGTCCTGGTAAATATTTTACTATTGGATTGTTCTTGATAAGATTCATTGGATCGTAACCAAAAGAAAATGGTTACTTATAGAAGGGAAAAACCATTATACCTTACACGGTCTCCACGCATTAGTCCGGCAGATATAGCGTCGGACTAATATTTGTTTTATAAAACCAGACTATAAAACAAGAATTTACTGTACAAAATAGAAGGTAGGTATACAAATCCTAGAAATATTTTAAATGAGAAATACATCATCAAAAAATCTCTAATGACAGGATTCGAACCTGTGCCCCTCGCTTGCCGGGCGAGTGCGCTACAACTGCGCCACACGGAACCCCGTGACATGGTGAATTTGCCACGCGGTTTCACACGCGTAAGTCCCGATCAAAAGTATCCTATGTCGTTTTCCTGGTTCTAAGCTATTCTATTAACTGAACCTTTTAGGCTGAAACCAATTTTCAGCCTAATCGGTTCAGCCGTTCTCGAGTTATAAATAGTCTAACTAACACGACTTTCTTCTAAGTATATACCTATAGATTAAGAGGATAGTCTCCAATAGTCTCCATTTTCTTTCTACATACAAACGTAGTTTAAATTTTCAGCAAATATGTTTATGCCATAAAACTTATATCTGTCATGAGTCATGACTATACATCTACCTTTTTATATTTTTCATTTTATTATTTTTTTATTTTTTATTATTATTTTAATTCGAAAATAAAACAGGTAGATGCATTGTCATGACAGATATAGGTTTTATGGCATAAACATATTTGCTCTAATGTCTTTATCCAGGGAGGAAATTTTAAACTACGTTTGTATGGAGAAAGAGAATTGAGACTATCCTCTTAACATCATACTCGTAGTATAGATGGACCACTCCATATTTTTGGACAACGTTTTTGGATTAGGGTCGGGTGGACGCTACAACCCACATTGAAATTAAACCTTGTCAGGTATTAGCAATGTTCCTTATAAACACACCTTTCCCCCGGATTACTCTAAAGTGTCTACATATTTAGTAATAGTATTAATTTCCCTCGAGAAATTTTATTGCCACTGCCACGCTACTGCCGAGTAGAGATAAGAATTTTCTAAAATGAATAATGTAATCCACGAGAATTGGTTTTTAAATGTGTTTCGGGATTTGGATAGATTTGTTTTCAATTTGTCTTTTAAGCCGATCGTTTACCGCCGACTAAACTGGGTTAGTTTAGCTTAGCCGCGCATAGTTAAGCTAGCTTTTAGGGTCTCGTACCCAAAGGGTAAAAACGGGTCCGCTGTCTGTCAGTCTATCACCAGGCTGTATCTCATGAACCTTAATAGCTAGACAATTGAAATTTTCACAGAAGATGTATGTAGGTATTTCTGTGGCCGCTAGTTGTAAAAATACATCGCGGTTTCGTTGCGTTTTATTATAAAAACCACGATTGTTGTATGGGAGCTCCATAATGTATTTATTTTATTTTGCTTTTTGTTATAGCGTCTACAGTCATACATCTTCTGTGAAAATTTCAATTGTCTAGCTAAAATAAAATAACATAAAATGTATACTCAACTGTACTTTTTAATGGCAAATAAACATTTTTATTATTATTATTATTAAATTTCAACTCTCTAGCTATAACGGTTTCTGAGATACAGCCTGATGACAGACGGACAGACAGAAAGACAGACAGCGAAGTCTCAGTAAGGGTCCCGTTTCTACCCTTTGGGTACGGAATCCTAAAAACTAGCTATAATTTTAATTTTTATCGGCGGAGAACGGTCGGCTTTAGGGTTGTAGCTCAAGACGATAATACATGTAAAACAAAATAAAAAATAATGAGCCATTATGGAAATATTATCTGTTAATTCTTAAAAATATTTGGTGATCATTAATTTAACAGGGGAAATGAAGTTTCGTCCTTTATAAACAATTATTAATTCTGAAACAAAATAAATCCTTTAAGAATAATATTAAGCTGGCCTTTGTCGAAAATTTCGGTTACCTTCAAGTTCTATTTTAATTTGATAACGGCGTCATTTGTACGCACTTTCAAAGATAAATTGTTTCAAGCTATAATAAATAATAGAATTTTGTTTAAAAGTTTTTAAAATAATACCTAACTAAGTTCAGTAATTAATTTTATTATAAGATTTCTATACAATGTTATATAGGTACAGAGTACCTATACATATGATAACGTCAATAATTTAAAAGATTTTTAGATTTAGGTAGGTAAATGCATTTCGGATGATGGCTGTGTGACATAAGTTGGGAATGCAGATAGCTCTAGATTTGGCATTCCATAGGCTAACCGATATTCCTAAGGGATCGGGTGAAACCGCGGGGCGCTGCTATCCTACTAATAATATGAATATGAAATTTTGCAACGTAAGAAAGTAAGTAATATTGGGTATCTTATTCTAATATATAAAATTTCCATGTCACAATGTTAGTTACCGTACTCCTTTGAAACGGCGCGACCGATTTTTACCAAATTTTGTATTCAGTAGGTCTGAGAATCGGCTACTATCTATAATTTATAAGGCAAAACAACGTTTGCCGGGTCAGCTAGTTATATATAAAAAGAAAGTTATGATAGTTACACAATTTATAACTCAAGAAGAGCTGAACCGATTTTGCTGAAAATTGGTGGAAAGGTAGCTTAGAACCACGAGAAGGACATTTTTAGTAGAGTAGGGTTGCATATGTGAATTCTGAATTAAGGCTGTTCATTTTTATAAATTTTAATTTATCTGAATTTATCTTAAAACCCCTTTCTTATTATGTCCCGAGGTTTATGACTTTGATTTACCACCTGACATGATTATAAAAGGAATTCAAAATTCTGTTTCTTGAATAACGTTTCGCTTGATGTTGTCCTGTCAGGCATTTCTGAAAAAAAAAACCCGGTCAAGTGCGAGTCGGACTTGCGCACGAAGGGTTCCGTATCAATCTCAAAAAATCATGTTTGTTGTATGGGAAACCCATTTAAATACCTATTTATTTATTCTGTTTTTATTTTAGGTAGGTATACTAGGTACCTATTTGTAGTTTTAGGCTGAGATTCATAAACAGAACTTTACTTCGCATCAAAGTAGTTTTCGCAAAGCATGCTTTCAAATCTCGAAGTTTACTATGGCCGATTTCAATTTCATAGTCGTCACTCGAACTTTACTTTAGATAGAGCGGCTTTGCGCTGTAGTAAAGTAAAGCCAAAGTAAACCACGACAGTAATACGTTCTACGCAAATTTTATATTATTCAACATTAGTAAATTAATAACTAATCATACAATTTTCTTACAAATAAAATAATTTGTATACATTATCAAATAAAAATGTTTGTCAGCTGCGTCGCGACTATCTATAATATATAATAATTTCACTAAATGCCGTTACTGAAATATTGTATTAAAAAGAAACGTAATTTTTGTATAACCTGTTTACTGTCGTTGTTAAATGTCAAAACTATTTACGTTTTTGCTTTTCTTTTCCCTTGCTCTTGCTATATTGAATTTTATATTAACGACTTTGCTACCATCCCCGGACACCGTATTCTTGGATTACACGATAACTTGCTGCTAACACAATGGACAATATCGAAAACATTGAGCAAAGACTCAATCGTATCGATAATATTGGCGTCAAAATAAAGCAGCTAAAACAAATACACAACAAGCACAGTAGAGTGACTGTAGAGTATCCATGTAGTACCTATTTCACAGAAATGACATTGCCGTTTATGAGTGCATAATACAACCAGATTGAATATACCAATAAACTCTAAATTTTGCACTAGTCACAAGACTATTAAAATTAGTAGTATAATAATTCAAACTTTACTTTGAGACGAAAGTCGACGATATTGTGGACTAGTACTTTACGAAGCAAAGCAGGGTTTCTCGAAGTAAAGACCGGCCTTAGCATGACTATGAAACATTATTTTGAGCCAAAGTGCGACTTTCTTACAAAGTAAAGGCGTAGTGCGGTTTATGAATCTCAGCCTTAGACTGATAAACACATAACATAACACTTATTTGATTCATGCAGTCGGGTAAATAGTAAAATTTTAGACTTATATGATTATTACTATTTATTTATTTATAAGCATAATTAATTAGCGAATCTTATCGACTTAAACTAAAATATTAAAACAGATTTTGCTTCTGTTTTCGTGATGTTGTTGAATAGAAATTAAACTTATTTTTCGGTTTTAAGCGCATGGTGTTTGGTTACTGAAGTCAATCCTGAAGAAGAGACCAGTACCCGTACCTTGAGTTGATACGTAAATACGTAACGTTAACAGTTTGGGCATACCGCAACGCAAAATATCGTCTTGCGGAACAGTGCGACAAAGAAAAGACGAGCGGGCGCGCTGTACTCGAGGTGAAACTGTTGACGTTACAGTGTAGGAGAATCCGCAATTAAAAGGACGTGTTTTGAAACGGACACTACCAAAATATTTTATGTTTTTGGGTGTTGGCACCATTGATGACCATATACCTATGAGCCTGTGACCATAGATCTTTGTCTATGGTAATCGATGGCGCCAGCACTTAAAATACCTAAACTATTTTCGATCAAAATTCCTAAACTATTGTCGTTTCATTGCCGATTCCCCCTACGTATTTACATAGCAACTCATGGTACTGTACAGGTATCGAAAAGTTGAGCATTGAAACTATGCTAAAAGTAATAATGAGTTAAATTTCGAATTATTTAAATTTAAACCCTTAATCATTAGTTAACATAGAAATTATGCCATTTCCTTGATAACTAGATGATGAAGACACAAAACGTCAAAGGCTTGAAATTTCACAAAGGACAGTGGACTTATTTGCTCCTAAAGGTCCATGTTTGTTAATTTTAGAGAGATAGAGGAGTACGGATCCAGTCCTCGACTATTTGAATAGGGAACAGAAATTGTTTGTACTTCTCTGTAAAGGTTGCTAAGGGTATGGGATATAAGGCTAGGATGCCTACTGCATAGTGCGGTGCGACAAGGAACAGACGAAGCGGGCGCGCTGTGCACAAGATCAAACTGTTAACGTTACAATGTAGCAACTCATGGTAGGGGTAGGTACTGTACAGGTCTCAAAACGTTGAGCATTGAAACAATGCTAAAAGTAATAAACACGACGCGATTAAAACCGAAAAATGACGTTAATTTCAAAATACTTAAATATAACCCAGAAATTATAATGCCATTTCCGTGATTACTAGAAGATGAAGACACATCTACCTCTACCTTAAAACGTCAAAGGCTTGAAATTTCACAAAGGACAGTGGACTTATTTGCTCCTAAAGGTCCATGTTTGTTGACTTTAGAGAGATAGAGGAGTACGGATCCAGTCCTCGACTATTTGAATAGGGAACAGAAATTGTTTGTACTTCTCTGTAAAGGTTGCTAAGGGTATGGGATATAAGGCTAGGATGCTTACTGCATAGTTCATGGAAATCCGGTTTATGTTCGACCCGACACATTTCGAAATGTTTGTCTTTGTCGATTTTTAGGGTTCCGTACCGAAAGAGTATAAACGGAAGACTTTAACTAAGCCTCTATTGAGTGACTGTTCGTCTATCTGTCTGTCATCAGGCTGTATCTCTTGAACCGTGATACCTAGACACTAGACAGTATATTTATGAGTATTTATTTTAACAAACCTTACATAATACGAATTAGGAAATAAAATTTAAAACTAAAACTTACCTTGATTTTATTTTTTAAAAGTGTTTCCTACACTTGGATAATTGATTTATTTGAAGAAATGTTTTTCAAAAATTGCACCCGACAGGACTTGAACCTGCAATCTCGACATTCCGTGTCGCGCGTTTTACCAATTGCGCTACAGGTGCCTGTTCTGTCGTGATGAAATTATGAACCACATCTCTTCGTTTTTCTTACGACTAAGGCACGTAGCGACATCTACCGGTCACTTTGCATTTTGAAAACATTTCTTCAAATAAATCAATTATCCAAGTGTAGGAAACACTTTTAAAAAATAAAATCAAGGTAAATGGAAGTCACATCTCAATGTTGTGTTTATTTCCATGTAAATGGGAAAACGCAAGCCGGTAAACTGCAAAGTGACCGGTAGATGTCGCTACGTGCCTTAGTCGTAAGAAAAACGAAGAGATGTGGTTCATAATTTCATCACGACAGAACAGGCACCTGTAGCGCAATTGGTAAAACGCGCGACACGGAATGTCGAGATTGCAGGTTCAAGTCCTGTCGGGTGCAATTTTTGAAAAACATTTCTTCAAATAAATTAAAACTTACCTATTAAAATAAAACTAACTTAAAAACTAAATCTAAATCAGCTAAACCTTTGGTAGAGGGAAAACTGAAAAGTGAAAATGATGTTTTTCGGTTACCACTATACTTACAAACACATATTAAAAACATAATTAATTTAGATAGTTTAGATATTTAAGTGTGACAACAAATATGAGTTTTTGTGATAACGGCACGGAACCCTTCATACGCGGGTCGGACTCGCACTTGATTGGTTTTCTTTGCTATTGATTCGTGCGTGAGATTTTCATTTAAATGCGATCACTAGAAGAGACGGTCTTGACGCAAAAAGTCACATCGGCAGAAATTAAAATTGTAACCCCCTTACTTATAAACGATGACTAAGTTTATGTTACGTTTGTTTCCGTCTGTTAACTTTGAAACTTCATGTCACAGTAAAAGACATACATAAACTGAATAGTTATCGTTTATAAGTAAGGGTGTTACAATTTTAAGTTTAATATATTCGCCGATCCTAACATTATGCCAAAGTGACTTTCTGTTTCAAGACCGTCTCTTCTACTGATCGCATTTAATTATGAACATTTACCATGTTCATAGTTATACGCTATTAACATCGCTCTTACGGTGATAGAAAACATCGTGAGGAAACCCACGGCTTAAAGTGATGCAAAAAGGCCCAGTTTTAGGGCTAGTTGCGGAAACACAGTAAGAGTAAAGTAAAAAGCATGTTCATAGATATAAAGTTAAAATTAATTAAAATGTTGACAAAACACGCTGTCGGCAGTCTTTGCGGTTAGTCATTGTTAGGGCTGCCATCCGTCCGGGTTTCCCCGAATTTGTCCTAGTTTACAGGGCGTCCGGGGACCGTCCGGGCGGGGTTGCGTTTGTTGTCCGGGTTTAGGCTGCTGTAGTTTTTGTATACAGACCAATATTACGTCCACGGGAAAAAATACATCTTGCTCTTTTTTGTGTTGCTCGCTACACAGTTGTAAAGTTTTTGAATAGCGCACCACCGCAAAATATAAGTTGTTGTTTGCATAGGGATACCTAGTTTAAGATAAGAAAGTGACATAAGGATACTTTGATCCCGATATTTACGAATTGGGACTTACTTATTGGGACTTATTATGAGACCGTGGAGGGCCTCTAATAAAATAGTATGTGAAGTAAATTTAGAACAACTTGAAACCGAAACCGTCATTTCACAGTTGCTTTTTTTTTTTGCTTTTAATTGAAAATTATCAGTTGTCCGGGTTTAAAGCTCCAAAATCCGGGGTTTTCACTTATATTACCGGACAGGGTAACCAGATTTTAGATATGGCAGCCCTAGCCTTTGTTAGCTTCAAGTTAATATTGTAATATATTTTTATGAACACGACTGAAATAAGTACTAACTTGAATTAAATATTCATGGTAAAAGTAATTTATGTTTAATGCACTAGCAGCGCCCCACGGTTTCACTCGTGTAAGTCTTGATGCCGCGGGAATATCGAGATGGGTAGTCTATGTATTTGTACAGATCTAAAGCTATCTGCATAACAAGTTTTAATGCAATCGGTTAAGTAGTTTGGCGTACATGATAAACGTACCTACTTACATACGGCTGCCCGGAAATGCATACTGTCCGGAATGCATTTCCGCCGGGTGCAAGTAGGTATTTATACCTAAAAATAAATACTTATTTTTGGTCTGGGTGTCTTTCTTTGTATAGGTAATAGGTATGTATTTACAAAAGAAATTAAAAAATAATTTTAAGTATTATATTCGCAGTCTAGTCACCGTAACACAAGCTTAGTAGCTTACCACGGGGATAGATGGCGCTGTGTTCACAAAATGTATTTATTATACTTACACACAAACTTTCACAGTTATAATACTAGTAGGAGAGTCCTATACATACATAGGTAACTTAAAAACACAAAAAGTGAAAAAATAAGGAAAAATATAATACTATCTGTATTAAAAATTTAATCAAATTTCGTTACAAAGGTAGCCTTACAAATTGCCCTGGGAACGTTTCACAGATGAAAATGGATTGACAGGTAGGTAGGTAGGTAGGTACGTGAAGTATATTTATTTCGAGAATTATTTAAGCCGATCCTCCACCGCCAATTTAAGTAAGTTAGTTTAGAAATTAAACTCATTTTTGTTTTTTTTCGCTTGGTGTTTATTACTTGAACGCTCAACGTTTCGAAATCTTTACAGATCTTAAAGAAAAATCCTGAAGAAGAGACCTGAAAAAATCCAATATCGCAAAAACCTAAGAAAAATCTAAGTTAGTTCAGCTCAGATCGTCTTTTGCTGAAATGTATAAAACCGAGGGCAACAACTAGTCTATATCTATACTTTATATTATAAAGAAGAAAGATTTATTTGTTTTCTGTTGTTTGCAACAAATACACTCCGAAACTACTAGACCGATTTCAAAAATTCACCATTTGAAAGCTACATTCACCTTGAGTAACATAGGCTACTTTTGATCCCGATATTCCAACGGGATCGGGACTTATGCGAGTGAAACCACGGGACGCAGCTGGTCAGTAATAAAATTAAACTAATCTCACACTCTAGAAGCTTTAACTAGTTATTTAGTTTACGATTTCATATACGAACTGAAACGAGATGAAACCTTGGTGCAAACCGACTATGAAGGTAACTTATGAAATTGGAGTGCATCTTCCATTGTGAAATCACTATCAAGTTTCATTCTTTTGGCTAAGGTAGATCACGGATAAAACAGTCGGCCGATATCTCGACGACACTTGGATAGATGACAGTGAATTCACCTATTTATTTAATTTTTCAGTGAATACTTAGTTAAGTAGACAGGGCAATATAATAACACGCTTAGAATTGGTTAAAACTCGCAGAAACGCGAGTTCGATCCTGGCTGCGGGTGATGTTATGAAAATGATATTTCCTTGAAAATGTTTCAAATTAAACTTCATAAAATTACATTAAAATAAACGGTGGTAAAACCTTATCCCTTATTTCTTGTTGCAATGAAAATAGTGGGAGGATCTATCTCAGTATTTCCATAAATGGAAGTAGTTCGATCCATCCTACGTGGGTAAAGCATATTGATTGACTCAAACAAGCAGTTTCGAGATTTTATAATCTTCTTCATCCCTCAATTCAGTCTATTAGAGGTAAAGAAGAACCAAATAAAATGAAGTCTGCGGAGTCTTTCACTCTAACTCATTTAATTTTGTACAAATAAAGAAAGTTGTGAGTAGCTTTTAAACAATGTAATTTTATTTGCAGAAATGTCACTGTTAAGTACCGTGCTCTAAAGTCTCCCAGCGTATCCAGTGTGTTTTTTGTGTTGAATGGCCATGAAAAGAAAAAGGCCAATATTTTTATTTGTTACCATTTTTTATACTCGGGGCTATGGATCACCAGAACCTTTAGAAGGCGTGCGTGCGTGGGGTCGAAGCCAACACGTAGAGGCCCGTTTTAGTAACATTTTAGTTTAAAAAATTGTGATGGACACCGAACCGGCGCGGCGGTTATCCTATCTACACTCTAAAATGCAGCCAAGGACAATCCCCGGGATGGATAGAACTATTGTGTAAACTACGGGTGCAGACTACTTAGGTTTTTTTTTACATTTTTATAGCATAGCTTTTATCGCGGGCTTTGAGTGCGACGACCGATATGTTGCCGCCTACCATGTTGCAATGCAACATCTATGCAAAAGCTTTACCGCGGCAGTCCCCGAGTGTCATACGTTTTTTTTAAATTGGTCCACTTATGCTTTCCTACACTGAATATTAAGGACAATAAGTAAAAGAAAAGAAAATATATTAAAAGAAATAACTTATCACAGTTCCGGTAATCTAGGGACCCTGCCCTGGTTGAACAGGGTGATAAAAACCTCATTATGAGGGTAAAAGGGCTGGTAACGACTTTTGGCGTAATGTTACCTCCTCAGAGGAAAGTGGGGTAGGAAATGTTATAGGTATTTCAGCAGCTTTCACCTGCGACTTTGCGTTACTATGGAAAAAAAACCTAAGGGAGGTCGTTCACTGCAACTTGATTCAACAAGCTAAAATTGAGTAAAATTTGTTCAATTCATTATTATAAATGATATTATTATGTACCTATATCAAAACTCCTCATCCTTTCGTACCTACACTTGGAAAAAAAATACTCGAGGTTTTAATCGCGCGGTAATAAACGTCACAGTTACAACCCCAAAAAAATGAATTTAATTTCAATCATCTAAAATTATCTCAGACAACATTGAAGATAGGCTAGCCTACTTGTTGCGTCTACGGTTTCATTTATTTACTTACGTAAGTCCCGATTCCGCGTGAATATCGCGAGAAAAAGTATCTATCAGAATTCCAAGTCTCATCGCAATCGGTTCAATAGTTTTTGTGTGAAACCTTTAAGGGTAAAAAAACTTTGCTTAATAAACATGTAGCCTAAGAAACTCAAAGATGGATAAAAATGGTAACGTCATATGAATATCATAATATATACCTATCCCTAGGAAAATTAAACAACTTTTAATTCTTTGAACAAAAAATTATTCAAATGGGAAAAGCATACAACTTTTAACTTTAATGTTATTCTTCTTGTTTCCGCAAAAGTACTTTGCATAATGAAGGAAATAATAAAGTTCCCTAAAGATTAATTTTGACACAATAGTTTGGTGACTTCGAAACGACTCCGTGTATTTTCAACGGCCACCTGCTGCTTTGAACGGTGGCCGTTGGGAACTTATTAATATAATCTTGCCACGTCCATTTGTTCCCTTCAACCACCGCCATTTGATTATCTATCTGTTCTAGTAATTATTATCACTAGATTTTAAGTAAAATAATGGCAAAGGTGATCGAAAACCGTAGCTGAAACAATAGTCGATCGGAGTAGAAACAAAAGACGATCGAAGTACAAACAAAAGACGACCGATGTAGAAACAATAGACGATCGAAATAGAAATAATAGACGATCGAAGTAGAAACAAAAGACAATCGAAGTAGAAACAAAAGGCGACCGATGTAGAAACAAAACACGATCGAAGTAGAACTAAAAGACGATCGAAGTAGATATAAAAGACGATCGGAGTAGAAACAAAAGACGATCGGAGTAGAAACAAAGAACGATCGGAACAGAAACAAAAAGCAATCGATTCAGAAACAAAAGATGATAGGTACAGAAACAAAGAAACCACGATAACCGATTATCCCTAATGATCCCAATATTTCTTCCCATAACACGAGTGAAACCACAGGGCTTAGCTTGTGATCCCTAAATGCAAGTCTCTACCTTGAATGCAAAATAGTAAGGTAAGTTTTCAACTAAGGTAAAGAGAGTTTAGCATTCAGAATGCAACACAGAATCTAATTAATGTGTTAATTTAAACCACAACATCTGACTAATTAGGCCAAATTTTAGGCCCGTCTTTACCAAATGGCGAAGACGGTAAACATTTGTTGAAGATGTTCTTAAACAAATGTTTAAGCGCGGTTAAACTAACGAGAGCCATATGCGAGCTATATTATCAAATGCGTCCCGCGGTTTCACCCGCGTAAGTCCCGATCCCGTGGGAATATCGGGATTAAAAGTAGCCTATAACCTTCCCCAATAAATGGACTATCCAATACTGAAAGAATTTTTCAAATCGGACCAGCGCAGCGCAGCGGTTCCTGAGATTAGCGCGTTCAAACAAACAAACTCTTCCGCTTAATAATATTAGTATAGATGAACCGATATACCTACCGATTTTTGTCTGAACACCTGGCGGAGACAACGCTAGACCAAAATGCCGGTGTCTATTTGGCGCAAAGAATTGGCATTGCCATTTAGCGTGGCAATGCAGGTAGCATTTTGGACTTGCTGCCAAGTGACGAGAACTTGGACTTGTTTTAAGTTCTATTTTTTGTATCTGGACATTATGTATTTGCTCCACATTAATAGTTTTACAACTCTGGGAAGATCGGCTTGATCTTAAAATATAAATTGCATTATTGTTATCATATTTAAAAAAAATATGACTGAATGTCGTTTTAATGTAGTTAGTTTGTTGTAGTTTTAAATTTAATTGTAATTTAGATTTAATTTTTGATCCCTATTATAAAATCAATGTATGTCTTAAATATTCTATAATTTAGTGTATCTAAAATAAATATTAAAAAAATATGACAAATAACATTTGAAAATTTATTCTGGATACGAATATGTAACTAAATTATTATTTTGTGTAGGTTCCATCCACATTTCCTCGAATAAAAGTTACCTGAACATGTATTACGCACACGATTTCATCATAACACCATGAATTTTGTATCTTAACCCTATATTGTTTATCGGCGCGACGCACACGCATACATTTATTTTCAGTACTAAGTAAACTAGTCTATTTGAATAAAGCGAGAGTTAGTAGGTACTTGGTGAAAACGGCTTCGTCTTCAATTTGAGTTAATAACCCAACAAAAACATTACTTACATTCATCTCAGACATAACTTAGAATGTAATTCAACGTATGGGATTAACTGAAGATTGAATATTTGTCAAAATTTTAGCTGGAATACTACATAATATTAATTAAGCTCAAGGTTTTCTACTTAAAATAATAACTGTTCCTGGTTGTTTACTCCAAATTACAGCTCTTCTACCAGCGGTTTAGGCTGTGCGTCGCTCAGTCAGTCAATCGGTCAGGGCAAAGCATTTTATAGATTTTGCTAGATTATTTTAGATGTCGTCTGTGTTATACAAACTTGGCTGTCAAAATGTCCTAGGACCTAAGATCTTTATGTTGTGTTGAGTTTCAGGAAAATCTGAGAAAATATACAATTTTTTACTAATTTCTCTGTAGTTACAGTATTCGGCAGATTAGTTGAAACTAGGGAATGCAATCCCGACTCGGGATCGTAAATTCGGGATCCCGCGGGATTAGAAATCTCAATCCCGCGGGATCCCGAAATTTTCGGGATCCCGAGTAGTTTAAAAAAACCCACCCAAGTGCGACACTCGCGCACAAAGGGTTCCCGTACCACTATCACAATTGGGTACTTAATCCTAAAATAGTTTACAACAACTATTTTTTTAATTTTATAGGATAATGTGAAATATTTAGCTTCGATTCTTACTCCCATCATACGACCCCATTTCTCAAAAAAATAATAAAAAAAAACTTGGCATAAAAAATATATGAAAATTATAAGAAACTCTTTGGTAAGTGCAGGCAGACAGGTATATTTGAAAGACAGGGCAGCCATTTTGAATTCCATGCACTACTCGATTTGACTCCGGCCAATCAGAAGCGACCTCACATTGTTATAAAATCCCTTGTTGTTTTTGACACACGTTAGTTGTATGGGAGCCCCTCTTCAATATTTGTTTTATTTTGTTTTTAGTATTTGTTGTTTTAGCGGCTACCAAAATACATCTTCTGTGAAAATTTTAACCGTCTAGCTAGCTATTACGGTTCATGAGATACAGCCTGGTGACAGACGGACGGACAGACGGACAGACAGCGAAGTCTCAGTAATAGGGTCCCGTTTTTACCCTTTGGGTACGGAAAACCAAAAAATTACATGACAGAATACTTTGAACAATAAATATTGTGATAGTGAGATTAATTAAAACAAAATATTATTAGAAGCAAACAAAAGCCTATATTACTAACTAAATAATTAACAATTTTACTAACATCAACATAATCAAAACAAAAATAGGTATGGCTCAATGAAATTAAAAGTAGTTACGGGTGATTTTGAAAGTAACTTGTTAAAAAACAAAGTGTATCAAGAGTGTTAACTGCCAACCGGCATCTAATGTCCGTTGCAATGTACCCAGCTGCTGAGAATGCCCTTTCCGACATGTATAGTAACGCTGACCATTGCCGCCCAATCCCGTCAATCCCGAACGGGATCCCGTCATGTTATGCTCCGGGATTGATCCCGAAAAATAACACGGGATCCCGCGAGATCGGGATTGCATTCCCTAGTTGAAACAAAATAGCGGATGCGCAGAAGTCGATTTTTCATAGAAGGTGCATGTAAAATGTACTGCGCGAACTTTCCCCCTTCCACGAAAAAATGTTTCAACTAATCTGCCGGTCACAGTACCTAATTTTTTATTCACGATAGATGACCACTATCTCATCTGATGGTAAGTAACCTGTATAGTCTAAGATCTAGCACGCTCATCTAGAAGTAGGAAGATGGCAGTAGAACAAAATCCGACCCGTTTTCCTTAGTGGCTGATATTTATTCTGAAAGACTTAAATGATTACCTGATGAGACCACAAGAAACTCATGGGGGTTTCGTGTAGTTTCTTCTCATAGGAGGGCACATTCCGAAACTACACAAAAACCATAGTCTTAAGTCAACATTTAGTTAACATTTCAAAACGATTATTACTTATATATATGTATTTGTTTGAACATGTATTTATATACCTACCTATAGTATACATTGCTCTCAATGAATAAACGAATTTTAATGTCGTCATCTAAACTCAAGTATTTATTTTCACAACAAAAAATTACAAAATAAATACAGAAAGCTAAACTAAAACTAAAAGAAATAAAATAAAATAAAATAATGATAACAGAAAAAACTATACAAAACAAAAAGAAATAAACAAAATTAAATTAAATAAAAAGAGCAAAACGAATTTTTGACTTTTGACGTTAAATCTATTTTACTATTTACCTAATATATTTGTAGAAAAACCTGTAATTATGCTTCGTTGTTATTATGTCTTGATTTAATCTGTAACGCATATTTGAATTCGCACCGCCACTGTGCGTGCCTTTGCTTAAATTGCGACCCCTCTGTGCCACTAACGACTCTCAGAGACGAGGTCGTATTATGAAGTACCTAGGCAGATATCAGAATACTTTATAGATTTAGGAATATCATCATCATCATTTCAGCTGTAAGAAGTCCACTGCTGGACATAAGCCTCCCTCATAGATTTCCAGATGCTTCGGTCATAAGAGAAGGAAGGGTTTAGGAATATAGTTTCTGACTAATAGGAGCAGTAGACTAGAGTAGGTATACCTATCGCTAATAGGAGCAAGTGGACTAGCGTGGAGCGTACACGTCATGTAAAAAGAAGATAGATATGACACTAGGAGTAAATAGTCGCAGTGCGAGAGGGAGACCAACAAAGAGGAAGAGGGAAGGGTGTCGTAACATTATTACAAAAAAAAAGCACTTTAGTTGTATGGAAGCTCTACTAAAACACTTATATTATGTTGCTAATTGAAAAATGCATTATAAACTTAAGTACATACTTACTAAAGTTTTGAAAGCATTTTTCCAAAATGCATTATTTTCTAAGTGTGGTTTAACACTAAGAAACGATGTTTACTTATTTTATGTTGTTTTGTTTTGTGTTGTGTTGTACCTATTTATTGTTATAGCAGCAACAGAAATTCATTATCTGTTAAAAAAAAACAACTGTCTAGTTATCACGGTTCATGAGATACAGCCTGGTAACAGACAGACATTCAGACATACGGAGGGTCAAAAGGGTCCAGTTTTACCCTTTCGGTACGGAACCCTAAAAAAGGATATCTAAATCTAAACAACCTTGAAATAGAATTTGAAACTCGACACATAAATAGATCACTCTATCATCGTTGAGTCACCATAGGCAAAACCCATAGATTATACACAATTATGTGTAGTTATCTGCCGTCGTTATTGTTATTATCTGAAAGGTCAGTCACTGTGAATAATTATTAATTGCAAACAATCGCACTTGGAATCGTTCCTTAGTAAAAAATAGTTTAGAAATGGTTTGTCTCTTTCGTTCCTATATAGCGTTTGACCACTATCTCATTACCATTAGATGGTAAATGATCAGCAAGTGTGTATTCTTTAAGTGAGTAGAGGCTCACTAAATAGTAAATGATACTAGTTCTTTATACAGACGTAGTATTAGAGCAAATGTGGTTACAACGGTCTTGTTCGCGAGGAGACTGGGCAAGTACCCTGCGACCAAGACGCGATTAAGACCCGGGAAACATAAAATTATGAGTTCTATTCGAGGTAGGTAGTTTAAAATTTTTACAAATTTGGTTAAGAGGATAGTCTTCATTCTCTTTCTCCATACAAACGTAGTTTACATTTTCCTCCCTGGATAAAGACATTAGAGCAAATATGATTATGCCATAAAACCTATATCTGTCATGACAATGCATCTACCTTTTTATTTTTTTTTATTTTCTAACTAAAATAATTATAAAAAAAAAAAAAAAAAAAAAAAAAAAAAAAGGTAGATGCATAGTCATGCATGACAGATATAAGTTGTATGGCATAAACATATTTGCTCTAACGTCTTTATCCAGGGAGGAAAATGTAAACTACGTTTGTATGGAGAAAGAGAATGGAAACAATCCTCTTAAGTCATCCATCCAGGATGGCATAACCATATTTGTTCCTATCCAGGAAAGGAAACAGTCGACTAGGTTTGTAAAGTATGTACAAAAGAGTAGGTAGACTTTCCCCTTAAAATTAAATCGCAACAGACGTGTGACTAATACCATTATTGTATCTACTCATAAATGTATACGTAGGTATAGGTAGTACCAAAAAATCGCAGGCAAAAAAGGTACCTAAATAGGTATAATCATAGCAAATTCACACCTAACTATTTTTTCTAACAAACGTGATCGTAATCATAATACAACAATTTGATAATTGGACCTGTACACAAGTTTATTTACATTTTTTGGACTAAGCAGTCTTGTCATAATATAAATCAAACAAAAAACTTGTAAAATTAAATATTGGTTGAGAATAGACCGAAATACAGAACAAATCGTGTTCTGCCATCTGTTACTTGCTATTTAGTTAATACTCTCTGCTAATACAAAGTCCGTCAGTTTGTTTGACGTTATTTTTGTGATTTGTCATACGTCATGCCGGGGCTTCACATTGTTATTGTGTTGATGGCCTATTCACGTTTTAGAATTACCCAAATTATTGGCCCTGTCTGTAGCCCGGGGTCTAAAATAAATTACTACGGTATCTTCTGCCCGTCGTAAAAGGCGACCAAAAGGAGTTTCTGGGTGGGAAGTTTCGGCCGCGGCTTGTTGCCACCCACTGGTCTAAATCGTAGCGCCAATGTGTTGGCTGGTGGGGTCATTAAGGGGACAGTCTACCTACTCTTTTCTCCATACAAACTTTACAAACGTAGTCGACTGTTTTCTCCCTGAATAAAGATATTAGAAAAAAATATGTTTATGCGATAAGTCCCATATCAGCCATGATATTCCCCTAAGTTTTGATTTTTTTAATTTTCTAATTTTTGTTAATTTTATTTCTATTATAAGTAGTTAGATACGAAAAAAATCAAAACAAGTAGGGGGTTATGGTCATGGCAGTTATAGGTTTTATGGTACAAAAATATTTGCTCTAGTGTCATTATCCAGGGAGGAAACAGTCGACTACGTTTGTATGGATAATGTAGATAGACTATCCTCTTCAATTGTAAAATTATGGGCAATTCTATTACAAGATTCCAGAAAACAGTATGAACATAGGCTTTTATAGAAATATTTGCGAAAATACAGCATATGAGTCACCGACGCCGCGCCGCGGCCGGTAGACTAATTGGTCAAGTCGTGCTCCCGGATTGAGTAAGATGCGGGTTCGAATCCAGCCCTGCGTCTATCGTGCGTTGTGTTTTCGCAGAAGTATTGTTTCTTTACAATATTTCTATAGATTTGTTTGTATATAACAGGTAAATAACATGTCAAAAATTGTACAGTAAATAATGTTTATTGATAAAGGTGGACAGTAACTCAACTATGTTATACTTAACGACTAACTAACTAAGTAAGGACTTATAAGCGATGACTAACAGATGACTAAGTTATATAATATTTGTTTCTGTCTCTCAATTTCAGGTCACAGCGAAAGGCAAACGATACATAGTTTATGCATGTGTTAATCATCTTTTATAGGTATGGGGGTATAAATGTACTAGGTACATACTTATTGTTCATTTTCACTTTGCTCAATTTTTTTTATGGTATAAAATATACAAATTAAATAAAGATTAGCTGCGCCCCGCGGTTTTCCGCTCCCTCAAGAATGTCAGGAAATAAATCATCATAAATCATCATTTCAGCTGTAAGAAGTCCACTGCTGGACATAAGCCTCCCTCATAGATTTCCAGATGCTTCGGTCATAAGTGGCCTGCATCCATCGTGAACCCGCGGCCTTAACTAAGTCGTCCGTCCATCTCGTTGGTGGACGTCCAACGCTGCGCTTTCCGATCCGCGGTCTCCATTCGAGAACTTTTCGGCCCCAACGACCATCTGTTCTCCGT
This sequence comes from Idaea biselata, assembly GCA_958496205.1. Taxonomy (NCBI): domain Eukaryota; kingdom Metazoa; phylum Arthropoda; class Insecta; order Lepidoptera; family Geometridae; genus Idaea; species Idaea biselata. The sequence continues at coordinate 20,235,201 of OY292404.1, forward strand.
GCTATATGTCCTGCCCACTGCCACAGGAAATAAATAGCATGCGGTATTCTAGGTCTCCAGCTATCTATAATAATAACTGTACTACAACAAGTAAAAACTGTATTTCTAACTCACTAAAATCAGTCTTTTTATTTACATCTTTCCAATATTGTATTGTATCACTCACTACAGCCATTCTGTGACTGCCTAGACTAATTTAAAAAAAAAACATTCCATTTTCAAAATTATCAAAATCATTTTTAAACTTTTTCGGGTAGGTGTAAAAAAACTAGCAGGTTCACCTTTATATTTAATTTAAATTTTAATATATATAAAGTCTAATAAACTACATACTTTATGCAAAATCGCGAAGTATAGTGAACTCCACCTACCAGTGTGTGTTTTTGTGAAGATCCAACAAGCACATAAGAAGTAATTTCACTCCACACAAATCATGGACCAACAGTCACTTTTACAACTAGAGACGGACTTCAACAAGCGTATGGCAGCCTTCGAGGGTGAGCTGCAGAAGAATTTGCTTGCATCCCCCAGTGTTGCGAACCTTGCAGCGGAGTTTGCCACATATAAAGTCTTCATTACCAAAGCCCTGAAGGCATTACAGCAACAAATAGGGGTCATGTCTCAGACTATCGACGCCATGGAGCAACAAAGCAGGAGAGACATCCTGCTACTACATGGTGTCCCGGAGGCCAAGGACGAGGTGTTGTCTGCAACCATTGTGGGAGCCCTGAGGGACCGGTTAGCACTGAGTACCTTTGCAGAGAGTAGCATACGTCGATGCCAAAGGATGGGCAGGGTTGATTCATCTAAGCCGAGACCTATTCTGATTAAATTTTACTATCAGACTGATTGTGACAACATCTGGCTGGCCAAGTCGAAACTGAAAGGCTCAGGTTTCACTCTCTCAGAGTTTCTCACTAGATCTAGGCATCAGCTCTTCATGAGGGCGAGGCAGGACTTCGGAATTTCTAGATCCTGGACGCACCGAGGCTCTGTTTTTGTCCTCGACGCAGGGGGCACGCGGCATTGTGTTCGACGTGTGGAAGAGCTCATAACTTTTTCCGGCCCAGCCACGGACGATTCCATGGTCAAGGCGAAAAAACCAAAACCACGGCGAGTTGGGGCGACGGCGGCGCGGGCGACGGCTCCTAGATCCACTACGTAAAGCCTTCTTGTTTTGCGGAGTTGTTCCAATAATCCATTTTATTTTGTTTGGAAACCGAGGTAGTTACAATGTATTCTTTTTTATTTTTTGCAAGGTGGGTAAAATAGTTAATCTTATTGTTCATTTGATTTGTTTACATCTGTCAGTTTTTTTTTTTCCTTTTTTTAAATATTATTTCTTCACGGTGACATTGACAGCCAATCTAGTCATGTAGCGTATGGCATGGTGATGCAAATTCATTGTGCCAGTTCTGTTTTTATTGTTTTTTATTATTATTTATTTTTCTGTTACTACTGGCTTTGTTGGAGTTTACCTACCCTATTGTGAATGATGCTTTTAATTATTGTTTTTTTTCTACCTCGAGTTTGCTTGTGTTTCATATTTTTTTATTGTAATCTCTACACTACTGGAGGGTGGTTAATAGCTGAGCATTATATTGGTATTGGAATAATAATATTATTATTAACTTTTATATTTTATTCATATTTATTTGTGTATTATTTATTGTAATAGGTATATTTATTATAAGAATAATATATTTTATTTTTATTTACATTTATTATTTAAGTACTATTTTTTTTATTAACTCTTTAGTGCTAATGTCGGAGCAGAGTGATGATGAATTTGTAGCACCTTTTTTGTCTTGCTCATCTGGCACTGGTGCTGATAGTGATGGTGATGACAGTTACCGTAGCTTTCCTTCCCTATCTGAGAACATTGAGGACATACTTGGTGATGTTCCCAAGAATTTCAATGTTGTACATATTAATGCCCAGAGCATTCCTAAGCATTATCAAGAGATGTTGGCATCCTTTACCGAAAAGAACCTCCACGCAATTGTGGTCTCCGAGACCTGGTTTAGGCCCTATTTTTCATCAAATTCTTACTCTCTTCCGGGTTTTAATCTCATCCGCAACGACCGTGTCGAGGCTGGTGGTGGGGGTATTGCGATATACCTACGTTCTCATATCCCATATAAAATCATCAGCATGTCCTCACAACCTTGCCCTACAAACGTCGGCCAGCACTTGTTTCTGGAAGTGCTTATGAACAAAAGCAAAGTCTTGTTGGGTGCCTTCTATAGCCACAATTGCCACGTCAATTATTTTGCTTCTTTTGAGGGCTTGCTGGAGGATATCATACCGCAATACAACCACACCATTATTATGGGCGACTTCAACACTTGTCTCCAAAAACAAGACCTTCAATACCTAAGTAGAGCACGTAAACTCAGGGCTGTAACGGCAGCCCATAACCTCGCCATACTTCCACTTAATGCCACCCATCATTTCCCAAATTGCACACCGTCTCTTATAGACCTTATTCTTGTGTCTTCTCCTTCTCACTCTGCTAAGCATGGCCAGCTTTCGGCGGACTGCTTCTCTTACCATGACCTTATTTACCTATCATATAAGGTTCGTCCGCCGAAGGTTAAACCTAAATATATTTTTCAGCGCAACTTTAGTGGTATGAATGTAGAAGAACTCCGAAAAGATGCACAAGATGTAGACTGGGAGGGCATATTTAGTTGCAACTCCATTGATGAAAAAGTTACTCAGTTTAACTCAATGATTACCAAACTCTTCGATAAACATGCTCCTCTTAAGGCCGTTAAGCTAAAATATCATCCTGCTCCTTGGCTAAATGACGAGATTAAATTGCTGATCCATAAAAAAACCGTTGCAAAAACTAAACTTCGCATCAGCGCAACCGATTCAAATAGGGATAAATTCATTGAACGTCGAAATCGCTGCAATAGGATGTGTAGGGATGCACAACGCCGTCATATACATAGTTCTGTCAGTGATGGTGAACCAGCCAAGGTTTGGAAATTTCTGAAGTCATTAGGAGTTGGCAAACAAACTCAACATTCCACTCCCGCAGATTTAAACCTGGATTTGTTAAATCAACACTTTTCCTCTTCTTCATGCCTTGACAGTTCGGTGAAGGCTCAAACTTTGCTGCGTCTCTCTCCCGTTCCAACTCCTGACTCATCATATTTCACTTTTGAACAATTTACCGGTTGTGGTGTGAAGCAGAGCATGACACATATAACCTCCAAGGCGGTCGGAAGTGACAATATTAGCCGCAGCATGCTTATGCCCATCATTGACGAAATCCTTCCTATAATTCTACACCTTTTCAATTTCTCCATTTCTCACAGAGTAGTTCCTACCCTATGGAAAGAGGCACAGATTATCCCTCTTCCTAAAAAATCAAACCCTAAAACTTTCTCAGATTATCGACCGATTTCCATCCTGTCATTCCTGTCCAAGGTCCTTGAGCGCCTCGTACATCAGCAAATTTCCAAATTCCTCAATAGTCATATGTTACACAATTCCTTCCAATCGGGATTTCGTCCGGGGCATAGCACAACTACTGCTCTTGTTAAAATCACTGATGATATCCGCAAAGGCATGGATAATCGTAAGTTGACGGTATTAGCATTGCTAGATTTTAGTAATGCTTTTAATAATGTTGACTACGATATTCTATTTGGTATTTTGGGCTCTCTTCACATATCTCCAACGGCGATTGAATGGTTTCGTAGTTACCTGTGTGATCGCCGGCAGCGTATACGTGTTGAGGATGTGTATTCATCTTGGTGCGATGTATCTGCTGGTGTACCCCAGGGCGGCGTGCTTTCTCCTCTTCTGTTTTCAGTATTCATAAATTCCATAACTTCTAATCTTTCATCTTCTTACCATCTATATGCAGACGATCTTCAAATCTACTGGCAAACTGAGTGGCATAATCTGAACGAAGGAATTGCTGCTATAAATCGTGACTTATTAAACATATCAGACTGGAGTAAATCCTTTGGCATTGCAGTTAATCCTTCCAAATCTCAGGTCATTGTTATTGGTAGCTCTAGACTTTTAGTTAAAATTTGTTGGGATGAGGTGGACCCGGTGATGTTTGACGGGAACCAAATTCCTTTTTCCAAAACTGTCAAAAATCTTGGTGTGATCATGGATGCAGAGCTGAGTTGGCAGCCGCAAATAACTGAAACCAGTCGGAGGATATTTGCTGCTGCGGGCTCACTCCGTAGACTGCGGAACTTTCTGCCGACTACCACTAAAGTTAGCCTCGCTCAATCTCTCATGCTCCCCATCCTCGACTATGCCGACATCTGCTACCTCGATTTGACTGAAGAGCAACTCGATAAACTTGAGCGACTCCAAAATGTCTGTATACGGTTCGTTTTCGGTTTGCGCAAGTATGACCATGTTTCTGATTTTCGCCATAAGCTCAAGTGGTTGCCAATCCGCCTTCGCCGGAATGTTCATATTCTATGCTTTCTTTACAAAATCCTGTTTGCTCCCTTCTCTCCTCACTACTTGAGAGAATGTTTCAAGTTTCTTAGCGATTCTCACGAAAGAAAACTTCGCTCTACTGAATCCCTACTTCTTCAAGTACCTGTTACAAATTCCACCTTATACAGTAAATCGTTTGCTGTTCAGTCTGTAATCCTCTGGAATTCTCTCCCACAACTTATCCGATCTGCTAAGTCCTTGCCCATTTTCAAGGCTATGGTGACAAATCACTATCTCAGTACTCTCTGATATTTATGTGTTATTGTATATTTTATTATGCTTATGTTGTATAATGTATGCTAATAGTTTGCGTTTATTCAATGTTTATGTAAGTATGTGTAATGTAAAATTTAGTAATATATGTACTGTTTGGTTATGTATTTATATAAGTAGTCTATTTATGTTTGTATTAATGTTTATACTTGAATTATATTATGTATAAGTATGTATATGTATTATTTATGATATTTTTACCACTTATCTTAAAACTAAGATATGAGGTAATCTCTAGGTGCACTGCCTACCACTCAAGCTGTTACAGTTCTACTCCATCCAAAGGTTGCCTGGAAGAAATCGCTTTCAGCGATAAGGCCGCCCATTTGTGCAACTTATTTTTAAGCTTGTTTAGTATTTACTTTTGTATATGTGTTTTTTTCTCTATTTATGTTGTGCAAATAAAGATTTCTATCTATCTATCTATCTATCATAATCAAAACAAAAATAGGTATGGCTCAATGAAATTAAAAGTAGTTACGGGTGATTTTGAAAGTAACTTGTTAAAAAACAAAGTGTATCAAGAGTGTTAACTGCCAACCGGCATCTAATGTCCGTTGCAATGTACCCAGCTGCTGAGAATGCCCTTTCCGACATGTATAGTAACGCTGACCATTGCCGCCCAATCCCGTCAATCCCGAACGGGATCCCGTCATGTTATGCTCCGGGATTGATCCCGAAAAATAACACGGGATCCCGCGAGATCGGGATTGCATTCCCTAGTTGAAACAAAATAGCGGATGCGCAGAAGTCGATTTTTCATAGAAGGTGCATGTAAAATGTACTGCGCGAACTTTCCCCCTTCCACGAAAAAATGTTTCAACTAATCTGCCGGTCACAGTACCTAATTTTTTATTCACGATAGATGACCACTATCTCATCTGATGGTAAGTAACCTGTATAGTCTAAGATCTAGCACGCTCATCTAGAAGTAGGAAGATGGCAGTAGAACAAAATCCGACCCGTTTTCCTTAGTGGCTGATATTTATTCTGAAAGACTTAAATGATTACCTGATGAGACCACAAGAAACTCATGGGGGTTTCGTGTAGTTTCTTCTCATAGGAGGGCACATTCCGAAACTACACAAAAACCATAGTCTTAAGTCAACATTTAGTTAACATTTCAAAACGATTATTACTTATATATATGTATTTGTTTGAACATGTATTTATATACCTACCTATAGTATACATTGCTCTCAATGAATAAACGAATTTTAATGTCGTCATCTAAACTCAAGTATTTATTTTCACAACAAAAAATTACAAAATAAATACAGAAAGCTAAACTAAAACTAAAAGAAATAAAATAAAATAAAATAATGATAACAGAAAAAACTATACAAAACAAAAAGAAATAAACAAAATTAAATTAAATAAAAAGAGCAAAACGAATTTTTGACTTTTGACGTTAAATCTATTTTACTATTTACCTAATATATTTGTAGAAAAACCTGTAATTATGCTTCGTTGTTATTATGTCTTGATTTAATCTGTAACGCATATTTGAATTCGCACCGCCACTGTGCGTGCCTTTGCTTAAATTGCGACCCCTCTGTGCCACTAACGACTCTCAGAGACGAGGTCGTATTATGAAGTACCTAGGCAGATATCAGAATACTTTATAGATTTAGGAATATCATCATCATCATTTCAGCTGTAAGAAGTCCACTGCTGGACATAAGCCTCCCTCATAGATTTCCAGATGCTTCGGTCATAAGAGAAGGAAGGGTTTAGGAATATAGTTTCTGACTAATAGGAGCAGTAGACTAGAGTAGGTATACCTATCGCTAATAGGAGCAAGTGGACTAGCGTGGAGCGTACACGTCATGTAAAAAGAAGATAGATATGACACTAGGAGTAAATAGTCGCAGTGCGAGAGGGAGACCAACAAAGAGGAAGAGGGAAGGGTGTCGTAACATTATTACAAAAAAAAAGCACTTTAGTTGTATGGAAGCTCTACTAAAACACTTATATTATGTTGCTAATTGAAAAATGCATTATAAACTTAAGTACATACTTACTAAAGTTTTGAAAGCATTTTTCCAAAATGCATTATTTTCTAAGTGTGGTTTAACACTAAGAAACGATGTTTACTTATTTTATGTTGTTTTGTTTTGTGTTGTGTTGTACCTATTTATTGTTATAGCAGCAACAGAAATTCATTATCTGTTAAAAAAAAACAACTGTCTAGTTATCACGGTTCATGAGATACAGCCTGGTAACAGACAGACATTCAGACATACGGAGGGTCAAAAGGGTCCAGTTTTACCCTTTCGGTACGGAACCCTAAAAAAGGATATCTAAATCTAAACAACCTTGAAATAGAATTTGAAACTCGACACATAAATAGATCACTCTATCATCGTTGAGTCACCATAGGCAAAACCCATAGATTATACACAATTATGTGTAGTTATCTGCCGTCGTTATTGTTATTATCTGAAAGGTCAGTCACTGTGAATAATTATTAATTGCAAACAATCGCACTTGGAATCGTTCCTTAGTAAAAAATAGTTTAGAAATGGTTTGTCTCTTTCGTTCCTATATAGCGTTTGACCACTATCTCATTACCATTAGATGGTAAATGATCAGCAAGTGTGTATTCTTTAAGTGAGTAGAGGCTCACTAAATAGTAAATGATACTAGTTCTTTATACAGACGTAGTATTAGAGCAAATGTGGTTACAACGGTCTTGTTCGCGAGGAGACTGGGCAAGTACCCTGCGACCAAGACGCGATTAAGACCCGGGAAACATAAAATTATGAGTTCTATTCGAGGTAGGTAGTTTAAAATTTTTACAAATTTGGTTAAGAGGATAGTCTTCATTCTCTTTCTCCATACAAACGTAGTTTACATTTTCCTCCCTGGATAAAGACATTAGAGCAAATATGATTATGCCATAAAACCTATATCTGTCATGACAATGCATCTACCTTTTTATTTTTTTTTATTTTCTAACTAAAATAATTATAAAAAAAAAAAAAAAAAAAAAAAAAAAAAAAAAAAAAAAGGTAGATGCATAGTCATGCATGACAGATATAAGTTGTATGGCATAAACATATTTGCTCTAACGTCTTTATCCAGGGAGGAAAATGTAAACTACGTTTGTATGGAGAAAGAGAATGGAAACAATCCTCTTAAGTCATCCATCCAGGATGGCATAACCATATTTGTTCCTATCCAGGAAAGGAAACAGTCGACTAGGTTTGTAAAGTATGTACAAAAGAGTAGGTAGACTTTCCCCTTAAAATTAAATCGCAACAGACGTGTGACTAATACCATTATTGTATCTACTCATAAATGTATACGTAGGTATAGGTAGTACCAAAAAATCGCAGGCAAAAAAGGTACCTAAATAGGTATAATCATAGCAAATTCACACCTAACTATTTTTTCTAACAAACGTGATCGTAATCATAATACAACAATTTGATAATTGGACCTGTACACAAGTTTATTTACATTTTTTGGACTAAGCAGTCTTGTCATAATATAAATCAAACAAAAAACTTGTAAAATTAAATATTGGTTGAGAATAGACCGAAATACAGAACAAATCGTGTTCTGCCATCTGTTACTTGCTATTTAGTTAATACTCTCTGCTAATACAAAGTCCGTCAGTTTGTTTGACGTTATTTTTGTGATTTGTCATACGTCATGCCGGGGCTTCACATTGTTATTGTGTTGATGGCCTATTCACGTTTTAGAATTACCCAAATTATTGGCCCTGTCTGTAGCCCGGGGTCTAAAATAAATTACTACGGTATCTTCTGCCCGTCGTAAAAGGCGACCAAAAGGAGTTTCTGGGTGGGAAGTTTCGGCCGCGGCTTGTTGCCACCCACTGGTCTAAATCGTAGCGCCAATGTGTTGGCTGGTGGGGTCATTAAGGGGACAGTCTACCTACTCTTTTCTCCATACAAACTTTACAAACGTAGTCGACTGTTTTCTCCCTGAATAAAGATATTAGAAAAAAATATGTTTATGCGATAAGTCCCATATCAGCCATGATATTCCCCTAAGTTTTGATTTTTTTAATTTTCTAATTTTTGTTAATTTTATTTCTATTATAAGTAGTTAGATACGAAAAAAATCAAAACAAGTAGGGGGTTATGGTCATGGCAGTTATAGGTTTTATGGTACAAAAATATTTGCTCTAGTGTCATTATCCAGGGAGGAAACAGTCGACTACGTTTGTATGGATAATGTAGATAGACTATCCTCTTCAATTGTAAAATTATGGGCAATTCTATTACAAGATTCCAGAAAACAGTATGAACATAGGCTTTTATAGAAATATTTGCGAAAATACAGCATATGAGTCACCGACGCCGCGCCGCGGCCGGTAGACTAATTGGTCAAGTCGTGCTCCCGGATTGAGTAAGATGCGGGTTCGAATCCAGCCCTGCGTCTATCGTGCGTTGTGTTTTCGCAGAAGTATTGTTTCTTTACAATATTTCTATAGATTTGTTTGTATATAACAGGTAAATAACATGTCAAAAATTGTACAGTAAATAATGTTTATTGATAAAGGTGGACAGTAACTCAACTATGTTATACTTAACGACTAACTAACTAAGTAAGGACTTATAAGCGATGACTAACAGATGACTAAGTTATATAATATTTGTTTCTGTCTCTCAATTTCAGGTCACAGCGAAAGGCAAACGATACATAGTTTATGCATGTGTTAATCATCTTTTATAGGTATGGGGGTATAAATGTACTAGGTACATACTTATTGTTCATTTTCACTTTGCTCAATTTTTTTTATGGTATAAAATATACAAATTAAATAAAGATTAGCTGCGCCCCGCGGTTTTCCGCTCCCTCAAGAATGTCAGGAAATAAATCATCATAAATCATCATTTCAGCTGTAAGAAGTCCACTGCTGGACATAAGCCTCCCTCATAGATTTCCAGATGCTTCGGTCATAAGTGGCCTGCATCCATCGTGAACCCGCGGCCTTAACTAAGTCGTCCGTCCATCTCGTTGGTGGACGTCCAACGCTGCGCTTTCCGATCCGCGGTCTCCATTCGAGAACTTTTCGGCCCCAACGACCATCTGTTCTCCGTGCTATATGTCCTGCCCACTGCCACAGGAAATAAATAGCATGCGGTATTCTAGGTCTCCAGCTATCTATAATAATAACTGTACTACAACAAGTAAAAACTGTATTTCTAACTCACTAAAATCAGTCTTTTTATTTACATCTTTCCAATATTGTATTGTATCACTCACTACAGCCATTCTGTGACTGCCTAGACTAATTTAAAAAAAAAACATTCCATTTTCAAAATTATCGCCTAAACCTGGCAAACTGGTTGGGCCTCTGTGGATAGGTCTGCGGACGCTTGTTCAAGGCTTCATACTGCCTCCAGTTCAGGTACCAGAATGGCTGCTGATCAATGGGCAATCTATTCAGTCTATTAACCAAGGACCCATCGCCTCTTGCGTTAATAGGCTTGTTTGTGTCCTCCCCAAACCTATTCGAAAGCAGGTCGTCGCTTGAGCCTGATTCAACTGAGTAGCCGATTGGCCTGAGTCCGGCGTAGAAAGGTCTTTGGGCTTCAACTAGGTAGAGGATAGCGAGAGCTAGTACAATTTTGTAGAGAGCCATTTTTCTGTAACAAAAGACAATTTTGATTAGTAAGGTACTCGGTTTGCATTAAAGTCAAAAACTACACGATGACACAAAATTAATATAAAACAGACCACACCTACAGCACACATATAAAGAAATTCGTGCATGTGTGCTGTGGGTGTGGTCTGTTAAAGTAAAGTGTCAGTGTAAGTGTCCGTAGTGTATTTTGAGTTTAAGACTAAGTATTTGAAATTTATTAATTTTACACACAAAATAAATTAATAAACTAGTCAATAAATACATACTTATGGAAAATTGAACATTGGACACTATTTCCCTATAGTGCGTTTCATATTTAATTACCTATGCCGTCATGTTGGTAGCAAAACAAAAAAGTCTTGCCTTGATATCTTGAATGTGCTATACCCTAAACCTTGAATACAGGAAGATTCGTTCATTCATTCCTTATATACAAATCCCCCTAAATTCAAGGTAGCACTTTTTTTTTGTATTTTGCCCTTTTTTGTTTTGCTACCAACATGACGGCATAGGAATTTAAAGATGAAACGCACTCTAAGAAGAAGATTGCTTAATTTGTCATTTTTGACAGTTTTTGATATTTTGACATTTCTTAATCACGATTATTAATAGCTTAAACATGCTATGCAAGCTGATCTTAATTTAGAAAATGAACAATGAGGATATCCAATCTCGTTGAATATCTCTATTTAGATAGAATTCTATTTAGAAGCTTTATTATGCACATCAAAAATAAAATGTATTTCCCCCATATCAAAATAAATCATGTTTTATTTTTTTTTTTACCTTGAAACGTCAAAGGAATTGTTGTTTTGATTTGCATTGCTATTTATGTAGTTATGCACCGGTTTTGTTTAAGACACCTGCGTAGGCGTTGGTTGACTTTTTGTTGTTTTTTGTGCGTTACCTACGTTTTGTTGCTACTCGACTTCGCTCCGCCGCGCAGCCAGTAGCTTTTAAATTGTAGAATATACTTAATATTAATTTAAATTAAAAAAATATGTTCTAAAATAAGATTTTAGTCAGTAAATGACTGATTTGGATTAACGCACTGCATAAGCCGCTCATAAAAGAGACCCGAAATTTAGAGAGTGTGTTTGGTACCTATATGATTCGATAAGAAAGGGGAATTTGAAATTCCCACAGGAACAGGACTTAAACGGGTGAAACCGCTGGGCGCAGCTATAATTTGATACTTCACTTCTCTTATTGCAGATTTCATGGTATAAAACATTATCCTATAAGTAGAGAGTATTTTTTATTAAGATTTAATGTTTTTGTTGATAATAAATATCAATTTAAAATGTTTTATGACCTATTTACGGGAACCATTTATCAAAATCTTTTAAGTGAAATAAAAATGAACACTCAAAGACTTTAAAATATTGGTATAAAATAGAAGGGACTACAAAACAAATGTTGTTTTAGTAGGTCAGCTATACCTAACGTCTTGACAGAGTGAAAAAAGTTATAGAGAGTAAAAAAAAGTCTTAAAGCCCTTTTTAAAAGTGTTGGGAATTAACTTTCTTTATAAAGACCGGAAGGAAACGGTTATTACTTTTTTCAATGTTATTTTTTTTTCTCGCGAAAATGGTTAAGCCTATTCGTCAATCATTATTTTGTAAAAGTGATGTAAGTAAGTATATTAATTGGTTATTTGAAGTAAATAAAATAAATAATTTCATAAAACATAGGTACCTATAAATAGCTATTCTTTTTTACAATTTTATTGTTAATATTACAATTAATAATGCAATCTTGATGTTATCCAATGTTTAGTTAGATAGTAAATAAATAAAAATAATAAAGTGTAAAATCAAAATTCAAATGTCTATTGACATAGAAAATTTCTGCAAAATCGATTAATTGTCATAAAAAAAACTATCGTCAAGAAAACAATAAATAGATAATTCGAAATTTGAAACACATTTAAGTCAAATTAGGTAGATGGGTACTGAAATAAACCGAAAAAATATTTTAATTTCAATCCAACATCGCAAAAACAGAAGAAAAATTTAAATGAATTAAGTAAGTGTAGTTTATTATTTACCTGCTTTGTATCGTAGTGCTCGATGTAAATGTAAATAAATTCACAATTAGTCCCAAAGTATCGTACTGTAGGAAGATGCAGTCTTGACTGTTGATTGTATCAGAATCAACCAACTATAAATACGGGTTCCCTGGTCTATCAATGTTTATAGAGTTATGAACAGTTTAGAAGCGGCATGTTACGTAATTGAACGGTCATTTTTCTAATTTTTATTTGTTGCTCATAGAATTTGGGGTAAACCAAGTAATATTTTATCTTAATTTTTTGTTTATAGCTCAAGGCTTATTTATCTAGATTCTTATTAAGGAAAACTACGCATTCAAAAATTTTCCCTTGCTGCGAGGCTTGAACACGTGTCTTTGGGGCGGTACCCCAACGTCTATACCAACTAGAAAAAGTAATATTGTTAGATATTAGTAGTAAACATAATTATAAACTCATAGAAATATTGGGACTAAATTGTTTTGTACGTATGTACAACATTTCATTTCAACCACATTAGGTGTAACCGTGTAATTGCAAACAACAGATACACTCATAACTTCTGGACTGCAATCGAATCTTTACTGGCCCAAAAAAATATAAAAAACGGAATTCTTCAAATAATATATTATCAAAAATGGCAAATGTTGTTGGACAACTGTCAAATTTGAAATGTTTTATTGATTACAATGATATTGAAATGTAATATTGAATAATTTTAATACTTGAATTGGGGGTCAGTTAATAAAGTTTCATCACAATAGGTTGAGTAGTTTTTCTTAAAAATGCTATAGGTATAATATAGACAGACACTCACTCACACACACACTAATACTCATACACAAACTCACAAACAATGCTGTTTCTATAGGTAATAATAAGGATACTTCCAAATATTGATTTTCCATTCAAACTGTAATCCATACCTATTCGTTCTGAATATGTACCTACTTAAAATTGTAAATAACTTTTTGATTAAATGCATTTAATTTAAAAAAAAAATTAATTAATTAATTAATTTAATTTTTTGCATTTAATGTATTGCTTTTATTACGTAAAACAAAAATGTAAATTCTAAAACATTCAAAGCTCTGCGTAAAAACCCATTGAATGCTGCAGCAATCTTCGCGTATCAATGGTGACGTCAGGTCACGAAGCCCCATCTCATCATCTACCAGTGAACAAAGACACAGCTTCCTCATACACTCTTTAATAATTAACAGCTCTACCTTTTTTGGTCTTCGGATTCATGACCAAAATTACGCAGACCCTTCTCTTGTATAGAAGTAAATGGCATTTACAGCTCCTGTAACTTGGTTGTTTGGATTCTCACAGAACTATGACGTGTTAGATTGGGTTTTGCAAGTCACCGTTCTTGTGCAGTACACACCCCCGTTGTAAATTGGTAATAATGAATCATATTATTAAGTACGTGTTTTACCTATCCATGTTTTTTTTTAGCTCATTGACCGCTAAATAGGTTTACTCGTTGTTTAAATTCAGAACAAATGTAGTTGTTTGTTTACCTATTTATTATTGTAGTCTGGCGTCTGTCTGTCTGTGTTTTTATTCGAAAGTTCTTTTACCTTCTTATTAGCGCCCGACGACGGAAAAAGAATGGTGTTATGAGTTTGAGGTGTCTGTCTGTTTATCTGTGTGTGGTATCGTAGCTCAGGATCGGATGAAGCGATTTTGATATATCTACTTAGTTTTTTTGGTTGATATTGAACTTTTACCAAGTTCCATTATAAATCGGTTCTACACTAAGAAGACACGTGTATTGGAGTTACCAAGATACCAATATAATAAATAATAATGTAGATACTAGGGTGTAGAACTGGGAAATCCCGGTAACGAAAATACCGGGATTTCCCGGTTCTTTTGCTGTTTAAAAGAACCGGGAAATCCCGGGAATAAAAATTTGAGAACCGGGATTTTCGGGAAAAATATATTTCGTGTGTTGGAAAGTAAAAATAATGTATTTTTTTACAAGTTTAACACTTAATTCTTATTTTCTAACTTGTTTTTTTATTTAAACCATATTTTAGTACCTAAGATACCTATCTGTTAATTGCTTTGTCCTGACTGACTATGAATCAACACATTGCCTAAACAGTTCCTGATTCTGGGGGTATTCTGAAAACACTTTTTTTAGTGGATACCTACACACCACTAAGAACTTACTTACATCTTACATGAGTGTTTTACCTATTTATAAGTTAAACATTAGAGACTAAATATCAGTCTATGCTATCTACGTAAATAGTTTTGTATTTTTTTGACGATTGTTTTTTTACGAATGAGTATTTTGGGGATAGTTGTGCCATTGTTGCTGGGTGCGGTTGTGACTAAGCCAAGCGTATTATTTTTGCATTTTGGTGCCCAGAAAGAGCACGAGCACAACCTATTAAGGCAAAACGCACTTATCAGTCGTGGCGAAGGCGTGTTGTCGTCTCATGCCGAATTCCGCCGACATAACAATAAAATAGGTAAATCACAAAGAAATTCGTGACGTTACGATGACGCACCTCGACCACAACTTATCAGTGCTCGAATAGCCTAATAATAAGCCAGCATCAGGACTCATACATACATTTAAAAAGCAGCACTTCATTGCGCAGTGACGCCACCAAGATAATCAAATGTCCTTATCGAGGTACATTCGAAAATGCAATGAAGCTGGCGCGATCATTAGATATATTAGATTAAAGGCAGAGTATCTTACATTATAACCACTTTGCAATAATTTTGGTGTATTTTTGTACCTGTCACAATCATCCCCAGGCATTGTCACAAATGTCCTTGGGGTCAGGTCGTTTGTGTCATTTTCTTTTTTTTTTTCAACTGGCTCCTGTGTGTTTACCGTTGAACTTAGGAACACAATTTTAGTATTCAGATGTAGCCAAATGTTTATATTGATATATAAACGTTACTTCTTTTAACTAAGTATCATATTTTCAGAATTATGGTCGGTCAAATGAAAATTGGCTCAACTGTACCCAGTCTACCCTACGGTAACTAACACTGTGACATGGAAATTTTATATATTAGATTATAAAGAGGTAACGTTGGTAACATTTATGTATGTATGTACGTATGTATGTATATTGGGGGTAATCTCTGAAACTACTGGACCGATTTCAAAAATTCTTTCACCATTAGAAAGCTACATTCTCTCTTAGGCTACTTTTAATCCCGATATTCCCACGGGATCGGGACTTACGCGCGTAAAACCGCGGGAATCTGTTAGTATAGGTATATTGTTAGTTCTGTTGTATCAGGGGTTGCATGGGGATAACTCCAGGCTCGCTTCTAGTCTCCTCCAGATCCCGGAGTCGTCTTTTACGACACCCACAGGAAGATATATGGTATCTCTATTCTATGCGCCGGGGCTACACGGCCACTCTTTTAATAATAATTACCTACTATATAGGGGGAATCCGCAATGAAACGGACGTGTTTTGAAAATAACACTATTGAAAATATTATATGTTTTTTGGGTGTTAGCACCATTGATGACCATAATTCTTTGTCCCTGTGACCATAAACATGGTCATCAGTGGCGCCAACACCCATAAAACCTAAAGTATTTTAGATCAAAAACTTGAGATAACGATAGTGTCTGTTTCAAAACACGTCCGTTTCATTGCGGATTCCCCTTATTAATTAAAATCAAAGTCAAAGACTACCTACTTCTTACATCTAGGTACTTACTTCGTTCTAATTAGTTCCTGTTTAAGTCCAGATTAATTAATTGCGTCTTTTTACTGACGTTGGTTTTAATCACTCTGATATTATGACCTTTTAACTCAACTTAAGGTGATAGTGATATCCAAATTATATTAGGTATTCCTCAGGTTTCACCCGCGTAAGTTCCGATCCCGTGGGAATATTGGGATCAATAGTAGCCCCGCTGATAATTTAGCTATATAGCTTACTATTGGAAAAGAACTTTTGAAATCGGTTAAGTGGTTTCGGAGACTCCCAATATAGGTACATACAAACATACACGTTACCAACGTTACCTATTTATAATATTAGTATAGAGAGGTATAAGATAGGTTCTATTATTCTAGTGTCCTAGTATAGGTATTATAAGGTTTGCTATTTATATTTGTATCCTAGACTATTCAGCGAAGAAATGCGGCCGGAATAATGGACACTTTTAGACGCAATGGAACTCGTTTTGGAAATCCGAACATTTTTTGAAACTCTACAAATATGATTAAATAACGGGAAATTTACCATGTTTATATTTGTTTCTTTTTAACGAGTTCGATATAAATAACCACTCGCTCGCTAGCTCGGTTTTAAAAATATAGTTATTTATTATGGAACTAGCTGCGTCCCGCGGTTTCACCTGCGTAGGTCCCGATCTTGTGGAAAAATTGGGTACATCGATAATGTAGCTTTCTGTCGGTCAAAGAATTTTTGAAATCGGTCCATTAGTTTTGGAGCAAACAAACAAATAAATATTTTCTCTGTATAGGTAATATTAGTGAAGAGATATAAATAGGTGCCCTGAGTAGGTATAATTTTCTAGTACAATATCAACTAGAAAATTATAAATTGGTTTTTGGGTGCGTTTAAAACTCAAGGTAAAAAGATTAGAATAAGTACATAGTTACAATAAAATTAGTTATCTAAATTTTCAATACAAAAAACTTAATAACCCTTCATAAAATTGGGTCTTATAATTACCAGTATCGTCATTCGAAACACTAATATTTTCCTTATAATTAACGCGTTGTAAATAATAATTCGGACAAAAACTATTGTTAGACATGTGGTTAGACGAATACCTAACATAGATATTTAGTATGTGTCCCGCGGTATCACCCGCGTAAGTCCAGATCCCGTGAGAATATCGGAATTGAAAGTAGCCTATGTTACTCAGGGTGAATGTAGCTTTCTAATGGTGAAAGAATTTTTGAAATCGACACAGTAGTTTTTGAGTTTATTTATAACATACATACCTGTACAGGCACACATACACACAAAATACAAAAAAATCCTCTTTATAATATTAGTGGATTAAATGGATACATCTAGTATAGGTACCTATCTATTTCGACACGTGGAAAAGAAGTTCCAATTGGTCAAGCATGTTTTGACTAGACATTTTAGTTCTGATTCGTCAAGCAATTATAAAGTTGTAATTGGTCAAGTCATAATTTTGTTTCGATTCGCCAAGCCTTATTTTTGTTCCAACTGATCAAGTCAATAATACGGAACCCTAAAAAGTTCTAATTCGTCTTCTTCTTCGCCTGACCTTATCCCCATTTTTAATTGGGACCGGCATTCCTAATCCTAGTTACATTTTTCCGGGCCTTAACCGCGTATTACCTATTTATTTTCTTACCTCGACGTTTCAACCGTGTTACAATGTTATTGGTCGCGAGGGGACTGAAGCAGCGGCGGACGACGTCTTCTTTTATACCTTTACTAGCAGCTCCCCGCGGTTTCACCCGCATAAGTTCCGATCCCGTGGGAATATAGGGATCAAAAGTAGCCTATAGCCTTCCTCAATAAATGGACTATCCAACACCGAAAGAATTTTTCAAATCGGACCAGTGGTTCCTGAGATTAGCGCGTTCAAACAAACAAACAAAAAAACAAACGAACTCTTCCGCTTTATAATAGTAATAGATAGATTTGTGAACTGTTGGTGAACTACCCATATCACTGCCCCCATTACAACTGGACAGGCATAGCGCACTGAATTTTGTGCCTATTTGATCTGCGCCATGTTGCGCTGTTGTCGCGCGTTTTCTATTGAAAGTGATCTCCGAAACTAAGTCCGTCTCCGAAACTTTAGTTCCATGGACGGTCACGGTAGGTAATGTCATTTTGTATGGTCTTTTAGTCCACCGGCCTCCTCGTGGCCGTATCATCGCAGTCGCGTTTCTGCCAGCTTAGGGGGCGTCCATAAATTACGTGAGATGTTTAGGGGGAGGGGGTCGAGTCAAATCTCATCTAATCTTACGTTGGTGAGAGGGAGGGTCTCGGCAAATATCACGCAATTTTTTTTCTGATCGAAACAAAAAAAAATACTATTTTGGTCCATTTAATCCAGATTGTACACACTGAAAAAAAATTCTGTTACCGGAGCTGTATTTTAATGCTCCAGTAACTGAACACATTCTACAGTTTACACGAAGCAATTTTTTCTTTCTTTTTACAATAACTATCCAACGCGTTTACGTAAGAAACCCACATTTTGAAAAATCTCACGTGAGATTGGAGGACGGGGGAGGGGGTTGAATAAAATCTCACGACATCTCACCAGGGGGGAGGGAGGGACAGAAAATTTCAAAAAACACCTCACGTAATTTATGGACGCCCCCTTATCTTGTTACAGCGAATCAAACTTCTCCTAAATCAGGATCAAGAAACAAAGTAAAACGTTCTAATTCGTCCAATACTGAAAAAATAACGTGTATAACTGTTTATTTATATAAACCAAATCGGACAATTAAAAACAAAGATTAACTATAACGCGATCTAGAACCGTGTCTAATAATAACAATGTTATCCATTTTACATTACATAGAACTTAGACAAAACTGAATCTAATAGTTGGGTACCGACCAAGTTCATTTCCATGAATCAAGGTAAGTTTAGAGTTTAGACAATATATATTGTATAATTAATAAAACCTATTATACATACAGTTAGTGAAAGTCTGTAATAATAATCATGCCTAGACTAATATTTAGTTGTTGCCATTGGCATACCTAATTACTATAAATTCATTCCAAAAAGTCACGCCCATCTAACTCCTAGTGAAAGTCTAGGCTTTCACTTACCTAAATAAGCTAAGTAAGTTACAGAACGGTAGCGGGCGTTGCATATTCTTCATTCCCATTCAAAGAATGGTATTGGTATACCTGGTATGGCTGGAATTGGTATACCAAACAAAATGACATTAGATCTCTTCTATCTCTTTTATAAGTGATCTCATCACTCTTCTATAAGTAATCTCATCACTTTCAATAGAAAATTCACGACAACAGCGCAACATGGCGCAGATCAAATAGGCACAAGGCGCTATGACCTATCCAGCGACTTGTACCATGGAGGTCAGTGGAACATACGTATCATAATGGTCGTGAAGATAAACAAACCCAGAATTTACCGTCGAAACATCATCGATATTGCGAATTCCAACTGTTCAAAGCTACGTGTAGGTGACTTTTCACACTGGCGTTAGCGTTAGCGAATCTAAAGCGAGAACGCAGCGAGCGCGCGGCGCAAACGTCGCGGGCCCGCAGCGAGCTCGCCGCGTCAACACCATTTTGTTTTGTACACAGTCTACCTACTCTTTTCTCCATACAAACTTTACTAACGTAGTCGACTGATTCCTATATCAGCCATGACCATGCCCCTACGTTTTGGTTTTTTTTCATGTTCTATTTTTTCCGAATTTCTATTCTAATTAGAAAACGAAAAAAACCAAAAGTAGGGGCATGGTCGTGGTCATGGCAGATATAGGTTTTATTGCTTTAACATATTTGCTCTAATGTCTTTATCCAGAGAGGAACAGTGGACTACGTTTGTATGGAGAAACGGTAGGTAGACTGTCCTCTTAACGCAAAGCTTCTCGCTTCGCTCACAAAACGCCGCGCCAGTGTGATAAGACAGACACATTCAAGTAAATAATTTCAAGTTTCAATCATAGATAGACGGCCTTTTTGGTCGTGAACGTACGCTTATACGCTATTGTTTCGTTTCGTTCCACCAAATTTGACCGACGCGTCGGTAGAAACTTGTGCATAGGATTGTAAGAGCGCCGATATTCGTTATCGCTCCCCAAGCGAGACTCAACGAATGCAATATCGCTCGCAATAGCGGATATTGCATTCAATTTATTGTTTGCTTAGGTCTTCGGTACTAAACGTGTGCATTTAAAAAATGCAAACGGAAATCCAGAATTCAAAATAAAATTCGTTTTGTATTGATTTGTTGTATTTTAATAACAGATGCTTTTGTTTAAATACACAAGTACGTAGTATAGACACAGAATACGAGTACATAAATAGTACGTACAAGTGAATAATATAACATTACAAGATGACAATAGGTAGAGTATCTACCTAATTTAAGTGTCACTTATTTTGTTACAAATATTTTTGTGAGTACCTACCTACCTAACCTAACGTAGGTACGTACCAAATCATTCGTATTTTTTGAAAAAAAAGAAAGTATTATAATTTTTTCAAGACTTTTCAGAGGAATTACTTGCAATCTGAACTTCTTAGCTCTCAACACTGATCGGCTGTTCCCCAACCAACGCAGGCTTCTGTTTCTCCTTCAAAGCCTGAATCTGTTCCATATTCAAATACCAAATAGGTTGATCTGGAACCGGCATGTTTAATACTGTTTCCATGAGCTCCTCATCTTGCTTCTCAACCGTTTTAAGTTGAGGACTTGTTTGATCGATAGACAAGCCAATTACGGAGCTTCGAGTAGAAAGCCCAAGTATCAAAGTGAGTTTTAGAAGAATTTTAAACAGCATCTTTGTTCCTGCAAAGGGTTAGCTATTAAAAACTTGTTGGAGCTGTTAAGTATTTTTAGAACTAGGTGCGATGCGAGGTTTATTATAGGTACCAGTTTGAAATGTCAGAGAAACTTGATTGTGGTTTTTGTTTGCTTTTTAGACTCCTACGTGGGTAGGTTAGCTTCCATAAGCTGAGCCGTAGATTAGATCTACATCTAAACTAATATTATAAAGAGGAAAGATTTGTTTTTTTTTGTGTGTGTATGTTTGTAATGAATAAACTCGAAAACGACTGGACCGATTTCAAAATTCTTTCACCATTAGAAAGCTACATTCACCCTGAGTAACACTTTTGATCCCGATATTTCCACGGGATCGGGACTTACTCAGGTGAAACCGCCGGAGGCAGCTAGTAATAAATAAAATAAGAACTTTAGCTAATTTTATACATCGCGAGCTGGCATGCGGGCTCCTGCTAGGGCATGAATCCCGGGATCCCGGGATATCGTAATCCCGGGATCTCGGACGCAAAAGTTCGATATTATAATCCCGGGATTGAGTGATCCGATATCGAGATTTGAGCAATTTACTATTTGGGTATAAATTAAGGTTTTTAGCCATATTTTTCCTCATGGAATGATTGAATGGAACTATTAAAATTAAACCCAAATTAGTCTACCCCTGAGGAAGAGATCTGTAAAGATTTAGAAGCGTAGGGAATTGGTAAAATGTTTAAAACAATAAAAGTAACGTGATTCATTGCAATTTTTAAGACATATTTTTTATACCAGCTCGCATGCAAAAATATTCTGCTAACATCATTTTAGTGGTGCGCCCAGAATTTGGCGCGAAAGTTTAGACACTTTCGGGTTTAGGCTATTTGTCCGCCATATTTCCAAAATGATGGGGTGGACGGCCCTCGGGGTAACTTATTTACGTAATGAAACCACTAGAATCTTAAATATATTAAATATTTTATATTATACACATTTTTATTGTATTAAATTCGCTTTTTTAACGATATCTAAAATCCCAGTATCAATCCCGGGATCCCGGGATTGAGCTCTTAATATCGATATCGCCCCGGGATTGAAAACCTTCCGATATTGCATGCCCTAGCTCCTGCCGAGTCAGTAAACAGCTACTCGTACGTGCAAGTAGCTCGGCTCGCCCTTTCTATTTAAACTACACTAGCCGCGGTTTCACCCGCGTAAGTTCCGATTCCGTGGGAATATCAGGATCAAAAGTAACCTATACCCTTTCTCAATAAATGGACTATCCAACACCGAAAGAATTTTTCAAATCGGACCAGTGGTTCCTGAGATTAGCGCGTTCAAACAAACAAACAAACAAAAAAACAAACAAACTCTTCCGCTTTGTAATAGTATAGATAATAGATAGAACGTGCACGTACGACTTATTTGTAAGCTGGGAATACACCTGCCAGTAAATCGAGGAAGTACCTTTCAAGTAAAAGCAATTCCCAGTAACTTAGGTAGGTACTAACATTCAAATCAGCGATTCAAGCTAGCGATTTCATATTATTGCTGTGATCTACAAAGGTTAGAAATTTCCTGAATTTTCATATCTCAATTCGGTATGAGAAATTTCTTATCAATTGAAAGAGAACATACATTTATTTTAATATTAATAATTGTAGGAAACTAAAAGTAAATATTTTATTATGATGTACTAGCTGGGTCCCGCGGTTTCACCTGCGTAAGTCCTGATCCCGTGGTAACTTCGGAAACCCTTTCTTATCGGATGCCTCCACCATAAAAAGAATATACTCCCCAAACAGCTATCTACTATAATTATTATAAGTAGTGATGCGCCGAGTACCAGTTTTACCGAGTAACCGATTGCCGAGTATTACTCGGTTCAAAATTTACAGAGTCGAGTACTCTGCCGAGTTACTCGGTTTATTAAATAACCGCGAAAACAAGTTGCAACGCGCTCCAGACGACGCGCGACTGGCGAGGCGACTCGAAGCAAGCAGGTTTTCTTCTTTACTAGCTGCGCCCGCGGTTCATCATCATCATCATCAACACTCTCGGGAGCCCGGAGTCCGCTATCCTACTTTTACGTCTCTACTTCGCATGATCTTTGGCATCCCGTGTAGTGAGGCCATTTGCATATCTGCTCTCTCGCCGTCAAGCCAGCCTTTCTTGAATCTTCCCAATCTGCTGGCCGGGCGGAGCCGCCACAGCAAAACATTTGTTCCCTACGTAACTAGCCGGACCATCGTAAACGTCATTCTTGCATGGTCATTGGCCATTCTTCTCGGGCATGAAGGCTGCCCCTGATGCCGGAGTCACTCCACACATCCAGCGCAGCATTTTCATCTTCGTGAAACGAAGTTTCTGCTTATGTCGCTCAAGCACTGGCCACTATCACTATCGTACAAAAGGCCAGGACTAGTGATCGTTTTATACACTTGTTCCTCTTAATTCAACCGGTATTTTGGGGTCGCAGACGATTCCAGTTGCCTCTCAACAATTAGCCCACGCTGCCGAAACACCTGACTTGACGTAGCAACCGATGTCGCCGGACGCAGGAAGCACAAATCCCAAGTACTTAAACTGGTCTGTCCGTTTGACCATATGACCGTGTACACAGGTGTGCTATCTACATGTACAAAGTGGCCATAGCCACTTTGGGCGTGTAGATAGCGGGTAATTTAAGAAGACCGAACTAGCGTTTGAGGACACGATCTGTCTAAAACAGATCCCTGACGATTGCTCTTGGGAGTAACCTGACGGTACAGCAACCCCTTATCAGGCGTAATCAGTGGCAAAAGTCCTTGATTCGGAAAGAGTTCCGGTGTCTGCACCTCTTTATACTGCTTATTTAGCAGCTCGTTTGAATATGAGCGCCATCTGTCCTTCACCACGAGATCCTCGTATAGCACTTATAGCAGGTTGCCATCGGGATTTTTAACACTGCGGCACATGGATATATCAAGCGCCGCTTTGATCCCAGAAAAATGATTACAATAAACAGTATAATATTCAGAGAATTATTAAAGTAAATTACGAAGCTATGAGTTCCTTTATTGTGAAATTTAAATGCATATTTTGAACATTGAGCCTACTTAATACTGCTTATTCCATGAATAAAATATAATGTTTTGAGGGAAATACAGAATTATGAGGAAAGGTACCTACTCTTTTTGCCATACAAACGTAGTCGACTGTTTCCTCCCTGGATTAGACATAAGAGCATATATGTACGCTTTTTAGACAAAAAGCATGTATGACAAATTAATAATGATATCATAGTAGTTGACAAAAAACTATATGTCAACTACATAGCCGAGTCCAACATGATTTTAAATCAAGTCGACTCATACGACAACTTGTCTTTTCGGCCATCTGGGCCTCTTCTTTATTTCTAACGAACGATAAAACGGAGATAAAACAAACGATAATCCTAGAAGAATATCGGTTTTGATGGACGGATGACAGATTTTCTTTCTTTCGTTCGTTCAGTCGTAGAATTAAAGTAGAGACCCTGATACTAACCCCCTTTAAACCTGTATCTGCCATGACCATTTATTTTTCAGAAAATGAAAAATTTTCATTTTCTAATTTATAATAGGAAGTATGTTCTAGGATAATCAGAATATGACATAAATATTCGCGAAAACCGAAGAAAAATATGTGATAAAACTTACCCTGCAAGTGTAATAGATGACACGTTTTGCGCTAAAATGCAGAAAGGATCAACTGAGGTACCACGTTAAGGGACGCCTTGTTTGAGCCTAGTGCCGTCAGTCTGTACCTAAGTACCTACCTACTTATGGTGGATGACCGGTTTCTCGAGTCCCTTTTAGGGTTCCGTACCTCAAAAGTAAAAAAGGAAAATTTTAAGATCACTCGCGTGTCCGTCTGTCTCTCTGATTGTCACATTTCCCACCTATTATTTGTTTGTCTTTTTGATTCGGTTTCGGAAACTTTTTTGTCGTTGATGAAATTAACACTGTCAGCCTTATTAATAAACGTGGAGTAAGTTCGGAGTAAATAAAATTACTCTTAGGTACTCCGACCGCTTTTTGTTTCGGTCTGTCAACTTTGAAAGTTCTTGTTACGGGAAAAGACTAAGCATGTACCTACTTCGACCTTACTCCACGTTTATTTATAAGGCTATTTTAATGTCTACAAAACTTTAAACGTTGTCAAAGCGCTCTATTTGGTATAGATATAGATAAATGTTTTTCCGATGGCCGAATTCAGAAACGCTACCTACTCAAAACTTGAGCTCAATTTTAACAAAAAAAACTTACTAATTTTAAATTTAGAAGCTGCACAATTATGTAAGTACCCCTTAAATCTTGAGTGGCGATTATTCTGCATTCGGCTGTTATTCTACCAAAACTTAAGAGGGTGGGTTGGGTACTGTTACCATTTCCATACAAACCTAATAAGAAAATAGAATTACGAAAAATTTAGTTTTCGACCCTAATATCGGTATTATTCGGATTAAGATTTTGTTTTTACAGGGTTTTCCTAAATATTCATTCGAAATGAAATAAAACGAAAATACATTTAGTTTATTTTTACAGCGTAAATTACTTTTTATTGTGAATAATATAAAACAAATGAAATGTAAATGAGATATAAACTACTACTACATGTTTCATAATTCTATTTTGGTATCATGTTTGTATGAAAATGGTAACAGTACCAAGGTGGGTAGAGATAAGAGAAAATAATACTTTTACTCGTTCTCCATACAAACGTAGTCAACAGTTTCCTCCCTGGATAAAGACATTAGAGCAAAGAATGTCTTTATCCATTCTCTAATGTCTTTATCCAGGGAGGAAACACTTGACTACGTTTGTAAAGTTTGCATGGAGAAAAGAGTACTTTATCGTTAAGTTAAACAGCTACATGAAATAACAGTTAGTTTAGCATCTTACCTATCTACACTAATATTATAAAGAGTAATGATTTGTATTTTTGTGCGTGTGTCTCTGTGTGTGTGCATGTTTGTAATGAATAAACTCAAAAACTACTGTGCCGATTTCATAAATTCTTTCACAAATAGAAAGCTACATTAACAAAGAGTAACTTATGCTACTTTTGATCCCGATATTCACACGGGACCAGGACTTACGCGGGTGAAACCGCGAGGCGCAGCTAGTCTATACTTCTATACTAATATTATAAAGAGGAAAAAATGATTGTATTTTTGTGTGCGTGAGTGTGTGTATGTTTGTTATGAATAAGCTCAAAAACGACGGGTCCAATTTTTACAAAACTTTCACCATTACAAAGCTACATTCACCCTGAGTAACATAGGCTACTTTTGATCCCGATATTCCCACGGGATCGGGACTTACGCGGGTGAATACCTAATATAGTACCTATCTAGTAGGACCTTAATTAACGTAGCTAGATGCCATAGATGCATTACTAATTTGAACATGTATTGATGCATAAAATTCCTCGTCAAATTCCCAAATTCTCGTGTAGATCAATTATCTATAGTTTCCTAGAAAATCCGTAATCAGTTACGGCCGTTAGATATCTTTTGAACTAGAAAATTGTGTTATCACATCATGTACACGGCTCTTAGCATACGAGATTAACAAGCTTTGTGACTTCACTCGCAAGCGATTTTGGATTTCATGAGTTTTTTCCCGTCGGAGAGCAAGTTCCGAAATCACGCTAAACTCACAGTATACACAGACATAACTAAACTCCTAATTTTAGAAGTTACCAATATGACGTCTTAAACAAACACATTTTTTGCGCTTACATTGCAAACACTGGCGATAGATCAAAATAATTTACTACAATATTGTACACCTTAAAAAGGTCTAGTCTATCTCTTAGGGATAACCCACAATAACCACTTTTTAACCTCTAAAGAAAACGTATTCGTATTGTCTAATGACAAAAAAGCTATGAACGTTATATGTAAAGCCACTAGCTGCGTCCCGCCTAAGTCCCGATCCCGTGGGAATATCGGGATCAAAAGTAGCCTATGTTACTCAGGGTGAATGTAGCTTTCTGATGGTGAAAGTTTTTTAAAAATTGGTCCCGTCGTTTTTGAGTTTATTCATAACAAACATACACACACTCACGCACACAAAAATACAAATTTTTTTTTCCTCTTTATAATATTAGTATAGAAGTATAGACTAGCCGCGCCCATGTTACTCTTCGATAATATAGCTTTCTATTGATGAAAGATTTTTTTTAAATCGGACTAATCATTACTGAGATTAGCGCGTTCAAACAAACGAACAAACAAACGAACTCTTCAAAAGCTTCATAATATCAGTATAGATTAGTATAGATTCTGTAGTATATATAGTATCAGCATTGCACCCGTGCCAAGCCGGGCGGGTAGTTTAACAAAGAAAGAATAATCACATTTCGCCACTGATATGGCCTTGTAAAGTGTACGGTGCAACCGTAGCATTTTTGCATCCTTGCATTTTAACATGACACGCGCGTCACATTTTACCTTTTATTTGTAAAATGTATAGTTCGCGTTTGGCCATCAAGAGTGTCGCGCGTGCTCGATAATCAAGTCCATTAATCCATCTCATTACCTAAATCAAGACAATATACAGTTCATTTAATTTACACAAACAAGTGTGTTATTTAACTATCAATCAAGTAACTATAGTGTAGGGTCTCACAGCACCCCCTACATTATATTTTTTGGTCCTTCAGACCTCTTGCGTAATTTACACGTGTCGTGAACATACCACGTGTCTTCGCGAGGTTATAACCAGTGTCTATCAAGTGTGTTTATCAAGTTACATACAAGTGATACTGATTGCAGTGCTCTTACAAGGATAACAAGGATTCCAGTAAGGGTGAAAAACAAGTAAGACTGTTCCTTTACTTCACTTGTCTCATTTTATACGTATTTTCATCATGGCAAATCCCGATACGTACAACAATCAAGTTGAGTTAATCAATACTCTTTCGAAGTTATCGGTCAATATCAAGAAAGACCCTAAGGAGCGTAAAACTATTGACTATTTCAATAGGCGTTTACAAACTTTGGAAACCTATTGGAGGGACATTCAGGAAAACAATGACCTTCTTAAGACGGAAGTTAGCAAGTCCCACCACTATTTCGTCAATCAGGAATACCGTGCAGCAGAGGAGCTGTATAAATCAACGAAAACTCTCATCACTGAGCAGTATCAAGCAATTATCATGGAGAAGAAACAAAAAGAATCGCAATCAAGTCGCGATAAATCAGACGAAACTTTGGAAGTTGAAGAATCAATTGACAAAGAACAAGAAGTTAGACAGTCACCAGGCAAGTTTCAAGTATTACCTGGAACAAGCAAAGACGTTAGATTCGAGCAAGAAAAAAGATCAATTAGGGACGAGCAAGACGACGAGGAAGGTGAGAATCACCCAGTGCAGTTTCGATCCAGTGGTTCGTTAAGCAAGAATGACGATATGTTTCGAAAACAAGCAAGCAATTTTAGAGCCTTTGTCAGGACGGTAACAACTATCAACGTCGATTCGTTGACATCAAAATGGGATATAGAAGACGCAATGCGCAGTCTCCAAACACGTTGGTTAGCAATCGACTCATTACACTGGGATATAGACGCTGAAACTGATGAAATGGATGAAATTTATGAAAAACTATATACAGAACACGAAAATACCTATAATCAATTGAAGAAAACGATAAATAGCAAATTAAACTCAACGTTACAAAAGAACAGTTTGACTCCTACAATGGAAGTACCTATTTTTAGTGGGAACTATCAAAATTGGCCTACATTCAAAGATCTATTCAATACAGCCATTCATAACAACGTCGCGCTCTCCCCGGGACAAAAAATGCAATTTTTGAAATCAAAACTGCGAGGAGAAGCCGAACGCATCGTACAACATCTTCAAATAAGCGATGAAAATTACACCGTATGTTGGGAATTACTTAATCATAGATACAACCACAAACGATGGATTTTTACGTCACACTTAAAAACATTGCTAGGCCTGCCAGTAGCTACTCATGTATCAGTACCTCATATCAAGAAGATATATGACACCTCTCGAGAATGTTTGAACGCCATTAAAGGTCTCGGAGTAGATACAACCAGCTGGGACCCGTTTTTCGTACATATCTTATTACAAAAACTTGATTCGAGTACGAAAGATGAATTTGGAGCATTTATGAAAAACCCAAGAGAATTGTACACATTTCAAGAATTTTGGGAGTTTCTTGAAGGCAAATTTCAAGGGACTCTATCAGGTGATTCACCACGCAGTCAACCTATGTCAGAAAACCAAAATTTTTCAAATGCAAAAAATAATAACACAAGTAAATTTTATAATTACTTACATCGCAAGTCGAACAAATTTCAACAAAACCATAATACGAGTAATCAGCAATCCTTTCCGATAAGTCAACAAAATAATAACAAGCAAACGCCTCCAATAAAGAAAAGTAATTACTTCCAACGAACATATACTCCAATACAAATAAAATGTCCTTTATGTCAAGAGTCGCACGGTTTATATTTTTGCAAAAAGTTTTTGACCATGTCACCACAAGTGAAATATCAAACAGTCAAGAAGCTGGCCCTTTGTGAAAATTGTCTGGTAAATCACGGGGGAAAGTCCTGCTTTTCCCCTAGGACTTGCCGAGAATGTCAGTTACCTCATAACAGTCTGATTCATGATGTATTCCGTAAACCAACCTGTAACATGATCACTGAAGACCCCAATGCACAACAAAACAACGAACTTACGTACTCTGTATTGCAACAAGGCACAGATGTTAACCAAGTATTACTGGCCACCGCTATTATCAAGGTTCAAGCAAGCAACGGATCTTACTACAATATGCGAGCCCTAATAGATCAAGGATCCCAAGTCTCTATTATATCAGAAAATGCCGCCCAATTGTTAGCATTGCCCAGAAACAAATGTAAAGGAATCATTTCGGGTATTGGAGCCAAAGACAATAACTGCAAAGGCATTACTACTATATCATGCTCTTCAATTTACAATAACTATTCCTTCGACACCGAAGTGTACATCATGACTACACTGATAAAAAACCTACCGAGTTATACGTTCGAAAAACAAGCATGGCCGCATCTAATAAACATACAACTCTCCGATCCGGACTTCAATGTTAGTCGGCCAGTAGATATTCTGTTAGGAGCAGAAATTTATTCACGAATCATCATGGATGGCATTAGAAAAGAAAGTCAAGTATTGCCTATAGCGCAACAGACCCGCTTAGGCTGGATTTTGTGTGGTAACATACGAGCTCTCCAATGTAACGTGATCATCAACCCCATCGAAGATTTACAAAAATATTGGGAAATAGAAGACATCTCCAGCTCACCTACTTTATCAGAAGAAGACAACAAGTGTATGAACTACTATAAAACCACTACAAAAAGACGAGAAGATGGTTCCTACGAAGTCAGAATTCCATTAAAGGAAAATTTTGAAGAACAATTAGGATCATCAAAACATATGGCAATTGCGCAATTCCGACAAATCGAACGGAAATTGCAAAACAACAAGTACATCGGGCAAAATTATAAATTATTTATTAATGAGTATTTATCACTAAGTCACATGAAACCGGTGTCAGGTATACAGCAACACGACTGCTGGCTACCACACCATTGTGTATTGCGAAATGACTCTAGTACCACTGCACTTAGAGTCGTTTTTAATGCGTCCAGAAAGACTTCGTCCGGAAAAAGTTTGAATGACCTAATGTTAAAAGGCCCCAATCTTCAACAAGATCTTCAATCTTTATTACTTAAATGGCGACAGTTCCGATATGCACTTACGGCAGATATCGAGAAGATGTTCCGATATATTTGGATTAATGAGAAAGATCAAGCCTTACAAAAAATCGTATGGAGGGACTCTCCACAAACAGCTTTAAATGAATATCAGCTCTGCACAGTCACATATGGCACCAAGGCCGCACCGTTTCTGGCTATGATGACCTTAAAACAGTTAGCCGAAGATGAGAAACTCAACTATAAAAACAGTCAAGCTATCCAAGTATTAGAAAACTCATTTTACATGGACGATGTTCTCCACGGAGCACAGTCTATCAAGAACGCAATCCAGCTACAACAAGACTTAACCAACTTACTGAGAGCTGGTGGGTTCAACTTACGGAAGTGGAACTCGAATGCTACTGAACTTTTACCAGATTCACGTACAGAGAAAACTGAACAAAATAATTTCGAATTTAAACAATTTGAACTAACAAAAACGTTAGGGTTGCAATGGAATCCAATTAGTGACTCATTTCAATTTAAAGAAACAGATCTAGACACAACTATTAACAAAATACCAACTAAACGAACCATGTTGTCTGATTTATCTAAACTATACGACCCTCTTGGGTTATTATCACCATTATCAACCAAATTAAAAATCATATTTCAAAAGGTTTGGAACTTGCACATTCAATGGGACGATAAACTACCAGAAAACCTCATCAAGGAGTGGACAAGTGCAAGAGAAGACTTACAAAAGATAAATCGATTTGAAATACCAAGATGGTTAAATACAACAGCCAATTGTAATGCAATAGAGTTACATGGGTTCAGTGACTCATCGAACAAATCCTACAGTTGCGTAATATACTGCAAAACTATAAACAATGACAACAAGGTCACATTAGTAGCTGGTAAAACAAGACTAGTGCCGCTAAATAAGTCAACAACATTGCCAAGACTTGAACTCTGTGGTGCTCTATTACTGGCAAAACTCATGAAAAAAGTTCAGAAATGCTTGAACGACTATACAATCAAGATATTCGGATGGGTTGATTCGATGGTGGTCCTCGCATGGCTGCAAGGAGATCCCGGTCGGTGGAAGCCGTTTGTCGCGAACAGGGTGCGACAAATAACAGATGTAATGCCTTCCCATACATGGCGGTATGTAAAATCCGCAGAGAATCCCGCCGACTGTGCAAGCCGCGGAATGGGTGTCGATCAATTACGAGAACACGTTCTGTGGTGGAAAGGACCTTCTTGGCTACCTACTTTCAACAAGGAAAGAGATGAAACCAAACCGAAATTTACTACAAACGAGGAAATAAAAAACCAAACACAAGTTAACTTAGTTTCCCAAGATATTACTTTTATCGACTTATTACTAACTAAATATAGCTCGCTAACAACACTTATTCGAGTACTAGCATGGGTGCTTAGATTCATCAAACAAACAAGACAAAACCACACAAAACCAAGTTTCCTTACATTACAAGAGATTAATGTCGCAAAAATTGTTATTATCAAGCATGTACAACGAATGGAATTCACCGATGAAATACGAAACTTACGAGAAAACAAGAAATTATCAAGTAAAAGTAAAATACTTCAACTAAATCCTTATCTAGATAGCGAAGGCGTTTTAAGGGTTGGTGGAAGATTAAACAAGGCAAAAATCAGTCCAGAAATGATGCACCCTATAATTTTGTCCCGACAGGGTTACTTTACAAAATTAGTTATTGACTATGTCCACCTACTTACTTTACATGGCGGCGCCCGAGTTACTTCAGCAAATATCCGTAAACAATATTGGATAATCGGCGGAAACAATGCTGTAAAAAATCGTATACGTACTTGCGTAACATGTCGCAAGCATAATCCAAGCAAAATGACACAGCTGATGGGAGATTTACCGACACAAAGATGCAATGAAGCCAAACCATTTTACCATACGGGGGTCGATTTCTCCGGATTTGTAATGATCAAAGCCAATAAAGGTCGCGGTATAAAAACAACAAAAGGTTACATTGCAGTGTTTGTATGTATGGCGACAAAGCTAGTTCACCTCGAGCTCGTCTCCGATCTTACATCATCTGCATTCATAGCAGCCCTACGCAGAATGGCTGCACGGAAAGGTTCCCCTCGACATATCTATTGCGATAACGGGACAAACTTCGTCGGCGCGAGCAATACTATGCAACAAGAATTTGAGGAAACATTAGCTACTTTTGATCAAGATTTTATCAACGAGATTACGAATATGCACATCGAATGGCACTTCAACGCACCTTCCTGGCCTTCGGCAGGGGGATTATGGGAAGCAGCCGTTCGAAATATGAAATACCACGTGCGGAGAGTTATCGGCGAGCAGAAACTCACGTTTGAAGAATTCACTACTATACTGACACAAGTAGAAGCCATACTCAATTCAAGACCGTTATGCCCTCTGACGGAGGACCCCAATGATTTAGAGTTCCTCACACCATCAAGCTTCATCAATCTGAGTCAGAATATGAGTATATTAGAGACCGAAACTGACATGCGTACAAGATGGCATTTTACTCAGAGAATAGTGCAAGATGTGTGGAAACGATGGCAATCAGAATATCTTAGCCAACTTACAGCAAGAAGTAAATGGCGAAGCAGAGCACCTAATATTCAAATTAACGACGTGGTAACTATTAATGATGCGAACATGCCTCCCGGAAAATGGGCCATGGGCCGTGTCGTCGAACTACACCCGGGATCTGACGGTCACGTAAGAGTCGTCACGCTAAAAACAAAAAACGGGCTAATCAAACGTCCAATCATAAAACTATCAATCCTTCCAGTACACGAAAATCGAACAAGTCAAGATAACACCATCAACTCCAATAATACTAACAATGACTCATCAAGCGTCAAGAAAAATACAAAGAGATCGGGTTACAGTTTTGCAACACTCACTACCTTATTACTATTTTTTATAAATACTATATCCCCGACTAAATGCTCTTACTACAATGTTACCCAATTTAAAGACAATCAAGGCCTATATTTTGACAAAATATCCGACATGTTATTGATAAAAGATGAATGGAAAATAGTAACTTATTTCGACATGAATCCCTATTGGCAAGGCAGTATAGCATGCGAAAAATATATTAACTACTTAGATCAATTATGTTTGAAGCTCAGAGACAATGCACACTGTGACGTCATTTCAATGCAATTGAAACATGAGTACTCGGAATTAGATTATTATAATCACCTGTTACTAAGTCAACATTCGAGCACGCGTCGAGAGACACGCCGGCGCAAAAGAGGCCTTATCGACGGTGTCGGCTATCTAGCTAATAGTTTATTCGGAGTAGGGTAGGATAGTAGACAGTGAATCAAGCGGATACAATGAGCCACCATGGGTATCTCACGAATGCGATGTTGCCAATCCATGCAACTCACACAAACAAGACTCGCTTAAGTCCCCTCTTCCCTCTCCCCAGTCGTCAGCGAGCTACCGTGCAGTACTTCCGCGCACGCCGAGTTTTAGTGATTTTAAACCAAAAAACTATACAAAATCATGTAAGTACTATTTCGTATTACTTTATTTAGTGTACGTTTTTACTATTTCTCATGTCGTACTTAGATTTGATGTTTTATTAGGCTTCTTTGTGAGATAATTTAGTTTAAATAGCACGCGTCATTCGTGAGCGACATAACCTAAAAGTTGATAAAAGAGGGTACGGAAACAATGAACCAATTTTAAGAAGGAAACAATGAACCATGGTTCATTGTGCACTGCCTATGTTTCATAGCTCCCGACATTTAGATTTTTTAATAATTGAACGTCGTTATTAAAAAATGTTTTAACCCACAAGTCGTACGAAATTGATTTTAATAGAATAATCTATCTAATTAGTTTGAAATCTATTTTATTTTAGAAAATGTTTTTATTTTTTATTAATACTACGTTAAACAAAATTTAAAGCCATAAGTTGTGTGGTCATTGACGACATTTTTATTTTATTTGAGTCATGATAACTTTCAAAATAAAAAAAAGATCCGTTTGTGTTTTTGATGTCGATGCGTTCTAAACCTTAATGTATTTTTTTTTTAATTTTTAGTTAATCTTTGGTGAACAAATATGTGTAAAAAATATGAAATATAATGAATTTAATTTAAATTTGAATAATGACGTCTAATTATTAGTTATATTATATATGATTGTTATTTCTACACAGATTTTTGTTATGTATTTTTAATTTTATGTTTTTTTCAGTATAGGACGCAAAGCAGTAGGCCGAGAGAAAAGAAAAAAAGGTAGCCATACAGCAGCGAAAACTTTATTTATGGTTTTATTGATCTCAAATGGAGCATTCAGCATAAGGACCGTGATTGTTTTGTGTAGTATTTTACCATAATAAAAATCAAAAACATTTTCAATTCTTTTATTTACCTTAATTAGCTTTATTTGTAATTAATCTCTCACAATCGTATACCATGGTTCATTGTATACTGCATGGTTCAATGTATCCAACCCCCCCTGTTCATTGTACCCGCACAGGTAGTGCACAGTGAACCAAAGCTCATTTATAAAAAAAAGGTTAATAACTTTATTTTGATTCATTTCTTAAGAGTTTGTTGTATCAAATTCAGTTAACTGATAAATTTCCTTCACAATACTATAAAAATCATAACCATAGATTGAATGGTTTCAAAGTTATGAGTGTCCAAACTTTTTGTGGTTCATTGTCTACTATCCTGCCCTACTTGATCAACGTTTTGCTGACCAATATAAACAAGACATTGACCTAATTAAACATAACGAAGGACACTTATTGGAGCTTATTAAAAACCAAACTTCTATCATGGAAGTCGAGTATAATGTGTTGAAAAGAACCGAAAAGTCCATCAATAAACAAAGCAAGATCATCCATCAGTTGTCCGTCAAGTTAGAAAAATTCGAAAATTCTTGGAAAATCGAATCAGAAAGAAATCAGATGATGAACGAATTCAGCTTTGGTGCAATCGCAGCTAGCAACATGTTACGAAAATTGTCAACCCTACAAACTACTTTATTGGACACCATAACAGACATCTATCACGGAAAATTCAACGTTCATTTGCTACCTCCTGAACAATTGAAAGAAACATTGGGCTCTATCATGGTTCATCTCCCAAAGGATCTTTCAATACCAATCAATAACCTGCAAAGCGATTTTATAAATATCTATCGTCTATTGAAGATAAATGCTCGAATGGCAAAAGACTATTTAATATTTGAAATGCGACTTCCTATTGTTACTCGAGATTCATTTGAAATTATGAAAATCATAGCCATTCCTCGAGCAATCGACGTCAACACGATGGCCACCATATTACCAGTCGGAGATTACGTCGCAATTAACCTCAAGAAAGAACGTTATTTAACACTCTCTGCCTTTGATATAAAATCATGTTCACACGATGAAAAGGATACATACCTTTGTTACATACCAAGACCAATTTATGATCTAAAAAGTGACGAGAACTTGTGTCAAATCGATCAAAATACAAGAAAATGTAAAATTCACTACGATACATGTAGCAATCAATGGATGGAATTCAGCGAAATAAATAAATATATTTACTTCTGTTGCAACACGTGCCAAATGCGTGTACTTTGTGAAAACCATGTGTCGGCAGATCGCATACAAAAAGCAGGAATTATCAACATCGAACAAGGATGCCAGATACGAACTGAGAATTTAACAATCTATTCTCACCGAATGGGTTCGAATAGCTTATATGTTAATGACAAGATCGTCTTACCAAAGGTTGAACCAATAAACAACCTTATAAATATCAGCGTTCAGAATTCAGTTGTAGACGATAATTTGACTCTGTTCGACACCAACGATAAGCTTCTAGAACAATTGAAGGTAGAAATTCAAGCCCTGAAACAAAATCAGAAACTACCTGAAGTAACAAGTCACGATATCCATCACTATACCGCTATATACATTATTATAGTGATTGTATTAACAACGGCAGCGATTATCGTGGTACGACGATTCTGCAGAATCAAGAAGGTGCCAGCTGTTAATGCGGTGGTGAGGGTCGAACAAACGAGCTCTCAACCCGCTGCTGCGTCGCCGCTGCCAGTGGCGGTGTCGCCTCCGGTGCCGCTAGGGGCGGATCTACCTAGTCCGTCTCCTCTTCGTCGAGCGTTTAGTGTTAGTGCGCGTCATTCGAAAAATCGTATCAGCGATAATAACATTTACAGTGAAATCGTTAAAGTTCCTAAAATGGACAATTGTTCTATTCCGAAAGTCCATAAAATGGACAAGTGTACTACCCCGAAACCAAGAAAATCCAAGTTCGTTTAGAGACTCTAAGAAATCACTGAATTATTAATATTCGAATGGCACTTAGTTTGTTACTCATGATCATCTCATCTCACCTATCCTTCGCCCTCGGGAGCATGTACGGTGCAACCGTAGCATTTTTGCATCCTTGCATTTTAACATGACACGCGCGTCACATTTTACCTTTTATTTGTAAAATGTATAGTTCGCGTTTGGCCATCAAGAGTGTCGCGCGTGCTCGATAATCAAGTCCATTAATCCATCTCATTACCTAAATCAAGACAATATACAGTTCATTTAATTTACACAAACAAGTGTGTTATTTAACTATCAATCAAGTAACTATAGTGTAGGGTCTCACAGCACCCCCTACATAAAGTTTTATCAAAATCTATCCAGTACCTAGTTTCAAAACGAATTATTTTGTTTACAAAAAGACCCCGAGCTCTCAAGAGGGATGCAACAGGGAACATTGAATCGCTCGGATGATGTTGACAAAAAAGAAACAAATATTTTCTTTTCAGAGCATCAAATAAATGCTTACGGAATATAAATGTATTACTTCCAAGTAGGTATTCTATAATCTCGCATAATATTAAGCGTCGGTATTTACGTTTGATTACTTTGATCCAGAAGTTAATTTTCATAAATTAAGTAAGACAGATTATAAATGAGTTTAATCATCGAGTTACAAAGTATACCCCGATTAATATTTATAATTTTAAGATTGGTTAGTACATAATTTAACATAATTCAAAAATAAAGTGTCGAAGTTTAGCAGGGAACCAATAAACATCTACGCATAGAACTGGACTGGTCTCTATTAGAGACTAGAAGCAGAAAGGTCGCCTGATAGTGATCCATTTCAAACTCGTCTCTGACGGACGAGACGAGCCAGTTCCAAACGTCAAACTGTTCGGGAAATTACTCACCCACCTTTAAAAATGAAGGACCAAACTTCGGACGTCGTTGTTAGAATACCCACCATCTAGCTAGATAATCTAAGCAAAAATAAAAAACTTGCCAAATGCAAGTGGGACTCGCGCACGAGGGGTCCATATTTTTTTGAGTTGAATGAAAGGTAAATTGCGGTTTACGGTATAAGACGTATTAAAAAAATACCATTTTTACCAACTACCGTTTTTGCCATTTGGCTACGGAACCCTAAAAAACGACCTGCAGGGTTATTCAGGGAGCTTTCGGTCCGAAACCAATATCGGAAACGTTATTTCCGTCTCGCTCAGCTCGACGCAATAAGACAGTGACATACCTGTCAAGTCAATGTTCGGTTTTGGACGGATGGGCTCTGTATACCCCTACTGGTATTTAATATTCCCGATTTAAAATAGAATAAAATAAAACTTCAACAACATTTCTAATGTTCTGCAGAACGATTTAAAACTTTTCTTTATATTCTTTCTAAAACAAGTTTTCGCATTTCTAAATCCAGTTTAAATTAAAAAAAAAAAAAACAATCGGCACAATTGCAAACAATAGACTCAAAACGCATATCTTAAATTAAAATGTATAACTTGCAAGTTGCAACTGAATTTGCACCAACTAGAAGCTATCTTTCTAATAAGAAATACCCATCGCAATCGGATCTCTAACGCCTGAGATATTCGGTTATATATCCGGTAACATATCCGGTAACAAACCCGGTACCGATATCCGGTAAAAAAATCAGCCGAATGGATAACCTTCTCCTTTATTGGAAGTCGGTTAAAATAATGTTATTAAGCACATTAATCAAATTTGTCCATTATCGCAAATCCATCCATCTCTTTCAAATAGGTAACGTATCGTATCGAATAATTTCATTATTCACTAGCTGTGCCTGCTGGTTCCACCCGTGTAATTTCCAAATTTACGCTGGTGTCGCATATTTTGTCCCCTTGAGGTACGGATTACGTATACCTCAAGGGGACAAATCTATACTAATCTAAACTTCTATACTAATATTATATAGAGGTAACGTTGGTAACAAGTATGTATGTATATATATTGGAGGTAATCTCCGAAACTACTCGACCGATTTCAAAAATTCTTTCACCATTAGAAAGCTACATTCACCTTGAGTAACATAGGCTACTTTTGATCCTGATATTCCCACGGGTTCGGGATATACGCGGGTGAAACCGCGGGAATCTGCTAGTGCGAAATAAAGTCGTGTTATACTCTATTTATAACTCAAGAACCGAACCGATTTGGCTGAAATTGGTGGGGAGATATCTTAGAAGCAGGAGACGGGCATAGGATACTTTTTTGTTTTTTTTTTTTATGCCGCTAAGGTGCATCAAAGTTCGCCGGGTCACCTACTTTTTTATTAAAAACCAAGCTCGGAAACAGCAAATAAGAAAATCCTGCTATGGAACATAACGTCTGTTTTATCCGAGAACCAGCGGCCTTATTCTGTAGGAAAAAACTACATAGATCCGATGTAGACTCCAGTCTACTTTTCTAAAACTACGTTGAAACCTGTGAAGTAAACTCGGTATTCTAGAAGTCAACGACGTCACACAAAACAGAAAGCCTGCAGGTATCTACACGGCAAGTCACGTGACTTCTTAGCGCGACTGGAGTACAAAAAATTGGCGAACCGTGTAGAAGCTAGCTGGCGTCTACACGGTTTTTTTTTGCGGAATAAGGCTGCTGAAGGAGGAGTAGAGGTCGAGTAGGAAACAATTTAAAGCGACTTACCTACTGACGCCGACACTTGAAGATGCAATAAAGGTTCTAAAACGCTTTGCAATTGCAACGAACATAGGTACCTACTATGTTTGAGCTGGGGCGATGCTGAAGCATTTGCGGAGAAATAGAAGTTAAATTGTCACTTCTTTGCTTCAATTTAAAGGCTTTGTGCATTTTAAGGACATTTTCAGGTCTGTAAGTTTTTCACATTACTTTATTGTACCAAAATATAAAATACTAGCTGCGTCCCGCGGTTTCACCTTCGTAAGTCCCGATCCCGTGGGAATATCAGAATCAAAAGTAGCTATGTTACTTAGGGTGAATGAAGCTTTCTAATGGTGAAAGAATTTTTAAAATCGGTCCAGTAGTTTTAAAGTGTATTCATTACAAACATACAGACAGACACACAAAAATATAAATCTTTCCTCTTTGCAATATTAGTGTATATGTAGATAGAAGTATTACAAAAGAAAACTTAAGAGGAGTATATACGCCAACGACCTTGAAACTGAAAATCCCTGTCGGGCTCATCGAAAATTGTTGATTATTTCATGACGGAATGTCGTAGAACTTTTTTTTGTGCACAGATTGTAGGTGACATTGTTTCCTAAATTTTGGTGTAGTTTTAAGACAAGAACCTCCTATTGGTGCAAAGCCTATCCAAATTTTAGACAAAAAATGTCTGATTTGGCTAAAATGTCGATAGGCTTCAATACGTTTAGACATATTTGTATGGAAACTGCACTAAAATATCGGAAACAATGTCGCCTACAATCTGTACACAAAAAAAAGTTCTACGACATTCCGTCATGAAATAATTAACAATTTTCGATGCGCCCGACATGGATTTTCAGTTTTTCAGAATAGGGCCCTTAAATCTAGTGTGGCACAATGGGCGGCCTTATCGCCTAATGCTCTCTATGCAACCATTTTTTTTTATCCCAGTGCATAGTTAGGTTTCTGATTGTCAAAGAAATTCATAATTATCCATATTGGCAGCCCAAGGGTTCAAAAGTCTACATTTATGGGGAGTCCACTAATAAATAATCAAATAAATACATTTTAACCGTAGCTTAAATCAACGACCAATATTTTCTCAACTCACCATGCCACATGTAGGTAAATACATTATTTTTCATGCATAACATGTGTTTCCATTTCGCAATCAAATGGAAAACACATTAAAATTTCACTGAAATAATATTAATTATAATGCGAGTCGCGTTCTGAAGGGACATTAATTACGCAGGCCTTCATTTGTGGAAGTCATGAGTTTAACGGTGGTTATGAATTTATTGCAGACCCTGGAATATGTTGGTATAATTTGCGTTAAGTAAATTTGATCTTAGGCGTAAATGGGACTGAGGGGACGGAATGAATGTTTAGGTAGGTTGTTCTTATTACCTAGTTGTTAGACAGGGTGTTGGAGGTTATGAGTCAGCTGCTTCCCCTGTCGGCCCTTTTAACTTTTCCTTTTTTTTTAATTGTTTTTACAGAAAAACAGGTGTTTTTGAAAATAAAGGCAATTAATTTTTAGATTGTAGTAGTTTAAACTAAATAAAATTACCATTTAGGGTCAATGGCCACCAACTCTTGCAACGGCTGATTTTAAAATAAACTTTAAACTCAGATTTTTTGGAAACTAAGTCTTTCGTATTTTCAAAAGTCGTACAACAAAAGTTTGTTCGTCTACAAGTGTAGAAATAGAAAATCCAAACTCATTTATTCGTAAGAAATCTAGATCACAAAACTAAAACTAAGGATTAATTTTGACTACTTTAACGATTGCAGAACAACGTAGGTAGCTGCTCCATAAACTCCAACAGCCTGTGCACGCAACCGGTGGCTTCGGCAAAATTGGGAGTAGGTACGGAAAATTAACTATCATGTTTTTTCTTTAGGTAAATATTTTTGTCTTTTTGTGCAAAAAAATATTGGATATTGTATTTTTGTTTTTATAATGGCGAGTTTGGGCGCATAGAAAAGTATGTCAATATCAATAGGTACATTTCTGACGGAAAATGCCTCGCGTATTAAAGTAATGTCCCACGGCCTGTGTTTTGTAGGATCAGACTGCGCCAGATCAGACGGACAAGCAAACCTAGTTCTCTAATACCTACGCATATATGTTTTAGCGTCCCCAGCTTTGACCAGCAAGGGTATAAAGAAAGTCCGCTGTACCGCCAGGCCACCCCCAGGGGCAACCGTCAGGGATCTGTTATAGACAGATCGTGTCCCCAAATGCTAGATCGTGCCGTTTTAGGCACGAGGTAGATCTCCTTTAAGAGAGCCGAATCATTATGAGATGGACAACGGACAAGCCATAGCTATAGGAACCGTTGCGTCCGATGAAGCCTGTTGTCGCCCGAGACGCAATCAATCGCACGGGGCTCGACGGTTTGGCCTGTGATAAAACGGGCCGTGGGACCCCAGCTTTAATCGGTCGCGTAACGCCAGAATTGTCCATTATATAGCGAAAAATTAAACCTCTCACACTCAACCGATGATGTGTTAGTGAATGTTGCAGGTGACCGATAAATACGCGACGCATTTTCCGTTCGACCGACTATTATGACCGACCCTATTATGTACTAACTTTGCTATTTTGCGATTTAAAAAAAACAATGTAAGTAGGTACCTATTGTATTTTTATAAATGCATCGTAATGTTAGTTTGCGGAATTACAGTAATAAATTCCAAATTCATTTTTATGCAAAATCGTGATATTGTTTACCTCCTACATGTTAGAGGATAAAGGATGTGAATCATTACATTAACCACAAAATGATTGAGCATTTATAATTATTTTTACCTAATATATTATTTATAATATCTATTTCAGCTCTACCTACCGATCTTAAATAGTCGTGCGGATTAAGCAACGCTTGGTGCTTCATTACTTAGATGGGTGACCGATTATGTGTGTAAAAACATTTTTTTAGATTCTCCGTGCTTCGGAAGGCACGTTAAGCAGTTGAAAACTGTAATACTAGGTAAGCCACACCACTAAACGAAAAGAAGAAAAATATGATATTAAGAGCCTAAACAAACTGTCCCTGTGCAGGAAAACTGTGGTGATGGATAAACTGTTTGGTCCCTAGGAGGGGTGGTGTGAGGCAGGCGGCCGACCCTAAAATATTGCCAAATCTATTTGCAGAAGGTATGGTCAATGATGACTGCCGACCCCAAATAAATTGCAGGAGTACCTAATTGTGTTCAAACGGTCATCTACAGTATAGGTAGGTTTATAAATTTCTTTTTAATAAATATTTGTGATTGGATACGTTACTAATTAGATCCAAGTAGTTTTTTCCAGTGCTCTATAAATTCAACTTGTTTTTGTTAGCCTGGTAATTCTACTTACAAAATACTTTAAATCTTCTCGATCCTAGGAAAGCGGATGTGAAAGTAATGATCCTTAAAATAATTCTAACATCTTACTAATATTATACATGGGAAAGTAACTCTATAGTCTGTCTGTCTGTTACGGTTTCACGCCTAAACCGCTGAACCGATATTGATGAATTTTGATAGGATAGAGAGATAGGACCTTGGAGAAGGACATAGGCTACTTTTGATCCCGTAAATCTCGAAGAATCGGGACTTACGCGGGTAAAATTATTTAGCGGAATTAGCTAGTTTCTAATAAAACACATCGTCCATCTATACAGTTTATTTTAAAGTATACCTATTTGACATAGAAATTTTATTATATTTACAACAATTCTTAGAAAAATCTTTATCAGTTTATTCTAGGGGTTAACTGAAGGGGTTCTTATGGTTTTCTTTCTCTACAAGCATAAACTTAGTCAATAAAGAAATTAAAAACATTAAGTTGTAAGTTGGTAGGCGACGACATGTTGTCACATAGAATAATTAATAATAATAAATAAATAAATATTCCATGACGTTGCATACATCGCCA
The DNA here is from genome assembly GCA_958496205.1 of Idaea biselata. Classification (NCBI taxonomy): domain Eukaryota; kingdom Metazoa; phylum Arthropoda; class Insecta; order Lepidoptera; family Geometridae; genus Idaea; species Idaea biselata. The sequence continues at coordinate 20,278,804 of OY292404.1, forward strand.
TCTAGCCCCAAAGTTAGTAACCAGGCTATGGGTACTACACAACGGATATACCTACTACCTACATAATATTTTTTTTGTAAATATATACTTTGCCTTACTTGTTATATAAAAATATCGTACATAATGTACTTTATGATACTTATGAGCATCAAAGTATTGAGATATTAAATTTTGCTGTTCGGATGTTCGACCACTTTTTACTGAAATCTAAAAATTTGTAAATTCCAAAATTTGAATTTTCAAAGCAACGAAAAAAACGCTCGTGCATATGTAGAGCAAAAATAAATATTAAAAAGAAAACGTTTTTTTTGTACGGGGAACTGCACGGTCGTGTCAATTCACACTGAACAGCCTAACGTTTTCCTGCAGTTGTCGCATGCCGTCGCCAACCAACTCACCTTTTTAGAAATATAGTTAAACTATACTACGTTTTTCAATTCTAGACTATGATTTGAAGTTTTTGTTCTTTGTATTTGACATGTTTTCTTCAGGAATATGACATATTCCTTTTGATTTAGATTAGACACATTGTGTCAAATCTAAATCTACATTAAAAATCGAAGTATAGAACATTTGAAGCGAAAAGTAGCAAATCTACTGTTTGGAATATTTTTTTTATTATGATTATCGTATAAACTATGGAATAAAAGTCAAATTTAATAGTTCAATCTCCAGATAAAGATATGTGACCAATAAATGTAACAATACCAAATAAAAATATCACAATCTTTTAATAAGAAATCAATCTTTCGTAGGCTTTTAAATTTGGTAGTGTTTGATTTTACTCGACAGATATAACTTGTATCTGTAGACTGAAAAATCAACCCTTAAATATTTAATATTACCTGTTTATGTTTGATTTCACATACTTATTCTTAATTACATTAATTTACCTATCTACATATACGTCTTTGTAATTTTGGTCTTTTTGGGTAAATTTTCGAATAATTTTACATTTTATTTCTAAGCTCTACTTATGGACTAATTTACCTACTTACTTACAAAGTAAATATACTATACACATACATTTCTTTTATTTAAGTATATATGAAACTTTTCTTCAGATTTGCGCAACGTTCTACATATTGAAAACTTATATGGGTATCTACGTACCCAATACGTAAAGCAAATTTTAAAAATCTGAATAAAACTAGACTATTTCAAAAATTACAACGTCATTCTGGTTTTTAACCCGTGATATTTGTATTTGAAAATGATTTATCATTTTTATCACAATTTAATTTCTGCTAGCCACGTGGTAAGCGACTAAGCTTGTGTTACGGTGACTAGACAACAGATATATTCATACTTAAATTAATTTTTCTTTTATAAATACGTACATACATAGATTAATATTCCGTTTTCGCGATGTTGTATTGAAATTAAAGACATTATGCTGATTGTCAATCCTGTGGAAGGGACCTGTAAAGGTCTCGAAACGTTGAGCGTTGAAACAATGCTAAAAGTAAAAAATACCACGCGAATAAAACCAAAAAATGCCTTTAATTTCAAATACATACATTTTAAACAAAGAGAGATACACCCACATCAGATCCAAATATTTATTTTCAAGCATAAATACTTGCACCCGGCGGGAATTTAACCAGCAACCTGCTACATTGCGGGCAATCGCTCCACGCGCCACAGAAGTCTACGTATTCAATTGTATCTTACCATTACAACTGCACCGGACATAGCCACTGAATTTTGTGCCTATTTGATCAGCGCCATGTTGCGCTGTTGTCGCGCGTTTTCTAGTGAAAGTGATGATGACAGTCTTCGGAACTTAGTTCCATGGACGGTCCCATCACTTTCAATAGAAAACGCACGACAACAGCGCAAAATGGCGCAAATCAAATCGGCACAAAGATCTAATGTCATTTTGTATGGTATAGCAATTCCAGCGTACCTACCTATAGTTTCATTTCAGTGTATCTTACCTATCTATTCACACATTTGTCATCAACGTCCCCCGTCAGAAAGTCACTGGTATCCCGCACGGTCATTATGGTGACCCCGTCGGCACTGTTCCGCGAAATTATATTACTTTTCTTCTTTGTGCTTCCGTAGTCGTAGTTTGATATCACCACGCTCTCTGTTGGGTTCCTGCAACAGTTGATAGAACAATCACTGGTTCGGCACAATCACTAATGATTCACGGAAAAGTGTTCTTGGTTTCGTGTCCAAGGGGTAAAAACGGGATTTTATTACTAAAGGCTTACTAAAGGTGTCTAAAAGTGTCTCTGCATACGTGTCAATTTCTACCTACAAAAATCAGTCGGAGGATGGGACGGGATTTTTAAAATTGTCAATTTGATTTTTGTATGTAGAAATTGACACGTTCCGTCCGGGTCGAGAAAAATCCCGTTACGTATGCAGAGACCTTAAAACTCCACTATTGGTCTGTCACCAGGCTGTATCTCATTAACCGTGTTATCTAGTTAAAGTAAATAACTATTGCAGGACGTTGCACACAGCGCAATCCAGTCCCAAACTAAGCAATTATGCTTGTTTATCAGCAACACCTTAGAAATAACAAGACTGTATTTTAGACTCTGCACAACTAGGTGGAACTAGTCACGTGACTCAGACCATGCGACATGTGCTACATAAAAAAAACATTACACATTACATTGCAAAACAGGTACCATAGTGTCTAAGAAAAAACGCCAGTGCAATGCTGCTAAAAAAATGCAACATTCCGTCATCATGACAAATAATTTACAAGTTTTGATGAATCCGACAGGAGTTTTGAGTTTAGCTCATATTAAGGGTCCTATTCATCCCTAAGTAACATAACTCCATTTAGGACCCAGCCTAGAACCCTGGAATTATATAACTATAGGCAACTAACTCAAGTTGATACATATATATTTTGTAATCACAAATCACGTAGCAAAAACATGGATGCAATAAACCAAAAATATATTCTACGAAAACCAAGGATTTCGACTATTATTTTCATTTACGACCCTCTCTAAGCTTATAAAATGCACATGTTCATAGTTTACGAGGAACTTGCTGTAAATTATTTAGCGTTGACATCTGTGTAGTTGCTTTTTAGTGTGAGAAATTACGAGAACTTAGTTCGTGTTTTAGCCTAAAGTTGGGGTTCCACTGTTTTATCAAGTCAGATCGCGCCAGACCAGTCCCGTGGGAACCGAAGCGTCTGATGAAGCCTGTCGTCGTGCGAGACGAAAATCTGTCGCACGGGCCTCGACAGGCGTGGCGCGGCCTGGCCTGGCCTGTGATAAGACGGGCCGTGGGATCCCAGCTTATATGAGACCGACTTGTAGAGCTATCGTGGACATGGGGGGAAAGCGTGGTGCGGGGTTCAGTGTACAAGCAGGTGATAGGTAATAAAAAGAAATTGACGCTTTGCAAGAACAAAACGGGTGATCTTCGTAACCCATCGACTAATAAAAACGGTTACATTTCGCATGCGAGCTCGGCATGCTTTAAAGCTCAAAATACACGACGGACACTTACCCTCACAATTTACCTATCCACACCTACCTGCACAGCACATATGCATGAATTTCTCTATTTGAGTGCTGCAGGTATGGGAAGTAAATTGCAAAATCAACCCCTTAATAAAATATTTGAATTTATACAGGTTAATAGATAAATTCCAGGCACTCAATAACTCTCATTTTCTTCCCAAGAAAAGCTAAAAGAAAATCTTATTGTTCAGTTTAATAAAACAAACCGGATTTTATAAATGCCAAACTCAATGAAACTGCAGTTCTCATTCCAGACAAGCAAAGGATTTTCTAGTCTACGTAATCAAATAAGTTTCATTCAGAATGAAATGGGTTTTTACAAGCTCACCGAAGAAAAAAGGCATCGTGAGGAAACCGGCATGCCCTAAAACAAATAATATTTTACAACAAAGTAAGTATTTACAAAGTAAAATTTGCCAAATTTGCCAAAACTGCTGAAATTGCAAAATAATTAGATGAAGTAATGAAAATCGTTTACAGAAATAATTAATATTAGTATGATAATCGCATCCCATTGGTACGATTTCCGACACGTCTGTTTTAACAGTCCATCTTCGTACGTCCTTATTTAAGACATCTGAAATTCACTAGCTCTATCCAGGGATAGAGCTATAAGGTGACAGGTCACATTATTGTGTTTGTGTACGGCCTCAATGGCCACAATCTTGGAACACAAACGATTCAGCTTGGCGAGAATAAAACGTAAACGTAAGGCGTAAAGCGCAGTGATAAGTCGCAAGACGGTGCGGAGGCGACACTTGGCTCAAATCCCTATGTTAGTTAATGGAACCTCCGCGTCGCGACGCGGACGTAGTTGTTGCCACCAATAACCACCACTGTAACAAGAACGCCTAAGACAGCTGATCTCGTTTATTTGCTTTAGAGGCGGTTTCAATTGCCAAATGGCTATGTTTGTCTTAGATTGATGAAAATAAAACTTTTATAAAATTGAATTAATGTTATTAATTATTATGCTGTGAATAATAGACATGTAAACGTGCAAAACATAGTTAGCCTTATTAATTAACGTGGAGTAAGTTTGTAGTTATTTTACCGCTTTTTGTTTCTGTCTGTCAACTTTGAAAGTTCTAAGACTTGTCAGTTTTTACTCCGTTTCAGGGAAGAAATACTGCCAATAAAAACTAAACCTAATTTAAAAAACTATACGGGTCTCTTGTTGACTACGAAACCCTAAAAATTTGTTTCGGAATAAAAAAAAACAACACAAAATAAACCTAAAATAAATCCATCAGTGACATTGTAAAGAGTCACGTAATATGTCCAGGGGTCTCCCTCTGGTAGTTTCAACTGAACTCTACGGTTACTTGGAGAGTATTAAAATTTCAGGTTTAGCTTAAAGGTATTACCTACCTATTGTTAGATATTCGGGGGTTACATTGAATTTTTTATTGCCACTTCCTTGCAAAAGTCCCAAAACGTGCGTGAGATAGGTACCTAAGCTTTTCCCTAGTGTATTGTTTTTATATGGTTGGTAGATCGGCGTTTTACCGATATCTTAACATAAGGTAATATTGAGGTCTAAAATGTTAATAAACGTTCTCTTATAATATGTGCACTAGTTAGGTAGGTACTTTTAGATCACGAGAACACGACAAGAAAGAGAATCAGCTGAATACTGAAAAGTCACTTAAAATTTGAGGGTTTCTTAAATAATTAAGTAGCTTTTAAATTAAAAAAATCCCATACAAATTTTAAATTTAGAAGCTTACTAATTATTTCAGTAGCTTTAAAATTTTGAGTGGTGAAACGCCACTCAACATTTTAAAGCATTGAGCCGTCAAGTAACTCATTCCATTTACTCGCGGTGCGAATAAAAAAAAGCAAAGCGAAACACATAAACTTACAAAATTATGACGACAGCATATATCACTAATTAAGTAAATACTAGTCTGTCGGATGGTTCTGTCATGTGGTTTTGTAGAAATTAGTCCCAGTACAAATTAGTTCTACAAAACCACATGACAGAACCATCCGACAGACTCCACCAAACAATTTTATCTTCGAATTAAAAAGTTTTCACTTAACAATAATTTCTTACACAAACTTCGCTAGAAAGCTTCACCATGTTTCAAAATAAAACCAGACATCTGTGTAGGTAGACAACTCAACAACTCGACAACATAATTTCTCACCAAAGAAACTTCGTCAAGTGAAATCAATCAGCTATCGGAAATATATCAAATTGCCGATTCGCCAGTTAATCTTTAACCCCGAAGTTTGGGCAACCTGTGAAATTAGTTACGACTTCGATATTCTGGTAAGATAATACTTTGAGAAGTTGTTACTAGATAAATCATTGAGATAATAATTGTGCGGTCTATGGGGATTAAGGTTTGGGAGCCCAACGTTCTATCGAAAGTGGTTTCGTCGAAATGGAGTTAAGTTAAAGTTGTATTTTTAAAGTGTTAATCTTAAATCACACTTAGGAAATTGAAAATAAGCTTAGATTCAGATTGTTCTTCTGTTTTAGCGATTTTGGATTGATATTAAACTCATTTTCGATTTTAATCGCGTGGTGTTTATTACTTTTAGCATTGTTTCAGTGCTCAACGTTTCGAGACCGAGATTTTTCTTCTATTTTCGTGATGTTAATAATAACGACGGCGACCACTTCGACTCAAACTTTGGCGATGTTGGATAGAAAATAAACTAATTTTCAATTCTTCTCAGTCAACCCTGAAGACGAGACCTGCAAACGTTGAGCGTTGAAAAGTAATAAACACCACGCGATTAAAACCGAAAATTTGTTTAGTATCGAGACCTGTAAACTCTTGACTCAGCTTCTTCTTCTATTCAGGATTGTCAATACTAAAGAAAACGTTCTAGAGGCGTATTAAAGAGACACTTCATATCGTTTTAAAAATAACATCTTATAAGCTAACACGTATGAAAGATGAGCCATGCAAGATAGTCAAGACTTCAGACTGAACAATCGACGAAGATTACTTCCCACGGAAAAGCGAGATTAAATGTATATTTTCCATCATAGTCGATCATTTGGCGATGATGAAAAATTGATTGCGACGTCAAAGTCTCTCTTCGCTACACCCCTAAGTGAAATTTGATTTATTTGGACCCTTCTTTATGTGTTGCCAATGGTTCGAAATGAAATTAAAAGTAAAAAGACATCCGCGGGACGTGACAAGAATTGATACTGAAAGTGAGCCTATCGATTTATTAACAAAGGAGGGTTTTAGAACAACAATTCCTGGGATATTGTCGGGTACTGTCGGCAAGTAAGTAAGTTTAATATCAAGTAACTACCTATAATGTGATTTATCTATTGGATTTTTTATTGGATTTTAGACTCGCATGCTCGTGCTCCGAGTAGCTCCGTGGCTAGTCTAGATGGCGCTGTGTGATGTTCACAGATGTTATTTCTTTATGTTCATTATTCTTTATTTAATTGTATCAAGGATGCCTCAGTTCTGTTGGTGTGTATTCGAAAACGATTTCATGTTTTTTAGAATGTTTGGAAGATCTCGTTAATACCTACCTATTTTTAAAGTGGTAGTAAGTTATTTCTTGCAAAATTACTACCAATTGCGGAACCGTTTTCGATAAAAAATATATCTGAGCTATAGCATAGTTTAACCTACCTTTAAAATAAAAAAAGTTCATTTTTTTAACCAAAAAATCTAACTTAGCACCTCAGTGCTTCACACCTGTGTCACATGAGTAAAGAATAGTAATTTCCCTCTCCTTGCGCTCGCTCGACGACGCGTCGCGTGTCGCTGACTACGTAGGGAGTTTCATAGAAATACATAGAAACCAGGGTCGGTATTACGCTCCGCAATCGTGTTTCAATAGTGTGTCGATAGAATATTAATCGTCATATTTGACCATTGTATTTGACGTGTATTTGACACATTTGGCAGTTTCCTATGTTAACTATTCTATCGACACACCACTGCGACACCACTGAGATGCCACTGATGGAGTCTCGATATAATGGCAATAGTGTGTCGATATAATCGTAATAGTATTGTCATCTTGTGTCATTTAGTGTAATACCGGTCCAGTAGTGTCGCCGCGACACGTCGTCCGCTGCCGCCTTATGTCGTCCGTTGCCAACTCGTACCTTAATTCTAATATTCCTTTTCTATTCTTTACTCATGTGCCTCTGTGCTTGACACCTAACTTATAAAATAACTCTTATTTAATTTCAAGTAAACTTTACCGGGACAAAAACCATTTATATTCTTAGAAGCGTTTATATTTAAGTCATTAATTAGAGAAATGCTAAGAAATGTCTATTTAAATACGGAATTTAACTTTGTAATTAGTTTGTGTTTGCGAATTATTTCGCTTGATTACTTGCTTATTTATTTCTTGTAAGTATTCGGTGATATTCATTACTTAAATAGGGTTTAACTTTTGTGCGTATTTGGGCCGGGTAAAATGGCAACAGAATTTAACGTACATATACGTTCTTGTTTGGGCTTTATATGAAATTTCACTAGCGTAAAGCCCGATTCTAAAACTTCTTTCTAAGGGAACGTCTCCGTTATAATTATCTATCTATAGATCGTTTTTTAATTAAAGACTATGATATGACACATCTTGCTGAGGAAAAAACGTCAAATAGAAAACCAAAATGTCAGATCGTAGTCTGAAATTAAAAAACGAAGGATATAATCTAATAACTGGAGTCCAACCCATCAAGCATTGAGCTGTGCGTGAGGAAATCAGGCATTATTTTTAACGATAAAACGAACGATAATTCCAGAAGAAAGCTGTCTTCATCAGAATCTGTTTTGAAGGACGGATGACAGATTTTCATTTTTTCGCTCGTACGTTCGTAGAAGTAAGTACCCGTCCAGGACTTAGGTACGCGGGTTAAAGCACTGCAAGTTTATTATAAGGGTCCGTTCACACAGACCGGCTCGGAGAGGAGAGCAGATTTTTTGATCACATTTAAAACAGAGTTTTGAATTATTGTAAAAAGGTTTATTTTTACATGTCACTTCTTTTATGATTGAGAATGCCTGAAAGCAAACCTTAAAATAAGTGTCATGTAAAAATAAACCTTTTGAATTATTGTAATACAATAATTCAAAACTCTGTTTTAAACGTGATAAAAAATCTGCTCTCCTCTCCGAGCCGGTCTGTGTGAAAGGACCCTTATAATAAACTTGCAGTGCTTTAACCCGCGTACCTAAGTCCTGGACGGGTACTTACTTCTACGAACGTACGAGCGAAAGAATGAAAATCTGTCATCCGTCCTTCAAAACAGATTCTGATAATGACAGATTTTCTTCTGGAATTATCGTTCGTTTTATCGTTCGTAGAATTGAAGTAGAGGCCTTATCTAGCGGGATTTACGAGATCAAAAGTAGCCTATGTCCTTCTGTTACCACTTATTAAAATCGGTTTAGCGGTTTGGGCGTGAAACATCTTTCGCATTTATACCTACTCGTAATAGTAGGGATAGGTATTACAAGTTAACATAAATTCTCACTCCAAAAAGTAATTCAGAATAATCGAAGTAAAATAAGTTATTTAACAATTAATTACATCGCTTCTTTCTTCAATGATTTTATATAATATCTACAGAACCTCCCATCGAAAGATTTATGAACTTTCCGCAACACAATTCAGATTATCTTGCCCTCTAAGATAAAGGCTAACGCAACAAATCATTATTCTGCCTTCTCAAGGCAAATAATACAAATTCCGCAAACTGCGGCATTTCTCGGTCGTAAACTTTACTGAAAATGGAATCATTTCAGACTTTTCTCCAGTTACCTACTTAAGTAGTTATATATTGTTCGCCAAAAAAAAACCTATAAAATGTACTACAAACTTGAGCTTTTCAAAGTTTTACAAAACAATATTATGGAGACCGAGCTTCGGGTTCTGCTTCGTTGTTTTAATTAGGGTTCCGTACCCAAACGGTAAAAACGGGACCCTATTAGTAAGACTGGACTGTCCGTCTGTCTGTCACAAGGCGGTAACTATCTCATGAACCGTGATTGCTAGACAGTTGAAAATTTCACAAATGATATAGGTATTTCTGTTGCAGCTATAACAACCAATACTAAAACCAGAATAAAATAGATATTAAAATACATAAAGCTCTTACAATAAACGTGATTTATATCACGTTTATTGTAAGAGCTTTATACAACAAACGTGTTTTTCTTTATATGGCGTACGGAACCTCGGCGCGTGAGATCGACTCGCACTTGACCGGTTCTGTATTTAAAACGGAAACAACGATATTTTTACAAACAAAAAATCCAAAAGATTTAACAAAACAAGTTATTACTTGACATTATGCGTATGACAATTACCAAGTCTTTACACATTTTTGGCACCATTAAACCTTTTGTTGACGTTTGTGTCCTCGTAAATATTTATATGTAATGTAAGCATTTTAAAGTTTAGTTGGCAGAGTTTTATGTTTTGTTCTAGATTTTTGTGCCAGATTGTACTTTTTGCTAAGTACTTATTCAAACTCGTCCTATTCGCATGCTCGCAACGCAATATTTTTATAGCAACCCTTGGGTAATCGGATAATACCATCTTGTAGCAAACAAACAATGTATGAAAAAGCCACAGGAAAAAGCGTTCTAATGACATAAGCATCATGTCATTTTATTGCCATTTATAATAACCAATTCATTTTATTAAGCTATTGCATAGCTTTTATCGCGGGCTTTAAGCGCGGTCGTTGAATCAAGAAATTCCGTAACGAAAATAAAACCTAACACTGAGCCTACCATGTTGCCATGGTTACCATGTAGCACGGCCGGTATGTCGGCCTACATGGTAACCATGGCATGGCACCATGGTAAATAAATAATTATAATTGCATAAGTTGATAAAAATTGCTATGCAATAGCGCAAAAGCTTTCAAAAGTCCCCGAGTGCCACCCTTTTTTTTTTTCTCATGCATGATATTCTGGTAGTCTTTATTATGTAGGTATGTATAGGCCTTTTTAAAGCTCTGGTTGACTTAGGTCTGTAGTCAATGTTCTGAATCACTTATCTGACTCTTCCGACAAAAGCTCTCAGTCTTAATGAATGAGTTACGAGCTTCTGACCAATTGAGATGGCAGATCTTTGATTAGGTAAAACGAAAGTTTCGGAAATGGTTGCGGTGCGTATAGTATTGAAGAACCCACGCAGAGTAGTTATTTAGACTGTAAAGGATGGGACCTACTTCTGAGGTGAATAGAGTTCATATCAAAGTAAGTGTGCCTATCTTAAGTGGCATTACTTATTAGCCGAAGTAGCCGGCTTTAAAAAGACATTTCTTAGCTCTCGGAGGCCTTAAGGGCCTTCTTCTGAAAAACTGAAAATCCATGTCGGGCGCATCGAAAATTGTTGATTATTTCATGACGGAATGTCGTAGAACTTTTTTTTGTGTACAAATTGTAGGCGACATTGTTTCCGATATTTTAGTGCAGTTTCCATACAAATATGTCTAAACGTATTGAAGCCTATCGAAATTTTAGCCAAATCAGACATTTTTTGTCTAAAATTTGGATAGGCTTTGCACCGATAGGAGGTTCTTGTCTTAAAACTACACCAAAATGTAGGAAACAATGTCACCTACAATCTGTGCACAAAAAAAAGTTCTACGACATTCCGTCATGAAATAATCAACAATTTTCGATGAGCCCGACAGGGATTTTCAGTTTCAAGGTCGTTGGCGTATATACTCCTCTTAATACAAAGTGCCTACACTATCTCCAAATTTCAGCTTTCTATCATCAGTGCCATAGCCTTAGTTGATCTATCACAGCCAGGATAAAGTCTTTTATTGTACATATTGATATAATTGGTTACAATTTAGAACAGTAACTGTCTATTCAATGTTTTACTATCACATTGATTGCTTACTATCACTGTTAAACTATCACATCTTTAGGTATCTATAGGTTACCTACTTGTTATTTTTACCTGCTTATTATATACATAATATAGTATTAAGTTTTTCAATCAATCAAAAAAACACTTATAAAACATAATTAAAAAAGTATTAAGTATATTGTTGACCTACTTAAGTATAACCTAACCTTCAGAACCACAAATAAAATCAAACAAATAAGCCAATATAGTAAAACTAAGCACAGTGGTAAATTTATAGTTTTCATAAAAACTTGTCGAGAAAAGTCCCAGCTATCTGTAGGTAGACAATAAAACTTCCTCTTCCGAGGGTAAGTACCTATATTATATTTTACGTATTTTATTATATTTTATGTGATTTACGACTCTAGGTTTATCTCTTTCTAATATTTATGTCTTTGTCCTACTTGGTATACGCATGATAATTATGGAAATAATGTCGTAACACAGCAGACGCAGATTATGTACAAGATTGTACTTAAGTATTTAGACTTAGTAGGTAGGTAAGCATTAAAACAAGGAACAGCTGCTGATAAATGATGTTCTTTGGTTTACGTCCAGGCGAACAATTTTTTTCTTATATTTTAAACTAGTTGCGACCCGCGCCGCGATTTCACGCAAGTAAGTCTCGATCCCGAGGGAATTTCGGGATAAAAAGTAGCCTATGTTTTATTCTAGGTCTCCAGCTATCTACATACCGAGTTTTATGGTAATCGGTTTAGCGGTTTTTACATGATTGAGTAACAAACACTGACACTTAGATACTCATAAACTTTCAGCTTTATAATAATAAGAGGAGTCGAGCATTTTTTCTTTAAAAATGCTAACGTTATTTATTATATAATAGTTTTTGAAAATAAATATTTAGATTTTAGTAGTCCAACCACATTAAAGGCTTAGATTAAAACAAAAAACTAAAGATACGGTACCTAGTCTCGGAAAATGGGACGATAAAACTGCGTCTAGCTGACGCACTAGCCTCAGTCGTATGTCGAACCGTTGCCGCGTGAGGCCGTGCTGTCACACTGCGATCATCTTTTTGACATCCATAAGAATTACTTTTTGCTTATTTTGAATTTTTTTGAAGACAAATGTTTTTAAATACAATAATTTTATGAAAATGCATGTAGGTGTTTCGAGCTAATTTTTCGAATACACAATGTTAGAATATACCGTATCTATATTTTTGTTTTTATCTAAGATTAAAGGGTAAATAAATTTAAGATCAATAATATGACTTCCAACTCTCAAAAACAGCTGATTTTCAAGAAAACTTTAAGCTCAATAAGCTCAAACCAAAAATCATAACAACGTATATAAGCAGCTATGCTCCATAAACTCCTGCCTGCATATACATACATACATACAAGAATTCGTATTTTCAGTAGACAATCACTGATAAGCCAATAGTCCAGCGCCGACTGAACTATGCATCGTTTGTCTTTTACTGCGACATGAACTTTCATAGTTGACAGACAAAGATAAACGTTACATATAACTAACTCATCGTTTATAAGTAAGAGGGTTTTAAGAACTAGTTAAATAATTGAGCAGCTTCTAAATTCAAATGTAGTATGGGGTTTTTTGAGTTTAACAGCTGCTTAAATTATTTAAGCAGCCTTAAAATTTCAAGTGTCGGTTTCGGTATTCGGCTGTTACTTAAGTTAGCTCCCATTCATTTGGCGAGTTTTTCATACATGTGCTTGTACCTACGACGTATGTCCACTGCAAACTATGACAAATTTACTATGATCATTCGTTAAAAAAACTGGTAAGCTAAGCTAAACGAAATTAGTTTAGCTTAGCTTCGCAGTTGAGTCAGCGTTTCATACAAGTTCGTCCATCGCAAGTTTGAGTTAGTGTTTGTAACATACCTAGTAATATCTTATTTTATATGTTTTTTCAGTTTTATTTTCAAATCAGTCAATAAAAAAACAATCTTATATCGTATATAATTAAATTAATAAATGATGACTGTTAGAGAATATAAATGACATGCACTGACATGAAAAACTTTAAAAAATATTTCAATGAACACTAATATTTACAGATAAAAAATGTTAGGTTATGAAATATAAAAGCATAATAAAATAGGTCTTTAAATCGAGCTTCAAGTATAACTGCGAATATTAAAAGTTTGTTTCTTATATTAATTGTACGTAGGCTTTAGATATACGGTCCCATACAAAATCGAAATCAAAAATCGGCACTACTTCAACGCTTACTTATACGGACATAGTACAGTTTAATGTAAATCACTGGGCAATATGGTTGTAAAACACTTATGCACGACTGACAGCGATATGCCTTGTTTCGCTGTAACCGGCTGAAATATGCCTTGTTTTGACGGCTCCATTTCTAGAGCGGCGACGGTGCATCTATGTAGGTTATATATGATCGAAGTACGTAGGGTTGCCAGATTTGGCAATATTTTTCCGAGTGTGCATTTTTATCATATATTTGTTTAAATTCAAACTTCATAGTTCGACTACTTGCCACTTTAATTGTTAGTCAAAAGAACTTATTATCACGCATAGTATCAAACATGAGACTCGATTAAGGCCAGAAGGGGTACTCAGAGAGTTTCTATCCGACACAACGCAACGTCGGAAAGAATATCTCCGTCTTGCTCAGTGCGACTCAATAAGACAGTGACAGACACGCCAATTGTCAAGGCGAACTTCGGATAAGCTCAAAATGATCTCAAAATACACGGGCGACACTGACACTGCAACTTTACTAATCTATTAGAGCCCACACCACACACGTGCACAAATTTCTTTATAATGTGTGCTGTATAGTTCGTATTTTAATTTCAGACTATAATCTGACGTTTTGGCTCTTTGTATTTAACATTATTTCTTCAGAAAGATGAGTCAGAGTTTATACTTCTTTTTTTTATTTGTAGACTATGATTTGATACATCTTCCTAGAGAAAAATCGCCAAATACAAAGAAAGAAAACGTCACATCGTAGTCTGAAATTAAAAACGAAGTATAGGTGTGGGCTCTGCAGGTAAAGTGGCAATGTCAGTGTCGCCCGTGTATTTTCAGCTTTACGGACTAGAAACTCTCTGAATACCGCTACAGAAACTTACAAATTTCTACCAAATACCGACTGAAAGTACTGACCTGTTACACCTATGTCGATGTGTACTCCTGAAAGAGGTTTCACATACGGCTGTTCTTGAGAGCCTAGAGCTGCAGGTCGGGTGGAGTGCTCCCCGCCTACAGCACAAGTACCGGTTGAAATGCTGTCTGAACACTCCACTCACACAGTACAGCGCTACTGGGTTAACGCAGGAATTTAGGAAGCTGAAAACAAAGGAACTGTTGTAGAGATAATTATTTTGAAATTCCTACAGTTCGGTAGGTATAATGCCGGCCTTCCACTGCGAGCGAAGCGGAGTCATTAATGTGTCAATTCAACATACAACGGTTGTTTTCATAGTCATACAACTCTTTGGCGCTATGGAAACAATCGTTGGGTGTTAAACTGACACATTTTTATATCCGCTCCGCTCGCAGTGGAAGGCGGAGTGGATAAAGAGTGGATAATTATTACTTTGGCTAAGTCTTTGTCTCATTTTCGCTGACGTTGAAAACTCTGACAAATGCTAGGCGAATGTAGTGACGCGTACTTATAATCAGGGATACAAAAGCAAATTACTCAATAAGTGACTATCGATCTGTGACTGATGGAAAATAGTCAAGTGTGGTTTCCTTTACTAACTCACAATTTTCATTCTCCCCCCCCTTGAGACCATCGTTTTTCCGGTAAATATAAGTCAGAGGCACCTGAGCATATTTTTGGAAGCATTTTAGACCAGGAGAATCCCAAAATGTGTCTATGGTTAAAACATCGTGCGAATGTGCTATGATTTAAACCATAGGTTTAATCATAGCCACTTTAATGTGCAATATTGGCCAGCTACGATTTTTTGCGGGAAATTTGCCATTAGTTATGGCCAATGGCCAGTGTCACCAGGTGGTTTTGTAAACTAGTGGTCATTTCCGAGTATCCCCACTGTTATCCGGAGTCAGGCAGCCACCTACCGAGATGGTGTCACAGGGGGGGAGGAAAATTTATGTTATGAGGGACTAAACGAGCTCATCCTTGACAAATTTTCCGTAACTATTAGATCGATAGTCACTTATTGAGTAAGTACTCGTATTTTGCATAAACGTATCTCTGACTACAATAAGCCGTGCTAAATAAAATACATAAGACAAAATATTTCGTTATAAAAGCTTACAAAATTAAGTTAAGCCTTTAAAATAAAAACATCAAATGTCTGCCGAGCATAAACTTAGTTTTAGGTAAAACTATTTCAAACAAATTCAAGCATGAAATCTAAAAATATCGTAAACTTGGCCTTTTTAATTTAACTTGTAAACGAATTACAAAGTGAATCTATATTTTTGTGGCCGTTGTTTTGGTAAAACAGTCGTTAAACAAATTAAAGTTACACTTGTTGTGAAATAATTTGGGTCGGGTTTGTATTGAAAATCCTTCCAATTATTCGGTCTAGTTATTTTAAATGTAATTAAATTTGTTTCTTATGAAAACGTGAAATAAATTGGGGTGCAAGTAACTCTTATTAAACAATCCAAGTTAAATCTAACTAAGTTAGTTAGTTAGTTAAGTAAAGTTCCAAGTCATCGGTTAAAATATTATCAGTTCTTTTATTCAAGTTGCTTAACTATATCTGTAACTTTCGTCGCGTAGAAATATTTCAATTTTAGAATGTAATATAATAGAAATAATATCTATCATAAAAATACAAGAATTTTGCACATTAAAATTTAGAATACAAAATGAAATGAAATGAAATTTATGCGTCTGAAGTAGGTTACATAGTTATTATTTATATACATTAGAGTGGGTCCGTACTTCGCCGGATCCCCCGACATTCACATCACTTGATTAGCACTTAAATGTCCATTAGGTGCAAATCGTGTTTTTAGGTTTCCGTACCCAAAAGGTAAAAACGGGACCTTTTTACTAAGACTTCACTGTCTGTCTGTTACCAGGCTGTATGATGGTTAAACAGTTGAAATTTTCACAGATGCAGTAATAATAAACATTTATTTTAGTCGGTAGCCGACCCAAAAACACTACCACTAAATACAAACGATTCCTACGAAAACATTCAGAATTACATTGTTGAATTTATTATAATAAGGGATGATATTGCTGAAATCGTGAACCGTGAGACATAATCTACAATGTACAGCTTTACCTCAGGGTAAAAGCTTAGGGTTAATTCAGAACACAGACGTTTTTATCACCCGATACCATGTCGGCCGTTAATTGTTAGTTTTGTTTGCATTTAAAGAGTTCGCTTACCTAATTATATTTGGTAGATACTTTTTTATTATCTCCAACTGCACCAACTATTAGATAATCTGCTGTAAAAATTTCGATTTATCCACGATTGAACCAAAGGCAAATGAATTTCTTAACAGTTCAGGCAACGGCAAACAATCGATCGGCCGACAAAAAAGTCTGTATTTTGTACAAACTCCTACAAACATTGAATTTGTAACTGCCAGAGGCGGGTGATAGGTGAATGATATGTGATAGGTGAAATGTTTACAACACGTTTTTTTGACACTCATATCATGATTTTTATTACAATGAAAATGTGAAGAACCATAGCAATATTATAAACTAACTGATGGGCTGCCGTTTTAACCGGGTAAGTCTTGATTTAGTATAAAATGGGTTATGTGGTAGACCCGGTCATAGTTTCCCATCGATTATACTTTCCGACTAATAGTAGACGGATGTTGGATTGAAATTATACTCATTTTTCGGTTTTAATCGCGTAGTGTTTATTAGTCAATCCTGAATAAGAGACCTATAAAGGTCTTGAAACGTTGAGCATGGAAACAATGATAAAAGTAATAAACACCCCGCGAACCGAAAAATGAGTTTAATTTCAATCCAACATCGCGAAAACAGAAAAAAAAATCTACAACAACTTATCATTCATCGGGTGTTACTATTTATCCCCAAGGATCATTAGCAACCCAAGTGCAACAGCGAAGTCTGTATTTCAGTTCCGGTGATATGGTTAAGAGGATAGTCTCCATTCTCTTTCTCCATACAAACGTAGTTTAAATTTTCCTCCCTGGATAAAGACATTAGAGCAAATATGTTTATGCCATAAAACTTATATCTGTCATGATAATGCATCTACCTTTTTATTTATTTTCTAATTAAAATAATAATAAAAAATAAAAAATAAAAAAAAAACGAAAAAAAGGTAGATGTATAGTCATGACAGATATAGGCTTTATGGCATAAACAATAAACATATTTGCTCTAATGTCTTTATCCAGGGAGGAAAATTTAAATTACGTTTGTATGGAGAATGAGAATGGAGACTATCCTTTTAACCCGCCGACTCCAACAGACCACAGTAAAAAAAACACGCTCTATCTATCCAGAAGTTAAATAATAAATCAGTTCTCACCTTAAACAGAATCCTATTATCCTTAAAGCATGCGTCCAATCATTGTAATCGTTCTGCGCTGTTGGTGACAAATGGTACCACAGCTCGAACGCGTGATACGGCAGGAAACAAATGAAAAACACTGGAACAACACAATTTAGTAGGCTACAATACCGTTACTAACGACACTACTGAGTTACATAACCAGCTATCTGATTACGTAACTCTGTTGCTAACTTCGATTGAAACAATTGAAATTATTATTTTTGCGTTTACGGATACACAATTTGATAGTTTCAGCCAGTTTTCTTTGCAATGACAATTTGTTAGCGACCCACAATTTAGCAGGCTACAATACCGTTACTAACGACATAACTGTTTTAACCACCAGTCATTCAAAATACACAACAATTGTGAATTATGAACGATTACGATTTTCCGTAAACGCAAAACTTCATAATTTGAATTGTATTATTACAATCTGACATAAACAGCTGGTTTTCATTGCAATGACACTGAATGACGTGAAAAATATGTAATCACATGTGACGTGTAATCAACAATTTCAAATGTTTCAATCGAAATTTGTTAGCAACATAGTTACCTAATCAGGGGCCAGTTGTACCTTGTAAAATTGCTATGCCCTTAAGTACTACCCCTTTGTGTCATAAGACAAGGACACAAAACTTACGTACATCTGACGAAATTGGGGTACAACTCGGAAGTATAGAATTCGTCTCTTCATGTCAACGTTTCCTGTAAATTCAAGTTTCATTTTGGCCTCCTATTTTATCGACAGTGGTATAATAGTTGACCCGTTGGTCAAATGGTTTGACATCAAAGAGATACGAGATAGGTACTATGTTACATAGTATGTTTAAGCATTAACTTCTAACTTCAATTTATTAAATTTATCTCATATATAAAATTTCCATGTCACAATGTTAGTTACCGTACTCCTCCGAAACGGCTTTATCGACTTTTACCAAAATTTTATATGCGTATTCAGTAGGTCTGAGAATCGGCTACTGTCTATAATTTATAAGGCAAAACAACGTTGGCCGGGTCAGCTAGTCATTTTATATTTTTAAGGAAAATACATCAAATATTCACTCGCAGCGAGGTTCCCTAGCCTCGCTGCGAGTGAATATCGGTTTAGTAGATAGGCATTAAATCCCCATCAGATCTTCGCCATTTTTTATGGGACCATCTCGGAACTCCCGTCTTTCAATTAAAAGAATTATCTCAATCGGTCAAGACGTCTTCGAGTGAACATCCCTATAAAAAAATGCATTCCTACGCAACGAATTGAGAACCTCCTCCTTTTTTCAAAGTCGGTTAAAAATCATTCTTTTTTAAACCTATATATTAGGACGCTTTTTTTTTCAGGAAGATGTGTCAAATCATAGTCTATAATTATTATTATTATTAAAAGACGAAGTACGGGTAAAAAACCTGTACGTAATAATTTTAGTTTAAAAGAAATATCTAGATGTGTTGACCATAACGAAAACCTTTTTAGAAAAATAATAACATTCCCTTTCAGTGTTTTCCATTTGTCCTATTAAGTTTTGGTACAGTTTTTCACCAACAGCGCTTCGCCACAACAAATGGGTGTAAATGTATTGGGACAGTAGTGTTTTTATTTGAGGTAAGATGAGCCTTTTTATAAAACGTTTCACATACAATAATCTTGTCATAGGTACGAGTAAGTTTGTATTCTAAAACTATTTTGAAGGTAAATTTTACAAAATAGGTACTGTAATAAACTAGATAGGTAAGTAAATACGTAGATTTTTCTTCTGTTTTCGCGATGTTGAATTGAAATTAAACTAATTTTTCGGTTTTAATCGCGTAGCATTTATTACATTTAGCATTGTTTCAACGCGCAACGTTTCAAGACTTCTATAGGTCTCTTCATCAGGATTGCCATGCTAAAAGTAATAAACACCACGCGATTAAAACCGAAAAATGAGTTTAATTTCAATATTACACGTACACAATAAAAGCAAAGGTGAAAAACAGAAAGCGTTATTAATATTTTTTAATTGATTACAAACCAAACCGTTTTAACACAGAAAGCAAAAACCTTTAAGTATTTTATATTCAACTGTACAAGGCCCATCTCACCTCAAACAAAATCCTATAATCCTGAACGCATTTGTCCATTCATTGAAGTCGCTTTGAGCCGTTGGTGTGAAAACGTACCACAATTCGAGCACATGGTACGGCAAGTAACATATGAAAAACACTGAAAAATAAACAGAATATAAGCCGATTGTTCACAGACTGTTAAGAACGCGGCGACTCTTACCATTTCCATACAAACTTAATACCAAAATTAATTTTGGACAATTTTAGTTTTCTACCTTAAGGGCCCTATTCTGAAAAACTGTAAATCCATGTCGGGCGCATCGAAAATTGTTGATTATTTCATGACGGAATGTCGTAGAACTTTTTTTTGTGTACAGATTGTAGGCGACATTGTTTCCGATATTACGTTTCCGTTGTTTAGTGCAGTTTCCATACAAATATGTCGAAACGTATTGAAGCCTATCGACATTTTAGCCAAATCAGACATTTTTTGTCTAAAATTTGGATAGGCTTTGCACCAATAGGAGGTTCTTGTCTTAAAACTACACCAAAGTATAGGAAACAATGTCACCTACAATCTGTGCACAAAAAAAAGTTCTACGACATTCCGTCATGAAATAATCAACAATTTTCGATGAGCCCGACAGGGATTTTCAGTTTCAAGGTCGTTCGCGTATATACTCCTCTTAATATCGATATTATTCACATTATGAATATTTTGGAAAACCTTGTGATGAGGACCTTTAAAAGTAAAATCTTAATCCGAATAATATCGATATTAAGGTAGGAAACTAAATTTTTCATAATTTATTTTGGTATTAAGTTTGTATGGAAATAGTAAGAGTCGCCACGTCCTTAAACGTTATTTCTTAGTGTTTACCACACTAGATAATAATGCTTTTTGAAAAAATGCTTTCAAAAACATTAATACCCGGCGGGACTCGAACCCGCAACTACTGGTATTCTGTTCCAGCGCGATAGCCGCTACGCCACAGGTAAGCCTCCCGCCAAGCCGAAATTAAGAAAGCATTTTCTAGTGTTCTTCCGAGTAACCTCATAGTGACATCTACCGGCGAACTTTGCTGTTTAACTCGGCTTGCAATTGTATTTTGGCTTGGTGGGAGGCTTATCCGTGGCGTAGCGGCTATCGCGCTGGAACGGAATACCAGTAGTCGCGGGTTCAAATCCCACCGAGTACTAAAGTTATTGCATTTTTTCAAAAAGTATAAACTAAGTTAGTTTGACTTTGTTTGCCAGTTTTTTATTGTTGGTTTAAAAACGTTTGCGGTGTCGCACACGTATAAAAGATTGGCTCTATGCGAAGCTAAAACTCAAAATACACGACAGACACACTGCAACTTTACCTATAGAGTCCACGCCTACCAGCACACGTGCACTTCTTTACTTTCTTCGTAATTTTCTTTACAATGTGTGCTGTAGGTGTGGGATCTTTATGTTTGCAGTGTGTCTGTCGTGTATTTTTACTTTAAGCTCTACGCGAAGCTAACTTAGCTTAGTCGGTGGTGGACGATCGACTATGTTATGATTTATTCGAGAAATGTGGGACATACTCTGAATACGTCTTCGTTCGTGCAAATACCATTATTATTGAATAAATAAAACTAAATATTTTTAATTATTTCGATAAAATATTGTAAATTAATTTCCTTATCAAGTTATCACTTACGTAGTTTGAAAACCGAAATGTATTCTCCGAAAACCAATTACTTAACAATCACAGGGTCTCACAACAAAGCCAGGCCAATTTCGTCTATTTGCTGGTTATATTGAATGAATTGATTTACATTCAGTTATTAAATAGCATTTGCTTGTAAATAGCTATGAATTGTTGTTTTAATTGGTTTGTAAGCTACCTAATGAAGACCTACAAAACATTCTTAAGGGGACAGTCTACCTACTTTTTCTCCATACAAACGTAGTCGACTGCTTCCTCCCTGCATAAAGACATGAGAGCAAATTTATTTGTGCCATAAAATCTATTTCTGCCCCTACCATATGTCCCTACCACATGCCCCTACGTTTTGGTTATTTTAATTTTCTAATTTAAAAATAGCAATGAAATTTAAAAAAAAACACGAAAAAAAAAACGTAGGACATGGTCATGGCTGATATAGGACTTATGGCATTAACATATTTTTTCTTTTATGTCTTCATTCAGGGAGGAAACAGTTGACCACGTTTGTAAAGTTTGTATGGAGAAAAGAGCAGGTAGACTGTCCCCTTAAGTTCTATGACAATTTTTACAGTATTGCTGTTGGTGCTGCTACTGAAACTTCTGAAGAAGTAGAAGTTACAGTTTTTTATTGTTTTGAGTTTATTGGTTTCAAATTCTGCCTTCTTACCAGAGAAAGTAACTCCACATACAGTGAAATAGTACTCTAAAAGCTTTCTACTGGGAAAGTTTTAAGGTAGTTCTAATTTTTTTTCATATTATATGTATTTTGGGGTGCTACCTACCTCAAAACTTTCCTAGTAAATAATGGCTAATTTATGCTCTTTGTTATTAGGTATTAAAATCGTGTCCTTTTGGTGTGACGCTAGTTTTTTTCTCTCTCTAAAAATTACAAAGTACTTCCTCCTTCAAACTTAACTCCCACTTTTTGTAGCCATGAAAAATCAAAGAACGCGTTCTAATACACTATGAAGTAGGAAATATTTGGGGGTCGGCGATGACCAACCTAAGTCATCGCTAACCCCCAACGATCCCCCAAGAGTAGATAAGGCAGTTAGGAAAATAATTTTCTCTTTTCCAATTTCTGTGACAGACAAGTTGTGTCCGTGAGGAGGTCGCTCTACTTTTTCACTTAACTTTATGTAACCCTATTTCTTCGAAACCTAATTCCACACATTTCAATCTTATCAATCTTATTTTGCTATTACACGATAATATGTAAAAGAAGTTTTAGGAAATGTTTTCCAAATAATAATAAAAAATAAAAAGGTAGATGCATAGTCATGACAGATATAAGTTTTATGGCATAAACATATTTGCTCTAATGTCTTTATCCAGGGAGGAAAATTTAAACTACGTTTGTATGGAGTAAGAGAATGGAGACTATCCTCTTAAGTTAGTAGTACCTCTACCTTGCTCTGTCATTTGCCTACTCTACCCGTGACCACCAAGCTTTAGTACTTAAACACAACATTTCACCCAGTGAGATGTTCTCGGAATGTGAGGTTACATAAACATTCGAAAGGATCATTTTCCTTGACTCAGTGACGATATAAATTTCCGTAAGAGCTTCCTTGAAAGATCTGTTTCGTACATGGCGTGTGAAATTAAATTGGGTGAGGAGTGGCGTTGATGCGATGATACGCGCTTGGATTTTTTTGGTAGGTATGTGATTTATGATAGCTTAATAAAGAATGAAAAAGTTAGTTTGATGATTTTGTTCTAAGAGGTAGGTAATTAAATAAATAAATAAAATAAAATATTATTTATTGCCACGCTAAATAAATGAGTTAAAATTAAAATTACAAAAATAAAACATTGATTAATTATCTATGTGACAATAGGAACATGCTCAGCATAAGCTGTGAGGCGCACGCACCAACACAGCGCTGGCGCTGGTTTAATTGCATATGTGTGAATTACTTGGATTAGTATGTATAGATATTTATCTTGGAGTGTTCTCCGTTTATTGAAGACAAAAGCCAGTTAGCCACGAAGAATAGAAGGACATAAATACATCAAATTAAATTAAAAAATACACAAATAAAAAAAAACACAAAATCAAATCGTGGTAACCATCTGCTATTTTCTCCGCAAAACATATAAAACAAACACCAAAAGTTATTTTGTAATTTAATCTCAAAATTATTTTGTTTGTTTACGAAAAACTATGGAGGACGAAGGATAGTGTGGAACGTGGAACATTGGCGCCAACTAAATTGAGCAAAAAGTAGATCTACTTGAGACCAAAATGCGAAAATATCGAGTTGTAAGTTGTAACCCTTTTTCATCAGAAGTAGGTACTAAAAGTGGATAGTGGACATGTCATGTCAAACATGACATGTGAACCATAAACCAACCAACCATAAAGTTTAAAACCGTATTTTTGAAAACAAGCCATTTTATTGGCTTGTTTTCGACGAAAGTATGTCTTTTAAATTTTAAGAGTTGTAGTCGAAAGTCCTGGAGTTCAAACAACTGTAAATTTCATGTACTGTAGTACCTCTTACAATTCTTTACAATTTTGAAACTTTTAAATAAAAATTTAGTCCCTGAGGCAATACCTATGTTTGAAAAAACATATCTTGCTAACTCATAATTTTATATTTTCCCGGGTCTTTATCGCGTGATTTTTACTTATAAATTCTCTTACCTTGACGTTTCGACTATGTTTCAATGGCAGAGAATCAAATATAGCATAGCATTTTTTTTTCTTAGGCTACATGGTAGGCGGAGTGGGGGTGTTAGGTTTTATTTTCGTTACGGAATTTCTTGATTCGTGATAAACGTCGCCGTTCAAAGAGGCCGCCATAAACGGTATGCGATAGCTTAAAAGTAAAAATCACGAGATTAAGACCCGGGAAAATATAAAAATATTAGTTCTAATGGTGTTAGTTTAAACAATTTATTCTTGCTAACTGTATCGAAGTTTGAAGTAGGTATATGAAGTTTCATACCTATTACAAAGACAAGCACCATACAAGCGACTGACTTCCTCGCCTTTGCTTGAGCCTCCCCCTGCCCTCCATGCAACGCCCCTGGCATTTCCCTGGTGCTGGCGAGCAACCTTCGCGCCATCAGAGAGTAGAAAAACGCAATCACCAGGAGTGGTAGACCGTAGTATACCAATGCTTTGGTTACCGTCATCCACCTAAAAAAAAACAAACAATTTAGTTGTCATCGCAAAAGAAAATCGCAGTTACTGCAAACCTAGTTTATTGAAACTGCCATAGCAGTTAGTACCTAATACCAACTCTTTAACTTATTTCCTAACCTAGTTATGGAAGGCGCGTGCTTCGGAAGGCACGTTAAGCTGTTGGTCCCGGTTGTTATCTCTGATAGCAGTCGTTAGGTCAAGTTAGAGGCCTTAAGGCGACCTGAAAACTCTAACACCAGATGAGCCATACCACTATACGAACCTAGCTATAAACAACGGAATCCCGTAAAAGATCAGCCTAATGAAGAAAAGGCCAAGCTTGTTTTTTGGCTAAGACCCATTCTTATTAAACAACTCTTCATTCTGTTATCTTTTCGTCAGTGAAAGAGAGTCTCGGCTTTTTTACATGAAATAAATCAATATATTCTAGATACTCTAGTCTACCTACTCTACTACTCTAGGACATGAGTAGATCGAGAGCATCAAAAAAAAAAAAAAAAAACAAACTAAAATAAATATAAATGCGAAAGTTTCTGAGAATGTTTATCCTTACTTCCTTATTCCAACATTTAAATTGTTTACGTATAAAAGTTTTATAGAAGTGCTTGTACAAATTCTTGTACTTCCACGCAGAACTCTACAAGTAGAAAATATTTTTTCTAGAAATATTTTACAAGGTGAAATGCATCATCGAAAATTCTCCCATGATAGGATTCGAACCTGTGTTCGCTTGCCGAGCGAGTGCACTACCACTGCGCCACACGGGAACCCACGTGTCATGGTGAATTAATGATGATACTTTCTCCCTGTTTTATTTACCGAAGGCTCGGTTTGAACGCCATCTACCTAATTTTTCTTACACTAAAACCAAAACCCACCGAGCGCAATGATTTCAACGCCATACCTACCTCTACTAACGAGGTTATCCCCTAAATACCTGACCGTATACAACCACCAACAGACGAATGTAGACGAATCAATCAGAACCATCTGGCCATCAATCACTCGTTAACTGGAGCAGAACTAGAACTTGGTAATTTGATGTTAGACGCGATAGGAATACGATGAAAAATAGCCGTGTTGGCCAGTTGTGTGGTCTCGTCGTGTGTAGGGTTGTAATTGTTTATTTATTCCTCATTTTCATATTTATGAGTTAGGTACTTATGGGCTAATTTACAGCTAAGCTATATAAAATGTATAGTAGGTATATCCGTTGTCTAGTACCTATAGTACAAGCCTAGTGCTTAGTTTGGGGCTTGCTTGCGCTATGTGTAACGTCGTGGAATATTTATTAATTAAATTTCTAAGTTATTGACATGCGCTTTGTTCAGGGATTGCAGAGACAAAATTGGTATTGACCTAGCAGGAAATATATAGGTTTTTTCAATTCTAGCGTTCGGTTTAAATCTAGACGGCGCCATGTGCAACGTGCTAAATCGCCGCCAATAAGTGAGCAGTGGGGCAAATTTTTATGAGAAAGCTAACAAAAAAAAACCCCTGAGAGGGCGTTTAATAAAGAAAATAAAATAGGTCAGATAGCATTACTGACATGGAAATTCAATTATAGCTAACAATAAAACTTTATACTATTTTTAGGTATGCAAAAATTATTTTTTGCATTTTTATCACCTATTTAGTGTATGAAAACTTCTTGTCATGTCTCTTTAATTGCTATTATGTTTACTGTCTTGAAATACGAGTACATTCTTAGTTATATCAAAGTTAGAAATTTCGTGAACAAATTAGGCAAAAGTTTACAATTTTACAAATTACATTAATGAGCTTGTAGCACTAGGTATTACAAAGAAAATAAAATAGGTTGGATAGCATTACATACATGAAAATTGAAGCTTACAGGTAGCTTTATAGAACATCCCCCTTACTAAACGATGACTAAGTTCATGTATCGTTTGTCTTTTACTGTGACATGAAGTTTCAAAGTTAACAGACAGTGACAAACGTACCATAAACTTAGTCATCGTCTATAAGTAAAGGGGTAAATTGTTAGGTACCAACCTATTTAAAGGTACGAGTTGGCAACGGGCGACATGAGGCGAACGACGTGTCGCGGCGACACTACTGGTTTCTATGTGTCTATGAAATTCCCTACGTAGTCAGCGACACGAAGCTAGCGACGCGTCGTCGCCTCGTCGAGCGAGCGTAGGGCCTTTCATAGAAACCAGAAAATATTGTCGCCGCAATATAAGGCGGCAGCAGACGCCACGTCGTCTGCTGCCGCCTCATATCGCCCGTTGCCAACTCGTACCTTTATGTATGGAAACTTTTAGCCATGTCTCTTTAATTGGTATTTTGTTTACTAGGCTGTTTCGAAATACGAGTACCTACATACTTATATCAAAGTTAGAAATTTCGTAAACAAATTAGGCAAAAGTTCACAATTTGATTGAGAAGTTGAAGGAAGACTAATAAACTTTCTTAAAAGGTGAAAGTTTAATTGATTTTAATTTGAGTCTTCAAAGGGTGAATGCAACATGATATCTTAATTAAAAGTTTGAGAATCGGTGGCAATATGAGTATACCTACATATTTAAGTACCTACCTAGATAACTACAGTTATTTTAGAATAGGTATGCCTATATTTTGTTGTATCCCTCTTTGTGTGTAAACACATGATTTAACAATCATAACAGCAATATGATCACTAGGGGTAAATGTGGCTTATGGGGAAAGTGCGGCGAACATCAATTTACCGGACTACGTAGTCTATCTAAAAATCGATGTAGGTAATGAAAAATGTCAACCAAATCTTTCTCTATTATTTCCCAAAGAAATTTCGAAAACAAAGAAGTTTTTTTTTTAATAATTCGGTAAGTTATATCACGTAGGTAGTGCGTATCACCTATTTGCATACTTACTTTGAATATTCACCCCAGTCTGGCGGATAAGGTGTGCAGTACACCAAAGTAACGTTACTATGTGGCAAATCCAACGTCACTGTACTGGAAAACAAGGCTGCAGGCGTTGCGAAAATTAAGGCCGCACCCCAGATGATGGTAGCGCAGACAAGGGGCAACTTCCGGAGCTGAAATAAAAAAAATAATGAGGAAAAACTACAACTAGTTTAGAGTTAGGAGTGCCTAACTCTTACCAGCCGTTGTGGATTTCAAAAAAGTCTGACAACATAGAAAAAACTATATCTTATATATAAAAATCAATCCCTATTTCCCTTGGTCACGGCATCACACTTCAACTTTTAGACATATTTCGATAATTCTTTTTTTGTTGTGTTTGCTATTGTCAGGAGAAGGTTCTTATGAAAGAAAAAATGCTAAACCGATTTTGATGAATTTTATTTTTTTATACTAAACGACAGGACAACGTCTGTCGGGCCCGCTAGTTTATGATATAATCAGTAAAAATCTGAGGCTTATAAGTGAATGCTCTAGGTGCGCCATGTAATGGTTAGAGCTTTTTCTTTTGTACCTACATTAATATTAACATCACGTTTACGGTGAAGAAAAACAACCTTCTGTGTTGTGATTCAGTGATCCTGTGATTCTACGTCATTTCAAAATTCAGATATGAGTCGAGGATGTTGGTGGTACCAGTTAAAGTTGAATTATCATGCCATGAAACTGGTTTTGGTACGCAGAAGATTTTCTCTTCCTCAGTAGCTGGTTACGAACCTCCGGTTTCGTACGCGGATGAAAGGGAAAATTTGTTGTAGTTTTTGACGCAAAGAACTCAGTTTACCTACGCTAACGAAACTCGTTCACGTGATATAGTGGCGTAAAATATTACGCTAAACGCTTTTTTCGCCCCTACTACGATACATTTATCAAAAAGTAATTTTAGATAAATGCGGTTTCATACGTGTCGCCAATCTCTCATTTTTATGAAAAATGTTACTAAATCGACGATAGAACTGATTTTTATCTAGGTATGCAAGTCATAAACCTCAGAATATAGCGGTAAAAATGTACTTATTTTTTGCGAGTTCATGTTTTTGCGCAATTTCTGTAGCCGATATTATTATCTACTATATAAAAATAAGTCGGGTTTTCCTTCCTGACGCTATAACTCCAGAACGCACGAACCGATTTCCACGGTTTTGCATTCGTTGGAAAGGTCTCGGGCTCGGTGAGGTTTATAGCAAAAAAAAACAGGAAAAATTTAAAAAGAAAAGCTGGAAAATCAAAATCAAACTCAGCGATGACGTATGACGATGACGTATGACGATGACGTATGACGATGACGTATGACGATGACGTATGACGATGACGTACGACGATGACGTACGACGATGACGTACGACGATGACGTACGACGATGACGTACGACGATGACGTACGACGATGACGTACGACGATGACGTACGACGATGACGTACGACGATGACGTACGACGATGACGTACGACGATGACGTACGACGATGACGTATGACGATGACGTATGACGATGACGTATGACGATGACGTATGACGATGACGTATGACGATGACGTATGACGATGACGTATGACGATGACGTATGACGATGACGTATGACGATGACGTATGACGATGACGTATGACGATGACGTATGACGATGACGTATGACGATGACGTATGACGATGACGTATGACGATGACGTACGACGATGACGTACGACGATGACGTACGACGATGACGTACGACGATGACGTACGACGATGACGTACGACGATGACGTACGACGATGACGTACGACGATGACGTACGACGATGACGTACGACGATGACGTACGACGATGACGTACGACGATGACGTACGACGATGACGTACGACGATGACGTACGACGATGACGTACGACGATGACGTACGACGATGACGTACGACGATGACGTACGACGATGACGTACGACGATGACGTACGACGATGACGTACGACGATGACGTATGACGATGACGTACGACGATGACGTACGACGATGACGTACGACGATGACGTACGACGATGACGTATGACGATGACGTATGACGATGACGTATGACGTACGATAAATGAAATAAAATTTTTCCTTTTCAAATATAAAACAAAAAAAAAATTCTTCATATTTTAATCACCAAACGAAATGTTACATAAAACGAAGCCATCTGGTGGCGAAACGGAGTTCGCCTGGTTTTCTATTCTACTATATAAAAATAAGTCGGGTTTTCCTTCCTGACGCTATAACTCCAGAACGCACGAACCGATTTCCACGGTTTTGCATTCGTTGGAAAGGTCTCGGGCTCGGTGAGGTTTATAGCAAAAAAAATCAGGAAAAAATTTAAAAAGAAAAGCTGGAAAATCAAAATCAAACTCAGCGATGACGTATGACGATGACGTATGACGATGACGTATGACGATGACGTATGACGATGACGTATGACGATGACGTATGACGATGACGTATGACGATGACGTATGACGATGACGTATGACGATGACGTATGACGATGACGTATGACGATGACGTATGACGATGACGTATGACGATGACGTATTTATTTATTTATTTATTTATTAGGTACACCAACAGTAAAGTACACTATATCTAATACAGAAAAACACATTTCATTGAAAGATGGACAAGTGTGCTTACCAATTATAGGTATACACAACGTTATTATAAAAAATGAGGTACATTCCTAGGTTCCTAGGTTTAACAGATCAGATACAGATATCATTGGTTAAGTTAAGTAATACTATTAAGCGATACTATAAAAAAAAGTTAAGTTAAGTTAAATTAAGTTAAATCTAAACAGACTGACCGAAATGCTTCATCAACTTACTTCTAAACCCAGTTGCTGAATCGTGAAATATGTCAAGGTTGGGTACTTTGGAGTTGATCTCATTGTATTTAGAACAAGTTCTAGCGATAAAGTGTTGACGCCCAAGGTTGGTTCTGGACCAGGGTAGAGAAAAAGTTTTGGTTACGGGGTAGCGAGGAATCTTAGTAGGGACTGAAATACATACTTTATTTAGTAGATGTGGGCATTTGATTTTACCTCTAAGAGTTTTGTACAGGAAAAGTAGGTCCAGGAGGAACCGGCGATTTCTTAGACTTATCATATTAAAATACTTTAATCTTTCATCATATGGACATTTGTGAGAGATTCCGCTGGAAATGAAAGCCAGGTGGCGGGTAAAGGCCCGCTGGACACCCTCCATACGTTGCGAGTGGACGTGGTAAATGGGACTCCAAGCGACGCTAGCAAACTCAAGCTGACTACGGACTAGACTGTTATATAAGACTACTTTTGAATGAAGGAGTTTGAAACCCTTTGTACTTCTCTTTAGAAATCCCAACATCTTAGTGGCCTTCCTAGTAATGTTATCGACATGGGTGACCAACTTGAGTCCGCCATCCACAGTGACGCCCAGATCCCGAATCTCATCGACCTTCCTCAACACAGTATCGCATAGTGTGTAGCTTGTGTCTAGGTATTTCTTTTTTCTCGTAAAGGTGACCTGACAACATTTATCAACATTTAGTGACATCCCGTTTCTAGAGCACCAGTCTACGAGGCTATCCAAATCTTTTTGCAAAAGCTCAGAGTCTTGCGGTTTGTCAATAAATTTGTAAAGCTTAAGGTCGTCAGCGAACACGTATGACGATGACGTATGACGATGACGTATGACGATGACGTATGACGATGACGTATGACGATGACGTATGACGATGACGTATGACGATGACGTATGACGATGACGTATGACGATGACGTATGACGATGACGTATGACGATGACGTATGACGATGACGTATGACGATGACGTATGACGATGACGTATGACGATGACGTATGACGATGACGTATGACGATGACGTATGACGATGACGTATGACGATGACGTATGACGATGACGTATGACGATGACGTATGACGATGACGTATGACGATGACGTATGACGATGACGTATGACGATGACGTATGACGATGACGTATGACGTATGACGATGACGTATGACGATGACGTATGACGATGACGTATGACGATGACGTATGACGATGACGTATGACGATGACGTATGACGATGACGTATGACGATGACGTATGACGATGACGTATGACGATGACGTACGACGATGACGTACGACGATGACGTACGACGATGACGTACGACGATGACGTACGACGATGACGTACGACGATGACGTACGACGATGACGTACGACGATGACGTACGACGATGACGTACGACGATGACGTACGACGATGACGTACGACGATGACGTACGACGATGACGTACGACGATGACGTACGACGATGACGTACGACGATGACGTATGACGATGACGTATGACGATGACGTATGACGATGACATATGACGTACGATAAATGAAATAAAATTTTTCCTTTTCAAATATAAAACAAAAAAAAAATTCTTCATATTTTAATCACCAAACGAAATGTTACATAAAACGAAGCCATCTGGTGGCGAAACGGAGTTCGCCTGGTTTTCTATTCTACTATATAAAAATAAGTCGGGTTTTCCTTCCTGACGCTATAACTCCAAAACGCACGAACCGATTTCCACGGTTTTGCATTCGTTGGAAAGGTCTCGGGCTCGGTGAGGTTTATAGCAAAAAAAATCAGGAAAAATTTAAAAAGAAAAGCTGGAAAATCAAAATCAAACTCAGCGATGACGTATGACGATGACGTATGACGATGACGTATGACGATGACGTATGACGATGACGTATGACGATGACGTATGACGATGACGTATGACGATGACGTATGACGATGACGTATGACGATGACGTATGACGATGACGTATGACGATGACGTATGACGATGACGTATGACGATGACGTACGACGATGACGTACGACGATGACGTACGACGATGACGTACGACGATGACGTACGACGATGACGTACGACGATGACGTACGACGATGACGTACGACGATGACGTACGACGATGACGTACGACGATGACGTACGACGATGACGTACGACGATGACGTACGACGATGACGTACGACGATGACGTACGACGATGACGTACGACGATGACGTATGACGATGACGTATGACGATGACGTATGACGATGACGTATGACGATGACGTATGACGTACGATAAATGAAATAAAAATTTTCCTTTTCAAATATAAAACAAAAAAAAAATTCTTCATATTTTAATCACCAAACGAAATGTTACATAAAACGAAGCCATCTGGTGGCGAAACGGAGTTCGCCTGGTTTTCTAGTACTATATAAAATGCGGTCGAGAGGTCATATTCGCTTTCTAGTTCAGAAGTCCAGTTAAAAATCTTGTTAAGAGGACAGTCTACATACTCTTTCTCCATTCAATCGTAGTCGACTGTTTCCTCCCTGGATAAAGACATTAGAAAAAAAAATGTTTATGCCAGATTTTTCTGAATTTTATTACTATTCTAAATTCGAAAATGAAAAAAACCAAAACGTAGGGGCATGGTCATCGCTGATATAGGACTTATGGCGTAAACACTTTAATCTTCTAATATCTTTATCCAGGGAGGAAACAGTCGACTACGTTTGTAAGTGCGTAAGGAGAAAAGAATAGGTAGACTATCCCCTTAATGACTTGCTTTTGAAAGAAGCAAGATATCTTCAACTGATATGAGTTCATATTGCAGAATCTAATCAAATCTTAGCTAACGTGCCATACATTGATCAGAACGGTGAAGGGCAGTGGACGAATCTATATTGAGCTGTTAATATCATTAGTATTATATTCGTATTCTTATTAAAAAGGTATTATTATAGGTTACTTTATATTATAATGTCATTAACTCTATATAATTATATAGGTCTACTTATTAAAAATATTATATTTTAAAACGACATTATAAACATTAGATATATAGAATCGCAAGATGCCAAATAGCATGCGACTGATATGATTGATGTGGCGATTTTATATGAATGTCTGAAACTTGCAAAAATGGGACGAATAATAATGAAGAAAGATAATATATTTAGAAGAGGCGTTCTTTATATGATGGGGGCAGCCGATAACAAAGGATATATAGAAATTTCCACGACTTAGGCGGATGAAACCGCGGGACATAGCTAGCCCATAATTATATTATCGTACTCGTTATTGCAAAATGGAGTACAGTTAGGTATTCTATCAAATCATGAAATCCATACTGATTTTGTAATTACCAGACCCGGGGCCCGTATTCTGTGTAATCCTATTAGAAAATCCTATTTCGCATTTCACGTCTCAGAGGATGTGTGATAGATTAAACTCGGTGTTGCAATGCGGTTGTCGACCACAAAATCGATGCAAATGAGTTCCGACTTCAGCACTATGCACAGGAGAAATCAAATTATCCTATTGACTATTGATCTTTTCATCCCATCTATTCGAAAAGAGCTAGCCTATTCGAAGAATCAAGAAAATTTATTGAATAACTGTGTACCTACATTTAGGTGACATGGAAATGTTTGTAAACATTATTTCTTAGTGTTAATCCACACTTAGGAAACACTGCTTTTTTTCTAACGCGTTAACCGCTTCCCGGGGCGCTTTGCGGGGCTACCCGTGGCGAAGCGGTTAACACGTTGGTTCGGATTACCAATAGTGGCGGGTTCGAATCCCGCCGGGTACTAAAGTTTATGAAAGCATTTTTTCAAAAAAGCATGGAAATATTTTATAAGGATCAACAGTTTGTCCATCCCGGACATACAATATTATAGTAACTTAATCTAAGCATCCCTGTAAACAGCGCTTTGTTTACAGGGATTAGACTAGCTCTTTGCTAACTAAGTTGTTACAGCAGTAGCAGTTGTTGTTGTTTTAGTAGCAGTAGCTTTGCTATTGCTGTTTATAACAAGGATAAAAATGGTAGGTTTGGTAGAAAATGCCAGGTATTGATAGCAAATGGTAGGTTTTGGTAGAAAATGGTAGGCTTGGTAGAAAGTAGTAAGATGAGGTAAAAAATAGTTGGTATTGATAAAAAATATTAAGTTTAGGTAGAAAATTGATAGTTATATAGTGTCAGACGCGAACAATGGAATAAAAAGACAAAGTTACCTACACACTTTTTAATAAAGGGGGATGAAAAGTAGAAAACCTTGCTCGAGTGAGGTATTTGAATCCCTTGCTACGCTCACTACGCTCGGGATTTGAATCCAGAATCTTTGGCTCCTCTCTGTGGCGGTAAAACTGCTTGGTCTCTAGGAGGGTGTTAGTCAGGCGGTCGGCCGTAAAAATATTGCCAAATCTATTTGCAGAAGGTATGGTCAATAATGAAATGATTTACCTACTGCACCGGCCCCAAATAATTTGGGGTTTAGCGGGGCCCGGGCTCCCGAGAGAGATGCCTACCGGGAACATCGCTCAGATGAGAAGGAGTTTAACAAACAAAAAATACCGAATAACGAACGTAGGTATTCATTTAAGTTACAGAATATACGCCTAGCTAAAACTTTTAAACAACCCCTAAATATTCACCCTTTGTTAATAACGTAGGTATCTCATCATAATTGACAATGAAATTGCAGAAATTATTCAGGCATATGATAGAACCGTATAGAACGCTGAAACCTCAAAATTTCACATTTCATCGACTTCAAACACTCGCGATAATTGGTGTTGTTTTACATACAATTATACAAAGAAAATAATTGTTTGTATCAAGTTCTCTGTTTTGATTAAAACAGCCCTATGTTTTAAGTTTAAAATAACAATAACACTTAAAAAGCTCAATAACGTTCCCGGAATTTGAAATGCGGTAGGAGAAACCGGCCAAGTGTGAGTCGGACTACGGCACAATGGGCGCGTTATCACAAAAAGTTCAGGTTTGTTGTAATGGGACTTAAAAAATATTTTATTCTGTTCCTAGTAAGTATTTGTTGTTATCTAGATATCACGGTTCATGAGATACAGCCCGGTGACAGAGAGATATACGGACAGGGAGTCTTAGTATAGTGTCTTTCATACTTAGGTAAATTCCTATGCCGTTTTTGGTAGCAAAACAAATAATTAAGTGTTGCCTTATACCTTGAATGTGCTATATCTTATCTTGATTTCAGGGAGATTCACCTATTCATTCTTCATTTAAATTAAAATTTCAATAAATTCACAGGTGGCACATTCAAGCTACTAAGGCAGCACCAGGCAACACTTATTTGTTTTGCTACCAACATAACGGCAGAGGAATACAAAGATGAAACGCACTAAGTATAATAGGGTATAATACAAAGAGGAAAGACTACACGTACCTACCTAATATAAAAACTCAAACTCCTTAGCACCACCATTTATTATTACTATTCACCAAGAACTTTAACAACGCCAATAAAAACCGTCTCAATAGTTTCCTCCAACAGCGGCGTACCTCCAATCTCCTCGAGTCTTATCTCAAGCCAATTTACCACATAAAGGAACAAACTACAAACCTGAAGCTTCCTGAAAGGGTTCACAATAGCGCAGTATCGTTCGGCCGAGAGTGCCGTCAACGTGAACACAGATACCCCAATACTGATGTCCTTCCCCGTTTCAGATATCCGGCAGATGAGAGCGCCCCACGGCCATGATTCGAGCGTGTATATCACTGAGCTGAATGGCACGCAGATTAAGATGACTAGAAGATCCGCTAGGGCTAGTGAGAATATGTACCTGGGGACGAAATAAGATAGATAGATAGAATGCTTTATTGTTCTCACCAAAAATAAATTACAATAAAATAAAGAACGAAAAAATCTTAATCTAGAGTGGCACAATAGGCGGCCTTACCACTGAGAGTGGTCTCTTCCAGGCAACCTCGGCAACCTATAAATAAGGAAGGTTAAATAAAGATATTTCTTGATGTTGGGTTAAAAATAAACACATTTTTCGGTTAATCGCACGGCCGGAAAAAGAGACCTGTAATGGTCTCAAAATGTTGACCATTAAAACAATGCTTTAAATACGCAATTAAAACCGCAAATTGTGTTTTATTTCAATCTATGTATATAAAAGGCTTTGTCTTGACTGACTGACCGACTGATTAAGTGATCAACGCACAGCCTAAACCTCACCAGTTCCAAAGTCAAACTGTTCGGGAAATTACTCACACACCTTTAAAAAAG
Organism: Idaea biselata; assembly: GCA_958496205.1. Classification (NCBI taxonomy): domain Eukaryota; kingdom Metazoa; phylum Arthropoda; class Insecta; order Lepidoptera; family Geometridae; genus Idaea; species Idaea biselata. The sequence goes on from OY292404.1 coordinate 20,315,636, forward strand.
ATGGATCAAAATTCGAATGTCGTTGATCGAATACACACCATCTAGCTAGGACCTCGGTAATAAAGGCTACTAGCGTTATGGCCACCTTTGTACTTGAAACACTGACCTCCATTCCAACTGGACAGGACATAGCGCACTGAATTTTCAAATTGAAAAAGATCTAATGTCAATTTGTATGGTATAGCAATTCCAGCGTACTTCTATAGTTTCATTTCAGGGACTTGAAACGATTAGTGGTGGGTTATTCGAACAAGCTTTTTTAGTTAGTTATTATTATAATAATTGTTTATTTTTATAATATACGATTCATTTGTTTACCTGTATAAAAGTACCTGGTAAATTGAACTAATTTAGTATAGTAAAGGAAAAATAGCATTCAAAAATTTTCACTTGCGGCGAGGCTTGAACTCGCGTCTTTGGGTCAGTACCCCAACGTCTATACCAACTAGACAACTGGAAAGTTGTTCCTGCAGCGTTAGATAGATAGCGCTTTAACGAGCCTTAATCGTAAACAATCAAAGGAGAATATAGCATTGGAAGTTTTCACGGCACGAGACGTGAACTTGCGTAGTCTAGTTGGTATAGACGTTGGGGTACTGACCCAAAGACGCGAGTTCAAGCCTCGCCGCAAGTGAACATTTTTGAATGCTATTTTTCCTTAAAAAATAAATTTTCTAAATAAAATAGCCTTAAGCTACATACAAAAATTAATAGAAACTTATAATTTAGTATAAGTTTTGATTTACTGTTGTTTTTATGTCGTTGTAATAAATACCTATTTGAATTTTAATAAATATGTAATTAGATAAACAAGTAAACGTAGACAAAACCCCCATTTCAGATAAAGTAGGTACTAAACCTTCCAACATGGATTGTATTTGGTACGAAGTCTGAACAATCAAGATACGCCAAGTCATGAATTTACTCCACTCAAATACTTGAGTCTTAAGACGTAGGTACCCACTTTAGAAGTGGGTACACTCTGACAAAATCCATTTCCGCAACCCAGTCGGTACTTAGGGAGAACCTTTTTATAACTACCCTCAAATATCACTGTCAAGTATAGAGGACCGAGTCGCCTGTCGATAAAAACCGGCCAAGTGCGAGTCGGACTCGCGCACGAAGGGTTCCGTACCTTTATCTATACAACAGATTTGGTTTTGAAAGGTAAATTGCGGTTTACGAATTATGACATTTAAAAAAAACTACTTACTAGATCTCGTTCAAACCAATTTTCTTTGAAAGTTTGCATAGTAATGTACATCATATACTTTTTTTAGTTTGATCATTCCATTATTTTCACACATTTTACCACTTTGAAAGTGTCTCTCGCGCAAACTATTCCGTTTTGAAAAAAAATGATGTTAGAAACCTTAATATCATTTTTGAAGACCTATCACTAGATACCCCACACTTATAGGTTTGATGAAAAAAAATTTTTTGAGTTTCAGTTGTAGTATGGGGAACCCCAAAAATGTATTGTTTATTTTCTATTTTTGTGTAAAAATCTTAATGCGGTTTAAAGATTACATCTACTTACCAAGTTTCAATAGTATAGCTCTGATAGTTTTGTAGAAAAGTAGCTGTGACATACGGACGGACAGACAGACAGACGGACAGACGGACGGACAGACAGACATGACGAATCTATTAGGTTTCCTAAAAATAATTATAAGTATGGTAGAAAATATTTTGAGAAACAATAATAGAATATTTTGAAAATCAACATTGGAATCGTGATAACCTACTCTGTTTCGTAAAAATCAAAAATGTACCTAAACAAAAATCCCACACATTTATTTGAAAGTGAAAGCTCTTTTACTTTTTTTTCATTTACTTTTTCTTTTAAAATTGACAGTTCTTTGTTTACATTTTTGATCTAAGTTTCTGAAATGGGGTGAATATAGTTGGTAGGTATTCTTAAATTGCAGCATTGGAATTTTGATCCATCTTTTTTCAAGGTATGTGAGTCTGAGTAATTTCCCGAACAGTTCGACTTTGGAACTGATGAAGCTTGACGGACGAGCTTCATCAGTTCCAAAGTCGAACTGTTCGGGAAATTACTCAGACTCACATACCTTGAAAAAAGATGGATCAAAATTCCAATGCTGCAATTTAAGAATACCTACCTACTAGACGAATTTGAAATGGATCACTATCAGGCGATCTTTCTCCTTCTAGTTGCTAATAGAGACCAGTCCAGTTCTATGAGACAACAATAATCTTTATACCCTATAGGTACATAATAGTTTATGGTATACTAGTTACGAAATGTATAAATTTGTTAAGTTTAAATTTAGGCAGGCTAGGACATCTAATTCAGACACCTAAGGTAGGTAAGGTAGACTAAGGTAAGGTAGGCGGTAGGTAAGGTAGACTATACTCGTAGATAGAGAACTACACCCAAGATCTAATGTAAATACGAAAAATCATATTCTTGAAATAAATTGTGGAAGTTTTCAAATTATGTTTTTATTTTACCCTTCTTATAACAAGCAAAACAGTAATCAAATTTACTCACGTATTAGGAGCGTTTCTCATACCCCGATGCCTCACATAAACAATGACTAAAGTCCCATTTCCCAAAACGCCTACTATAAATATAATAGCAAACAGCACGGGGACCAAATAAGTTTCTAATCGTTCTTCGTAAGGCGTGTACGGATCTGTACCATTGTCGTCGTAGGTTAGAATGGTGGCGTTGGTTGCTGTTAACATTGTCGGTATCTGAAACAAAAGATATTCATGTAAGGGTTTGAAATAGTAAAGCTACATATTTTAACTTGATATCTACTAAATATGTAGCTATCTAGTTGTAAATTGAAATGAATAGTTAGAGGTACCTGTATAATATTTTATGTATTTTTGTGAATGGCTATAGAAATAAGAAATAAGTATTTTAGCTTTTTAAGCTATCTTGTACCTACTATCTAAGAAATAATTAATACTGAATTTGTAAAAAAAGTATTATATTTTCTAATAAAGACTTTAAAACTAAACTGAGATTAAATAAGACATTTTACATTTTATTTAACTAAACCAAAAACGATTTACATTGACGTACAACACAAAGCTCTGATACTGCCTATTCATTTTACATCAAAATCATTTTGTTCCGGACGGGCGGACATGTCGAAAACATCACTACGCCTGTCGCGGACCGATATGAGCCTCGCGGTAAGTGTGAAATAGACGAGTTACTGTAAACTCAAAATTTCGCGACCGATTTCACAAACTCTTATACCAAAAGAAAGCTACATTATCGAGGAGTAACATAGGCTGCTTTTTATCCCCATATTCTCACGGGATCGGTACTTACGCGGGTAAAAACGCGGGACGCAGCTAGTCTGTATTTATATAAAAAAGTCGTGTTAGTTACACTATTTATAACTCAAGAAACGGCTCAACTGATTTGGCTAAAAAATTTTTGGGGCGATAAGAAAAATAAGTGACATAACCTTAAGTAGATTTGCACACCTAATCGGTAGGATAGAGAGAACATTTATTATTCTATGACATTTTTGTATACCTTTATTTGCATATAAATGATTGATTATTGATAAAACGGGTCGACTATCTATCGGTCGACATAAATGTTTCAAGTCTGCTTTCACTGGTATCTGTGAATCTGACACTGTATTATTTTATGTGTAACCTTATATATCATGAAAAGCAGAACCCTTTTTAGACTAGCTGTTTTCATAATTTAAATGTTTTGCATAATCGTTCATTTGTACGAGTACGATAAAATATGTTACGATTCGCCGACGACACGGTGTTTGCTTCGTCGCGTCGTTCACCGTATTAGAAAGTGGGTGAAATTACGTTGTGTTTGTAGGTGACATTTTAATAACATTAATTTATTTGCTTTTTGAAAAAATGTTTTCAAAAACTTAAGTGCTTTTTCGGTTATATATAACCCTTTGGTCCATGTAACTGTTTTTCATAACTGGCTACGAAAAATAAAATTATTCGTTGTTTCATAACTTCGCTTTCATGTTTTGAATTAATTCGTAGTGACTATTAAGTAATATGTTAACTATATTTTAAATGTGTTTAATTATACATACAATTTTACATTAAAATAACAAGTAATTTACAAGCAATATTTTTGTAACTTTTGAAGAGTGTTCTCGATGAATGTAACCTTATCTGAAAAATAAATAGTGAAAATACAATAGGTACGTAAGAAGTATATACCTACTACCTACCTGTACCTAATTTCATTGTTTTTCTGATTCCTATGTCAGTTTGCCCACAGTCATAAAGTAGATACGAAGTAAGGTGATGATTCAGTTGATGATATCTCTGCGATAAATCTTAATTTATTTGGTCTACTAGCTGTACCCGCGACTTCGTCAGCGTTTTTCGAACACCTACCCATCGCTGTGCAAAATTCTACACTTGAACGGACGACCAGGGAAGTCTGTTGCTGAGCAGAAGAGAATCATGGCAGAGTCTATTTAAGTGTAGATTTTGTACAGCGCAGCGTTAGGTAACTTGTTCGCATTACTTATTATAAGAAGTAGCGTTTACCGAAAATATAAATATAATCAAAACCCGACTTCGAAAAAAAGGTCAAAACAATTAGCTCTCCTACATACAGTGCAACCGATTTATCTGTTATTGCTCGAAACCCGTTTTGTTTTGGCTAGTTCCGATTCCATCCGGTTGCGTGGTGAACTAAATTCAATTATTTTAAATAGTAAAATTTCATATTGTTATTCATTATCGCTATGAAAAATAGCTTACTGTGAGTTATTCAGCTATCTAAATACACAATACTAATCGGTTCAGCTGTTCTGAAATTTAAATGATCATTAATTTATTTATTCAAATTACAATCATCTTCAAAATACAAATTAAAAATTATTATAAATTTAAATTAATAATATACCTACAACATACCCAACTTAATTTTGTGTATATCTGTATATCGCCTACTTTCAGACGACGGTTTATTTCCAAACTTTTGGCCTCTCTCTTCCAACACGTTACCTCCCGCTGTGCAAAATTCCACACTTAAACGGTCGCCCAGGGAAGTACTGACCGTGGAAGGCGCGGCAGCGCCTTGCACGGTCCGACTTAACGCGCCCTGCTTATCTATAGCTACTAATATTATAAAAAGTAAAGTTTGGGTATTTGGAAGGACGTTTGTATGAAGGTTACGTATGGTGTTCTTCATAACTACCAAACCGATTTTCTTGATTCTTGCACCAATATACCTACATTACATTATCCAAAAGCCTAATCTTGAGTAATGTCATTTTAAATAACAAAAACACGATATTTCTTGAATAATCGTAGCTAATGAAATAGCCCGCTCCTTTATCTTCCTTCAAAAACGTAAGAGAAGTGTTTTGACCGCTATCACACCTGATGCTAAGCGTCGATGCCGTCAAAGATGAAACACGATGAACAGTGTGCTTACACCTATTTCAATCAGGTTTCTTACAGTCTCTTTGAAAAAAAATATCATTAGTTACCTACTTGATTTGGGACGGGTAATATTATAGAAAGATCATCTCATGATAATGTCAGCCGCATGATATACATAGGAACAGATCGCAATAACTGTATGGGTACTTACAATGAAATTGTAAAAAAAAACACAAAGAAATACAAACGTCCAAAAAAAGAACAATACAATATTCAAACTAATTAAGAAAAAGTTGTAAAAATCATCAAAATTGTAACCGTAACTTTAATCATTAAGGAGTTTCCCGATGAGAAGGTGGTTTCGGGTCCAGTCCATCAATTTGTATCTAGTGCTTTGTAAGCCGATTCTATTGATTATTATATCCGGATAAAAAGTAGCCTTAATCCGGGTCTAAAGCTATCTGCATTCCAAATTTGGTTCAAATCGGATAAGCCGTTTCTGAGATTAACGGGAACTAACAAAAAAATAAAGTCATTAAAAACACTCGATTCGTGTTTAGCTACCGATTTTGAGACGGCTTGCATTTTTTTTTCTGGATATAATTCAATTACAGACTCTTGGAGCTTATTGGCCTAGCTGTACCTGCCGATCATGATCGATCGTGTCGGTTAAGCAACGCTTGGCGAGGTCATTACTTAGATGGGTGACTAATAATTTTTGTGGCTAAAATTCATTTTTTCGAGCTTCTCCGTGCTTCGGAAGGCACGTAAATCAGTTTTTTCATTTTTCATTCATATAACTTTATTTATACTTACACATTTGATTATAATAAACTTCTCGCCAAACTGACTTGCAGTTTATTGGCAAGTATGCGCTTATTTCAAGGCTACAATTAAAATGTGCACCTTACACACACAAAACTATTAAGTAGGTACTATACATAATTAAATAAGTTGGTCCCGGTTGTTATCTTTGATAGCACTGCAGTCGTTAGGTCCAGTTAAAGGCTTTAGGGCGACCTGAAAACTCTAACATTAGGTGAGCCACACCACTAAACGAAAAGAAAGAAGACTTACCTCTTTTCAATAAAGGTGTTATATTTCTTTTGTATTATGTCGTTGGCGACATCTATTGACTTTGTTAATTATTATTTTGCAAACCGGGCGTTACTATGGTTACGAAAATTGTTGACAACCGACATAAAGCAACAATTTAGGGATATTTTTTTTCGTAATTATCACGATTATTTAAATGTAATGTAAATGTATACATAGGCCTATATGTTAAACAGTATTTTTCTTAATGTTTTGGATACAATATTGCCACAATCTGTTCGCAAATTTTTAAGATCTTAGGTAACAAAGAATGTAAACAAAAAAATCTACCTGAATCGCGCAAGCGATATTTTTTTCCCGATAACTATGTATACAATAAAAATTCAATGTGATTAAGATGCTTTATGGATGTTATGAATGGCCACAGTTTCTGTACACATTTATTATATGTAGAGATAGAGAAGAGATAAGGGAAAATATAATAAAAAATATAATACCACCAAAATTGCACATTCTACTCAAACGCTTATGTACCAAGATGATTTATTTAGAGCAAGACACCGACTGAGTTAGAGCCAACGACGACGTAGGCTACATTTCTTTTATCGCCCGATTAAATACTAAAATCGTTCGAAAAAAAAGTAAACAAAAAAAGGTCGAGTGTGTGTAAATTCGTTCACCAAGAGGTCATTATAAATTTAAAAAACCTTAATAATTTTACAGTGTTATATCATATCACCCAGTGGTATAGCCCATCATCGATTGATAGCTGATTCTTGTGTAAGAAAGGTGCGCGCCGTGATAAGGCAGGGCGAAGACGAGGTGCGACGAAAACTTCCTTTGACATCTTCTTCTTGTCTTTTTCGTCTTCTATCGGAGGTTGGACAACATCAGGGCAATTTTTATTTTAGAGAATGCAGCTCTTAAGGACGTGGCGACTCTTACCATTTCCATACAAACTTAATAGCAAAATAAATTATGAAAAATTTAGTTTCTACCTTAATATTGATATTATTCGGATTAAGATTTTACTTTTAAAGGGTCCCCATCACAAATATTCATTCGAAATGAAATAAAACTTTCTTTTTTTCTCCGTTTTATTTGAATGTGAATGAATATAAACATTATTTCTTAGTGTTAATCCACACTTAGGAATAAAAATTCCTAAGTGTGGATAACTTTTGAAAAAATGCTTTCAAAAATGCGTTGGTTCGGATTACCAATAGTCGCGGGTTCGAATCCCGCCGGGTACTAAAGTTTTTGAAAGCATTTTTTCAAAAGCTGTGAATGAATATTTAAAATCCTCCGGCCGAGACTTCTTTTTTTAGCGATCTTTCGCTGGAGCTGGAGTAATTTGCACTTGTCATTTCTCATGACGTGACACAGTACGAGATTTTTCTACATTTGATGGTGTTCACAAGCTCTACCTTCTTTTTGCATACCCATAGAATTGGCGATAGTCACAATTAGCTTCCAGCTTGCCAGCTATGCTCACTTGTTCGAAAACCGACGAGCTATGCTAACCTAACCTAGTTTAGATGACGGTGGACGTTGAAACCTGTCTAAGGGCTTGAGATGGCGACTGCGGTGTGTCCCACGCCGCCTTTCGTGAGCGTTTTTTTTTTCTTTTTAAGGTTTCTGGAGAGGGGGTCATTAGGAACAATCACCCTAAGGACACTGAGGAGTTTTAGTGGGTAAAGCTGTCACTGCGCACCATTCTAGGCCAACAGGAAGTTCCCACACATCCAGTGGGCACTGCACGGTCATAAGGTTGCATTTCTCCTCCTTAAAAAAATGGCAGTGGGCGTCTTAGTTTTTGATAACTAAAAGGTCTGCGAACTATCCGCCGATGGAATAATTTGCGGTCCACATTCGCCCGTAAGGTTATGACTTTATGACACAGTAAACGTTGTATCGTAAAATTCTTATTTGTGCAATAAAAAGACAAAAGTAATATCGAGTCTCTGGTACAAAAAACTGTTTACAAAATGCTCATGAAATCTACGTTGTTTTGGTGTGAGATAGGTTGTTGTAAATAACTTGAAGAAATTTGACTTGAGATAAGAAAAGTGTAACTAAAACTACTTTCTTTTATATTTTCTTCTCTTCTAAGTCGTCGTCTTCTTTGCTGCAGGTCGTGTCTAGGATGATTTTTGTCTCTTACTCGGTGCACCATGCTCTCTTCCACGATTTCCTGTCCTCGGCGGCCTTAAGGGGACAGTCTACCTACTCTTTTCTCCTCTTTCAACCTTTACAAACGTAGTCGACTGTTTCCTCCCTGGATAAAAATATTATAAAAAATATGTTTATGCCATAAGGCCTATATGAGCCATGACCACGCCCCTACGTTTTAATTTTTTTTCATTTTCTAATTTCTCCGAAATTTATTTCTATTCTAATTAGAAAATTTAAAAAATCATAACGTAGGGGTATAGTCATGGCAGATATAGGTTTTATGGCATAAACATATTTGCTCTAATGTCTTTATTCAGGGAGGAAACAGTCGACTACGCTTGTATGGAGAATTAGGGGTAGACTGTCCTCATAGGCTAATGAGCGTCTTGACCAAATCTAACCAACGGTTGGTTGAGCGACCACGTGGTTCTTTTATCTAGATAAGTAGATTTAAAATCCATAAAATAAACAGTAGCGGTGTACAGACAAATACTTTGTTTTAAATTAATATCCAAATGTTTTAGGACATTACCCTTTAAAAGGTAGATAAGTAATATAATTACTTTGAATCACGAAGGTAGGTGTAGGTAGGTATAATTAAGAGCTGTAATGGTTCCATAATGGTTTTGGGAACATCTGGACTGAATGGCTGTACCTTTTCTCCACCACGTTTCAATACGCGCGTTATTATTAGTTATTTCACAAAATAATAATAAAATTAAGGATATTTTCAGAACTTCGAAACCGTAGTGTTTTAATTAAACTATTTTGAAGACTTTTAGTGTCAGACGAAAGTTTAAGTACTCACTAAAAAGGTTGAAACACAAATAAATAAAAAAAAATGAAAACCTGACTTCAAAAAGCACAAAATAACCTCGCTTACATACAGTGCCACCAGTGCATGCAGTGCTACATAGGTACTTAGATCATCTGTGAAAATTCCAAAACAGTCTAGCTATCACGGTTCATGAGGTACAGCCTAGTGACAGACAGACGGACACCGGAGTCTAAGTAAAAGATTCCCGTTTTCTGGGTTTTTAAGAGGACAGTCTACCTATTCTTTTCTTCGTACAAACTTTACAAACGAAGATTTTAGAAAAAATATTATGTTTTTGCCACAAGTTCTATATCAGCAAAGACCCACGTTTTGATTTTCTACATTTTCTATTTTTCTAATGTCTTTATCCAGGGAGGAAACAGTCGACTACGTTTGTATGGAGAAAGAGTAAGTAGACTGGTACTCTTAACCTTTGGGTCCGAAATCTTAAAAAAAAGTTTGTGACATATCCTTAGATTAAAACAAAAAGCTAAAGATACGGTACCTAATCACGGAAAATGAGACAATAAAACTGCGTCTAGCTGACGCACTAGCCTCAGTTGTATGTCGAACCGTTGCCGCGTGAGCAAGCACGTGCTGTCCCACTGCGATTGTCTTTTTGACATCCATCAGAATGCCTTTTTGCTCATTTTATAAATGCCTGAATCATTCTTGAATACAAATGTTTTTCAATACAATAATTTTATGAAAATGCATGTAGGTGTTTCTAGCTCATTTTTCGAATACGCAATGTTAGAATATACCGTATCTACCTATTTTTGTTTTCATCTAAGGACATATCCCAATAGATCCTACCTAGTTACTAGTTTGATAACAAAACTACACGTTCTAAATTGCATCACAATGGTAATCAAAAAGCATAAAGCAATTTCAGACAATGTAAGTCGTAAATCATCGTCGTGGTCGAGTATCCGGCCGTTGTGTTTGGGTTTGAGTTTTGCCACAGACACAGAATACATAATAGTACAAATTTAGTATTGGTTTTGGTGGAATGTTGTGGTGAACAACTAAGTAGGAACTGTAGCCTTCGGTTGCTTTCTGGAGTGGTGTTGTAGATAAATATAAGCACAGCGGACTGTATTTTGATATGGTTTAATGTTCGACAGTAGAATAATTATAACAGGAACTAATAAATAAGTAAGGCTGGAGCAGACCGGATACGTATACGTAGACGTAAGCGTAGACGTGCACGTACCGCTGAGTTGTAATGCATGAAACTGTATGAGACAGGACACACTGCTTGCGTAATGTAGACGACGCAAGCAGTGTGTCCTGTCTCATGGACGTACGTTTACGTATACGCATCCGGTCTGCTCCAGCCTAATGTAAAAGGTGAAACGCAACCGTGCGATGCGAGAAGGAATAAGTAACAAGTCGATGTTATTGTATCGCGGCGCGGGAGTGTTCTTCGGTGAGGTCGCGGGCCGCGTTGGCACCTGTTGAAGTTGACAGTTAAGTCCACGGTGACGTTGGCGCTCGTCTGCGTGTGTCATCATCATCATCCGAGAGATGTTCCGGTTGTATTCTTCACGAAAACCCGAAGTCCGCTACAACGTCTTTAAACCTTTCCATTTAGGTTTGGCGATTTTCGACTTTCACGGGAGCGACTGCCGTCTGACCTCTCAAATCCGAAGGGAAAGTCTGCCCCAGAGCCTCGTCCGTTCTTCAGCAGGTGCATCAAGCTAGCAGGTGAGGTTGGCTTGGGCCCAACGATCTTAGTGGGCCCCATACACATGAATGAACTACTAACTGTCTATAACGCCAATAAATTGTGATCTTTCCTTGTAGTTCTGCGGTATCCTCTGCCCGTCGTAAAAAGGATCCCACCAGTGGGGATTATGCCAATTTGTGTTGAAAACTGGCATAATCCCCACTGGTGGGACCTTTAAGTGGGGATCATGCCAACAAACCGTTAAAAGTGCCCAAAAGGAATTTCTTGGTGGATGGTTTCGGTCGCGGCTTAATACCACTCACGGGCCTAAGTTGTAGGGCCAAGTTTATGATGATGTGCTACATCTGTATGCTCACTTCCTTACCATCAGGCTTTATGATATTGTTGTAATAGTCAACTTTTAAATACTTAAGTTTGATCTTAAAGTAGGTATACTGATGTAAACATTATTTCTTAGTGTTAATCCACACTTAGGAATACTGCTTTTGAAAAAATGCTTTCAAAAACTTTAGTACCCGAATTTATTTATTTATTTATTTATATGGGAAGTTACAAGCCGAGTCGATCTGCAAAGTTCGCCGGTAGATGTCACTACGAGGCCTTACTCGCAAGAACACACGAAGAGGTGCTTTCTTAAATTCGACCCGGCTGGAGGGCTACCCGTGGCGAAGCGGTTTAACGCGTTGGTTCGGATTACCAATAGTCGCGGGTTCGAATCCCGCCGGGTACTAAAGTTTTTGAAAGCATTTTTTCAAAAGCAGTAGGTATAACTGATGTCACAATTTTTACTATTAAATAGAAGACAACCCTAAAAAATTGCGGGTTTTTTTATATGGTCAATAGTTATAATAAACTACTCAGTTTAAGTAGGAACAGTCGAGGCGAATATTTTATGAAACGTTAAAAGTCTTAAGAGTTTCATAGCTTTTTAATACTTTTTTACTTACGAAACCAGACCTATAAAGTTAATTGAAATCGTTAAAAAGAAACATTTCCGTGTTCCTTATTGTTAAACTCTTTTTAAACCTGTAGCCTGAGTCTAAAAGAATATGGCTTCAGTATTCCCTGCCCGTCGTAAAAGGTGACCAAATGGGTTTTGTTAGTGGAAGCCTTCGGTTGTGGTTTCATACCAACGGCTTGCTTAAGCAGGCCACAACTGATTTTTCTCGGACGGTTAACCATAAAATTTATTTGAAACATCAGTTTTCAAAACAATACTTATTCAAGTTGAGGATAATTTACTAGGTCATAATGATGTAAAAAGTAAAAACACGATTACAGAAAATTTTCTTGATAAAATAAAATCACAAACTTCCTCCTCTTAACATTATAGTTTCAGTAGAAATTTACAACGTGACTAAAAGGAAATTAGGCAGTCAAGATTATGGTATTTCGTAACACACCAGGCGATGCACGTTGATTGAGTAATTCCTATGAACCTAACGGCATTTAATGCATGTTTAAATACAGTGTAAACTATCGTAGAGTTTAGTATAGATATAGATTACTCGCATGAGTACCTAATGCATGCTAGTTAGCCACGTGCTTTTAAAATGTCTAATATCAAAAGGGCTACTTCAAATTTTGTCCCTTGATGTTTCCGAATCGTATGTCACTACAAACTTTTATAAAAAGTATTAAAAAAACGAGTTTGCAGGGTCGTAATGTATGGGTAAAGTTAAAAGTTAGAAATTTAATTTGAGTGAAAAAGTCAACACGTAGGTACTTAATGTTAATTGGGTCGGGTGAAGAGAGTTTTACCTACCTAATTTACTTACTTAATTGTGCTATGTTTTGAAATGTTGTGTGACTCGGCTAAAATATACCTACCTTATTCTCTGTTTAGCCGAGATTAGGTACCCGATGATGATGCGAAAAGTTGTGGGGAAAAGAAAAGTTGGCCTTAGGAAAAAGTCGTGGGTACGAAACATCACAGAGTTTTATCTGAAACATCATTTTATCGTTACATCGTAAGAGTTTTTTTATTAAAAATGTTCGACATGTTTAGTTTTAGCCATAATTTCCTTTGAAAACTCCAAAGATATTACTTTCTCAGCAACTTATTTTTTGCTTTGAAGAGATTATTATTTTCTAATTATTATTTTTTAACACAAAAACCCTGGGGTCGATGCGCCGTGCCCGAGGTTATAGATTTTCGATAGAGCGTAGTTGCTTAGTTTGGGGCTAGATGGCGATGTGTGCAATATCCTACAATATTTATTTATTTATTATAGTATATACTTTGCATTATAGCATTAGGTACGTAAATAATTATGTCGGTAAGTCTAGCTACCTATCGAGGTAAATAAAATGGAGGTTTTTTTTCCGCAATATTTTTCGTTAGTGTCCCTGTCCATCCATTGGTAGGACAATGTAAATAATTTAGGTAAGTATGTATTAACCCGCAATAAGGATAAATAAGACAAAATAATAAACATAACCATGTACGTACATTTGTTGGACCCGCTAGAAAATCCCGTTCAAATAGCAACTTTAACATTAAGATTTAAAGGTCAAATTAAATTGTCACAAATTACAGGAAAACTTATTTTCCTTCAAATCGGTTTAATTATAGAAAATGTATGACAGTTTTGATTTGATATTTATTGAAAGTGCACTAAAATTTACTTAAAATGAACATTTTCATATATTTATTTGTATGGTGTGCCATTTTTAATGGAAATCATTCGTTTATACCAGAAAGAAATGATCATGACGACCCTGAAAAAGTTTTAAATAGCAATTTCCATAAAAGCAACGAAATTGAACACTATGACCCGATAAGATGGCATGATGGACGGCGTGGGCCTAACACCTTCCCACCCGTTCATGGTGGAATACCAAATAAAGGAGTAAATGATCATAGTGCAGTGCCAAATGAACACCATCATGATAGAGGCGGAATACCAACGGAAGGAGTAAATAATCCTAGTGCAGTGAATACAAAAACAATTGGTGATAATCATAATAAGACGAAACGAATCGAAAACGGTTAGTAAATTATTACTTATAGTCACACGTTCCTACAAAATGCTCAATAAAGTGAATATCGATCTGTAAGTGCTGGAAAATGGTCAAACCTTAATAATTCTCCTCTCCCCGACGATTCTTTGCGGAAAATCGGCCATAGCTTAATTCTACGAATTATAGGGGTCATCAAATTTGCAAATTGCATCATTCGCAGATTGGTAGCCTTATTGAGTAACTAAGTACGCTTTAGGAGCCCTCCTAGCGCAATGGTATCACGAAGCTAAGGTGAGGGGAATATGTGCTATGTGTATAATATACCCAAAATAAAAAATGTCTCACACCTTTGTTCTTTATCCATCATTATTTTCTTTCTTGCAGTGTCGTCAACCCCTAGCGCAATGAAACATTTTGCTGATCCCGATGTAATTCATTTGCCATATTACGGAGTGGTTCTTATTGCATTAGCAATGAGTCTTATGTTTCTTATCATTATGGCCTTACTGATTATGCTGTACAAGATAAAAAAGAACAATCGTCACCGTGATTCGATGAACGTAGCAATACAACCCAAAAGTGATACAAATTTTAAATATGCTCGACAACTCTCAGGAGAAGCGTCTAAAGGTTCCACATTGGTTCAAGATAAAGCGACAGACAAATTCAATTTGCAAATAACTAGAAGTGACAGCAAGGCATTATTTTTTAATAATTTGGATACTGTTGATGCATCTAAAGAAAAGTCACCGGTCGATGATATTACAACCAGTAGACTAACTATACCAGAATCTAACCCTTGTACTGCAAAAGGTCGCCCACCAACTCTGACAAGGATATTAAAACAGCCAGTCAATAATTATGTACCAATATCACCTGAAAAAATGTCGGAACTCTGTCGAGGTGTCCTTGACAGATCAAAGACAAAAAAATCGGATGATACAATAAGCTTATCAGATAAAATCTTAAGCGACTCTAAACAGGAAGAAAAAGACAATTTCGACTTAGAAAAAAGTTTATCAACACCAGAACTTGATATAGATATGTATGACGTGCTACCTTCGCCTTCGCAGCAAAAATTTTTCAACAATTCTGTTGATATTAAGAATGAAATATGCGACGAAATATACGATAATCCACCCAACCACAGTATTCAAAAGAAACTTTCTCTCCAAAATAAAGATACAAAAGAGGTTGATGATAATGAGTCTGATGATGGAATCTACGATAATCCCGTACCTAATAAGCATGATAATGAAGTATTCGATGATGGGATATACGATAATCCTCCGCCTAATCATAATAGAAAAAGAAATGTCGTCGTACCAGCTGACGATGAGGAATATGTGATGCCTCTGACTTCCGATTATGGGTTGTACGGTAATGCAAAATCTTTTTAAAATTATTAAAAACAGTTTGTAATATTGTTTCAGCATATAATTATTATCTTTCAAAAGAAAACCATGTTAACCGTGGTCACACACTTAGGTTTTTTATATAAAACAAGTTGACAAAGTTCTCAAATACTAAAAAAATAATATGAGAAAATTTTAATGAATCTATATACTGATATTATATTAGTATAGGTAGTAGAAAGGTTAAGATGAATGTTTGTAATGAACAGAGGTAACTATGAAGTCCTTCTCGCGATGGTCCCGGTTGCATCCCTCTCGGGAGCCCGGGGTCCGCTAAACCCCAAATTAATTTGGGGTCGGCGCAGTTTGTTAGTCATCATTAACCATACCTTCTGCAAATAGATTTGGCAATATTTTTACGGCCGGCCACCTGCCTGACACCAACCCTCCTAGGGACCAAGCAGTTTATCCGCCACCGCGCGGAGGGAACTTAAGGTTTGCTAGTCTCCCTCAGATTCGACACCCACGGGAAGAGATGAGGTAGCCCTAATCTACTACACGGTTAGAATAGGGCTACCTCATCCCTATGGACTATGATGTCCATAGGGTCAAAATTACTTAAATTTAAAAAGTAAAACATATAAGTATTAATACATAGATTAATATATCTTATAAGTGTTATTTTTAAATAATTCATTATTTCAGAATTTTAGAAACATTTTAAAATGTAAATATAATCTCCAAAAACTGTATAATTGTACAACAAAACACATTACGTATTCTAGAACAAAACTGCTTTACCGCAAAAGGAAAAACTCTTTGCAGTAAGGTAATAATTCGGTTGTCCACCTGTCGCCTGTCTTTATTTATTTTATACTAAAGTATTAACTGTTGCACTTTTGTACATTTCTTAGTTAAGTAATAAATGTAAGTTATTTTTTTACTTTAATAAACTTTGAATAGATCTCAGTTCAATTGTTTTATTTTTACCGCCTAATTTTGTAAAGTGACTAGAGTTGAAAATTACCTGGTAACTTTCCTTTTTGAAAGTAAGATTCCGGAAACTTACCTGTATGTTTTCAATTGTGGTAGTTTTAAAAAAAGATACTTCCTAATTAATTACATAATTTAAATATTTCTGGAAACTTACCCGAAAGTTACCTGGAAAACTTCATTTATTACCGAAATTTTCCGTAATTTTTAACTTTAAAACGGACACTAAAATCGTTGCATTCCATATTTTTCAATTTAATAACATAGCTCACTGCAAGCTAGATGCAATATTTAAAAGTCAAATGTCACCCGAGCAATTTTCCACGACGTTATTTCAATTCCAATCTGCACCGCTGGTGTTTTAATGGATCAAAAGTTGCGGTAAAGAAACAACAAGTCTATGCACATTGAGCTAAATGCGCACTGATAAGCCGCAGCGGAGTTTCAGAATCATTTATACAATTTGACATAGGTACGGTACCTATGTCAAATGGTTCAATTCAGCAGCAGATTCAATTTGACATTATCAATTAATCACAGAAAATAGGCGATTGTCGGTAATGAGATTTTGCAAAAATTCTAACTTATTTCAGTAAGATTGAGAAACATCATGGCCAACATCTAATTATTTAGTTGCTTTGCAAAAAACATAACATTTTCGCAAGAAAAATCTGTTTATCAAATTATCCTACGATATATACCTATACAGTTTGACATATCCACAGAAAATAGGCGATTGTCGCGCACTGATAAGCCGCAGCAGAGGTGCAGAATAATTTATACAGTTTGACATACCTAAACAATTTGACATACCCACAGAAAATAGGCGAAAGTCGCGCACCGATAAGCTGCAGTGGAGGCGCAGAATCATATATACAATTTGACTTAGCTTTACAATTTGACCAAACCACAGAATAGGCGATTGTCACACAGGAATCCGCAATGCAAATATCAAGGAATTTTCAGGAAGCACGGGCTTCTAACTAAATTATGTTGTTTATATTATATTTTAAACATCATGTAACAACATGGAATTTATTTCTAACTTACACCATTTGAAAGTCTAATGTAGCAGGGAACAAAGTTCACAATTTTGTTAGGTGTAGGTAGTTAAGGGTTAAAGTTAGTCTTACAACTAACAGGTTAACTTTACAAACGTAGTCGACTGTTTCCTTCCTGGATAACATTAGAGAAAATATGTTTATGCCATGAAACCCATAAAACCTAAAAAAAAATCAAAACGTGTGAGAATGGTCATGCATGACTGATGTCATGGCCATTCTCAAGCGTTTTGTTGTTTTTCAAATTCTATTTTTTTTTTCAAAAATATTTACTATTCTAGTAAAGTTAGAAAATTAAAAAAAAAAATACAAAACATAGAGTCATGTCATGGGCCACGACATGACTCTATGTTTTGTATTTTTAACCTATGTTTTTAAGCTATATAGGTTTTATGGTATAAAGATATTTGCTCTAATTCTCTAATGTCTTTATCAAGAGTAAATAGAGAGGAAATAGTCGACTACGTCTCTAATATAAGGACGACATCCTTTTAAAAAGTCCACTTCGAGTTTTTTTTGTTTTTGTTGGGTTTAGTTTGGTTATTAGTGGACTTCGCAAAGTTTTTGATAATGGTCATAACATACCTAGATCGAGACGCCTCCCTTGAACGGTAGAGTGTAGGTACTCGGCTATGACACGCTAGGTTCTAATGTTTCAAAAGACTTTAAAACACAATTCACTCGTATTTAAGAGAACAGTCTCCATTCTCTTTCTCCATACAAACGTAGTTTAAATTTTCCTCCCTGGATAAAGACATTAGAGCAAATATGTTTATGCCATAAAACCTATATCTGTCATGACAATGCCTCTACCTTTTTATTTTTTTAAATTTTCTAATTTTAATAATAATAAAAAAAAAAAAGGTAGATGCATAGTCATCATGACAGATATAAGTTTTATGGCATAAACATATTTGCTCTAATGTCTTTATCCAGGGAGGAAAATTTAAACTACGTTTGTATGGAGAAAGAGAATGGAGACTATCCTCTTAAACATTGCAACTGTAAATATGACTAAATAACAGGGTATTTACCACGTTTTAATCTGCTTTTCTGCGCAATTCATAAATATTTTACAAGTGTAACTAGCGTCCCATAGCCGAGGACACATTGCCGTTCGAAGGCGAAGTATTTTGATGTATGATTTGACTTTTCAAAGTCCAATTCTAACGGGAAAACGAAAAAAACTCGAGGATTACCTACTCCCTTATAAGGAAAGTCTTCCTACTTTTTTCCATACAAACGTAGTCGACTGTTTCCTTCCCGGATAAATACATTAGAGCACATAAATGTTTATGCCATAAAACCTATATCAGCCATAATGTTTTTAAGCTATTGCATAGCTTTTATCGCGGGCTTCGAGCGCGGCCACCGAATCAAGAAATTCCGTAACGAAAATAAAACCTTACACCCCCAACTCCGCCTACCATGGCAATAAAGCTCGGCCTAGCTACATGGTAACCATGGCAACATGGTACAAAATAAATAAATAATTATAATTGCATTAGTTGATGAAAAATGCTATGCAATAGCTTTACCGCGACAGTCCCCGAGTGCCACACGTTTTTTGTATTATTCTAACTTTCTAAATAATTGTATTTCTATTCTTTTATTGTCCAGGGAGGAAACAGTCAACTACGTATGTGTGGAGAAACACTAGATAGACTTTCTTCTTAAGAACGCGGCGACTCTTACCATTTCCATACAAACTTAATACCAAAATAAATTATGAAAAATTTAGTTTTCTACATTAATATCGATATTATTCGGATTAAGATTTTACTTTTAAAAGGTCCCCATCACAAGGTTTTCCAAAATATTCATTCGAAATGAAATAAAACGGAGAATCATTCATTGAAAAATGTTTCTCCGTTTTATTTGAATGTCCCTTTTAAAGGGTAAAAGGGACCCTTTAAAAGTAAAATCTTAATACGAATAATATCGATATTAAGGTAGAAAACTAAATTTTTCATAATTTATTTTGGTAAGTATTAAATTTGTATGGAAATGGTAAGAGTCGCCACGTTCTTAAGTAAAATAAAAACTCAGTATGTAGGTACCAGTAGGTAGGTACTTTTGGGACTGTTGGAGTGCGGAGGGGACGTATGTTGACGTCACGTCAATAGACGTGAAACATCGGTGTCACCAGTGGGACGCACTCGTTACTCAATATTACTACGTCACGTTATATAAATAAAGCTTCAATACAAACATGATACCTACTGTACAATGATTGTGTATGTATAGTATAGATGGGGTGTCTCAGTGACGCTCTTTTAAGGTCCTGACAGAAACAGAAAAGTGTTATGAGTTTGCGCTGTCCGACTGTTTGACTATGTGTCTGTAAGTCTGTGGCATCGCATTACGAATGGATGAAGCGATTTTGATTTCGTTTTTTAGGGTTCCGTACCCAAAGGGTAAAAACGGGACCCTATTACTGAGACTTCGCTGTCTGTCTGTCTGTCCGTCTGTCTGTCCGTCCGTCCGTCTGTCACCAGGCTTTATCTCATGAACCGTAAAAGCTAGACGGTTGAAATTTTCACAGAAGATGTATTTCGGTTGCCACTACAACAACAAATACTAAAAACAAATTAAAACAAATATTTAAGAGGGGCTCCCATACAACAAACGTGTTTCAAAAACATCGAATCGAGTAAGTCATGAAATTCAAAATGGCTGCCCTATCTGTCAAATATACCAGTCTGCCTTCACTGACCAAAGAGTTTCTTAATTATAAGTTTCAGTTTGTCCTTGTGCCAAAGTTTTTTTTTCATTTTTTTTAGTGGTGTGATGGATGGAAGTAACAATCGAAGCTAAATATGTCACATTTTCCTATCAAATTTTAAAATTGGTAAATGATTTTAGGGTTCGGTCCCCAATTGTGATAGTGGTACGGAACCCTTCGTGCGCGAGTTTCGCACTTGGCCGGGTTTTTTTTTTAAATTAAGTTTTGAGGGGTCGTTTTTTGCTGTGGAAGTAGCAATTCTGAAACTTTACTTATAAACTTTATTTATCCAGGGAGGAAACAGTTGACTACGTTTGTATGAACAACGAGTAGGTATCCTTTCCTTTTAAGTGGATGGGGTGTAGGATCAGCTGTGGAAGTATACGATCACGAGAAATCTTACCTCGATCAACAAAAACTTCCGTCTCTTTATCTCGTCATTTGATCAACAAAAAGTTTCTCGTGCTCGTATGCTACTGCAGGATTCATCACGTTATTCGACAGATATATTATAACTGAAGATTGAAAAATCATCCCTGAATCTAAAAAAATAACCTTTATTTTAAAAAATCAACCCTAAATCTAAAAAGGTCAATTAAGAGGAGTATATACGCTAACGACCTTGAAACTGAAAATCCCTGTCGGGCTCATCGAAAATTGTTGATTATTTCATGACGGAATGTCGTAGAACTTTTTTTTGTGCACAGATTGTAGGTGACATTGTTTCCTACATTTTGGTGTAGTTTTAAGACAATAACCTCCTACTGGTGCAAAGCCTATCCAAATTTTAGACAAAAAATGTCTGATTTGGCTAAAATGTCGATAGGCTTCAATACGTTTCGACATATTTGTATGGAAACTGCACTAAAATATCTGAAATAATGTCGCCTACAATCTGTACACAAAAAAAAGTTCTACGACATTCCGTCATGAAATAATGAACAATTTTCGATGCGCCCGACATGGATTTTCAGTTTTTTAGAATAGGGCCCTTAACTGAGACACCCTATACAATACAAGTACTGTAGGCACGGTGTTGATTACGTAGCTTCACCCAAGGTTGGAAGGCTTCACTTCAATCTGAACTTGACAATGTTTTAAAGTTAATAATTGTCTAACTTAGAAGGCTTTGTTTCATTACAAGCTGCGCCCCGCGATTTTACCAGGGTAAGTTACGATCCCGCAACTTTGAACTTTCGTATTTATAATATTAGTAGAATTTGCTGTCTTGCCGTGTAGCCCCAGCATAGAATAGGGTTACCCCATCTGTTCCCGTGGGTGTCGTAAAAGGCGCTAAGGCCCGAATTATACAGAAAAGGCGTAAGGTAAAGGCGCGGCGCAGGCATGATGCCGCCTTAGACACATTTTCATACAAAATGTATGTAGGCGAGACGGCGAGAATTATACTAGAGGGTCGCGCAACTGACATTTTCCAATTTTAAATTTTCCTCCCTGCTCCACGCCTTCACCTTACGCCTTTTCAGTATAATTCGGGCCTTAGTGATCTAAAGGAGATTAGCAAACCTTAAGTTCTCCCTGCGCGGTGGTGGATAAACTGCGCAATCCCTAAAAAGGTTGGTATCAGGCAGGCGGTCGGCCGTAAAAAGATTGCCAAATCTAATTGCAGAAGGTATTGTCAATGATGACTTACCGACCGTGTCTACCCCAAATAAAAAAAACAATTTAGCGTTTAGCGGACCCTGGGCTCCCGAGAGGGATGCAACCGGGGACATCGCTCGGATACGAAGAATATTACTAGAATTTGATCTCTTACTGTGACACGATCATGCAGGAAACCAAGATTATGATGTCGACTTCTTTAAGAATGATTGGCTCACAATAGCCTTATTACGATAAATGAAAGGAATGCATTGTAGAGAGGTCTTTGCCCTGCAATAAGATTTTTTTGAATGGATATGGAATTTTATCTGGTCATCTAATAAATAAATAAATATTGCAGGAAGTTGTACAATCTAATCCCAAAAGTAGCGACTAGGATTGACCTATGGGTACCTACTGGACAACGGATCTATCTACCTATCTATTGTCATTACGAAACATAATAATAACATAAGTTGCATAAACGACTATCCATTATTTTTAAACTTATAAAGTGACTAGCTGCGTCCCGCGGTTCCCCCGCGTAAGTCCCGATCCCGTGGGAATATCGGAATCAAAAGCCTATGTTACGTTAAACATACAGACACACACACACACACACAAATACAAATCTTTCCTCTTTAAAATATTAGTATAGAGTACCTATAGATAGATAACAAACAATATTATGCGAGATATTGTTTTGACTCTCCCATCGAGCTGAAACTACTAAACAACTGAACTGAAAACTGAAAAACATGAGACCTACAATCGTTTACGTGCTTCACGGTTGAAAACATCTTTTGTAATGCACCATCACGGTGCCAGAAATGACAGTGTCCCCGTTTTTCGCACTCTCTGCATTTTGCTGGGTGTGTTTGTGTCGTAAAATACTTAACTTATATGGCGGTTAAAATATCTGTGCATCTAGCCCGCACGTTTACACTAATATTATAAAGGGGAACGGTTTGTATTTTTGTATGTATCGTGTGTTTAAATTTAAAAACTACTGGACCGATTTCAAATATTCTTTCACCAAAAGAAAGCTACACTGCCTAGGAGTATCGTAGACTACCTTTGATACCGGTATTCCAACGGGAAAAGTCCCGACTTACGCGGGCTACGCTAGTTAATCTATCTATCTTCTATTATCTATTATCTATCTATCTATTATTACTATTATAAAGCGGAAGAGTTTGTTTGTTTGTTTGTTTGAACGCGCTAATCTCAGGAACCACTGGTCCAATTTGAAAAATTATTTCGGGGTTGGATAGTCCATTTATTGAGGAAGGCTATAGGCTACTTTTGATCCCGATATTCCCACGGGATCGGGACTTATGCGGGTGAAACCGCGGGGAGCTGCTAGTTACTATTATAAAGCGGAAGAGTTTGTTTGTTTTTTGTTTGTTTGTTTGTTTGAACGCTCTAATCTCATTAATCACTGGTCCGATTTGAAAAATTATTTCGGTGTTGGATAGTCCATTTATTGAGGAAGGCTATATGCTACTTTTGATCCCGATATTCCCACGGGATCGGGACTTATGCGGGTGAAACCGCGGGGAGCTGCTAGTAATTAAATAAATGAAAATTAAATAAATATTGCTGGACATTACACACGGCGCTATCTAGCCCCAAACTAAACACTCGGCTTGTACTATGGGTACTAGACAACGGATATTCTACATGTTAGATAAATATATTTTTTAAATACATACATAGAAAACAGCCAGCCAGCCAGAGCTATGGTCAGCATTTATATTAATATTTGCCCCCCCCGCCCCGGCGGGAATCGAACCTGTGGCCTTTTGCATTCTCCTTCTTGCATGACGTTGCACACAGCGCAATCAATACCCAAATTAAATAGTGCGAGTTAAGCAACGCCTAGCGCGGTTATTCCTAGGATGGGTGACCGATAATGTGTGACTTATAAACACGGGTGCAGGTATTTAGGCTTATAAAATAAATATTTGTTTCTGGTCTGGGTGTCTTCTATGTATCCCTTGTATGTATTTACAAAAAAAAGTGTAATATGTAGTAGGTACCTTTTTTTTTTTTTTTTTTTTTTGAGGAGAAATGCGTCCTTATGCACTATCCCACCACTCCGGGGGGAGCGGCGGGGATGTGTGGGGCTCCCTGTTGGCCTAGGATGGTGGGCGGCCACAGGTTTACCCACTAAAACTCCTCGGTGTCCTTCTCTTCACCTTATTCCAGGGGAAGGTAGGCACTGTTTGCACATACTACTACAATCCCCTGGGGTGATAGGTCTTAATGACCCCCTCTCCTAAAACCTTTAAAAGAAAAAACCCTCTCGAGAGGCGGCGTGGGACACGCCGCCGCCATCTCGGGCCCTTGGACAGGTGGCAGACCCCCCCGAGTCCACCACCATGGGCCACATTACGGTGGAAGATTGTCATTCCTGACTCTCCTCCGAGTGCGCCGGGAGCGAGCGGGATCGGTAGAAGTTATCTCCCTTTCTCGCTCTGCTGCTTCTTTAGTAGCCATGACGGCTTCGCAATAAGCTCTCAACGCTTGCCACGACTCATCGCTGTCCACTATCGTGCGAACGACAGTCGACAACGACAAGTCGCTTCCGACGGCTGCGATGAGAGCGCGCCGCTGATCGTCCCAGGCAGGACATATTTCTAAAGTATGCTGTGCCGTATCACATGGGTCGGTACAGTGGTGGCAACGCTCATCAGGCTCTCGCTGGATTCGACACAGGTACTTGCCAAAACAACCATGTCCTGACAGCACCTGTGTCAAACGGAACGATAGAGCCCCATGGTTCCTCTCCAACCACTCACCGAGCATCGGTCTAATAGCATCCACTGTCGTCTTTCCAAATGCAGACCTCTCTAACTTCTGCTTCCATTCCTCCACCATGGTGACCTGAAGTTGAGCTCTCCTTACTTCTACTTCCCTGGGGGCTGGACGATCTCCTCGATCTCGCGCTTCCTTGCGCCACTGATACAGAGACGCAAGGGCTCTAGCGTCGAGATCCCAGGGCATTGTACCCGCCAGAATGCACGCGGCGTCGCCCGATTTTGTGCGGTATCCCCGAACAACTCTGATGGTCATTGTCCGTTGCGATTTACGTAACTTGGCAACGGTTTGGTCTCTCAGAGAGTCGGCCCACACCGGCGCACCATAGAGTGCCATAGACCGGACGAAACCGGTGAATAGGCGCCTGCAAAGGGTGCTAGGACCTCCCAGGTTTGGTAGCAAACCCGATAGTGCTCCCGCGGCTCCCATCAGCCTTGGTTCCATAAGATCAAAGTGGGCGGCAAACGTCCACTTGCTGTCCAAAACCAACCCTAGGTATTTAAGAGTCCTTTGGACAGGGATCCGGACACCGCCCACCATGATGTAGAAACCAGTCGGAGGTACTCTCCGGGGTCCATAAAAACACACTGCTTCCGACTTATTTAGGGCCACCTCGAGCCCAATGCGTCGAATGCGACTTACTACGTGAGCCACCTCCGCAGTGGCTAGTACGGCTGCCTCACGGTACGTGCTCCCCCTAGCGGTGACAAGTGTGTCATCTGCGTAGCAGGTCACGCCAAGATTCGGGAGAAATGTGCCGCGTAGCACCCAGTCGTACCCTATGTTCCACAGGAGCGGTCCGAGGACCGACCCCTGTGGAACACCGCACGACATAGACCACTCTTTTCGTCCCTCACTAGTTTCAAACGAGACTGCCCTGTCAGAAAGGTAGGACGAGATGATATTCCGCAGGTACACAGGGACTTGATGGTGGAGCAGGGCCTCCTTGATACAGGACCAAGGTGTTGAAAGCGTTGGCAATGTCAAGAGACACTCGCCATTGGAGACTGCTTCATCAACCAGAGCCTTCACCCGAAGAATAGCATCGATGGTCGACCGCTCACTTCTGAAACCATATTGCCACTCCGCAAGGTTTGGCCCAACCCTCTCAAGGTGGCTGATCAAACGCGCTGCTACCTGCCAGCACTTGGAACGACGACAATAGTATTTTTGGACTATTTAGATTTGCTGGACAAAATGACTGTAAATGTACCAAGAAGTTTAATTCATAATAACAATGTATTATGGTGACAAACACCCCACATGTACATTTCATAAAGGAAAGTGACATCTTTATCCTTTTATTAATGAAAAAAGGAAAATCTCTAAGTAAATAGGTAAGAGGAGAAAATTGCGGTACCTAAGTAACTGTATAGACCCGACACTCTACCACAGAACACATAAATAGTACAAGTAACTCTACATAAAGTTCACAAAAATGTCGACGAAAGATATTTTTGACTTAAAAGGACTTTATTGGAGATGGATCTAAGGCGTAGAAAACGTAGAAGTACCTATCTACGTTTTTTTTTCATTTCAGACTATAATCCGACGTCTTGGTTCTTTGTATTTGAAAGTTTTTCCTCAGGACGATGTGTCAAATCGTAGTCTACTATTAAAAAACGCAATCTATATCATTTTTACGATATCCCGATTGCGATGAAACTTGGTATACCTACTCGTATAGATAGCTGGAGACCTAGAATAACACGAAGGCTACTTTTTATGCCGATACTTCCGCAGGATCGGGAGTTACGCGGGTGAAACCGCGGGTCTCAGCTAGTCATTGATAACTGTTTGTTCGATAGATGTGCCAGTGTCACTTCTTCGAACTTAAAATGTGGTCTTTGGTGCAATTAGGACTGTAGCCATATACCTACTCACAATTATGTTTTTACACCTCCCTAAGGAAACATGATGTTTATTTTCATTACTTGTTTGTCGGCAGTTAATTACAGTGAGAAAAGGGATCAGAAAAACGTTAGGATGCGGGTAAAAATATTGTACTTCCCCGGGCAGCAAGCTTGCAATCTATTTTGAAAAACCATCCAAATGTACCAAGGTAAGTATTCTATAACTAAATCGTCTCAACGTCGCATCGGCATTGTAAGATTTACCTTTAACTTTTCAACAATTTTTGGCCATTTCGAAGAGGTTCACTAAATATATAAGACTAGCTGCGTCCCGCGGTTTCACCTGCGTAAGTCCCGATCCTGTGGGAATATCGGGATCAAAAGTATGTTTGTTACTCAAGGTGAATGTAGCTTTCTAATGGTGAACGAATTTTCGAAATCGGTCCAGTCGTTTTTGAGTTTATTCATAACAAACACACGGACAAACACACACACACACAAAATACAAATTTTTCCTCTTTATAATATTATAGTATAGATATAGATTTTAATGTCTTGCACTATGTTTGAATTTTTACACATTAGGGTGAATTCATACATATTGAAATGACCTATGCCCTACGAATAACTGTCGATTTAAATTAAATTCGACGAAACGTTGTATCGGCAAAGGGGTCTATTCGTAAAGCAAACCATCAAAATAAAAAGTATTTCAGTGAAATGTGCCATTCTATATCGGCAAAAGGTACTCCGATATCCCTACCAATCTAAGCTTATCATCAAATATAACAAAATAAATCGTATTCGGATATGATGGGTACTGTGTTAAAATATTCACCGATACCATCTTTTCAATCACGAAGTCAGGATCAAAGTCTTTGTGATGCAATACAAATATTTACAGGTTACTTCAGAAACTGATTGATCACAGAGCAGGTGAACGGCAATCAATCTGCGATGTGATTTGGATGATAGGTACATTCGGCTCGTGTATAGTTATTTTCATAGAGAATTGGGGCAGTCAGTATAAACACAAATTACTGAGTGAGTTTTATAGTATTTGACCATGATAATATGACAGGTTTTCACAATGTAAAACCACAGAAAAATCTCCATAGACACGCGCTGACAGGTATGTTCGACCAAACTTGAGTTTACTCTCGAGTTACTATACTAAGGTTTCAACTATTTCATCCATTATACTCGACAAAACAATCGCAGTCGTTTTTTGATGTAATCTGCGGCATAGTTAAGAGTTGACTGGCAAAAAATACTGTCGTGTAACTCGTTATGTAAGAGGAATTAATTCAATGTTGTCTATTTGTCAATCCTAGTTTATATGCTGCCTTTGCCGTTATAAAAAACCGGCCAAGTGCGAGTCGGACTCGCGCACAAAGGATTCCGTACCACTATCACTATTGGGTACGAAACCCTAAAGTACTGGTCTATAGTTAGCACGGCTTATGAGGTACAGCCTGGTGACAGACGCACAGACAGCGAAGTTTCAGTAATAGATAGTGTCCCGTTTTTACCCTTTGGGTACGGAACTCTAAAGAGGTCGGTAAGTGACGCTATAAGCATAATAGATTGGTTTTGACTGAGGATTATCAATGCGCTTAAAAATTAATTATAAATCTATAATTTACTGTTTTCTTTAAGAACCTATCTACCTTACCGAAATTAAAGAAAGTTTTCGGTTCTAAGCGCGTGGTGTTTATTACTTTTAGCATTGTTTCAACGCTCAACGTTTCGAGACCTTCAGGATTGACAGGATTGACATTTTTAATACAACATCGCGAAAACAGAAAAAATCTATCTATCTTACTTTCACAATACCAGAAAGTAGGAATGCATGCAGGAAATATTTACTACGTACTCATTTTGACACAAAGAAATGAGCGTAACCCTTTTTTATTGGTCAAGATGAAACTCAAGATTTACAGGACATTGTCCATTTGCGACATTTTACGACGGCTAGCAAAGGACTGGCAGTAAATAGTCGCAATGCGAGTTTTTGATCGTCTTTGCATTTTTTTCGATCATGTTTTATTTTATTTTATACGCTATGAAAAATTACACGACGTTGCACACAGCGCAATCCAGCCCCAAACTACCCCGAACTAAGTACTAAGCTTGTACTATAGGTACCTACTAAACAACGGATATACCTACAATATACTAATTTTGTAAATACGTTCATTATGATACACAGGCAGATTCTCGCGGCTTTGCCCACGTAAGTCCCGATCCCGTGGGAATATCGGGATCAAAAGTAGCCTATGTTACTCCTCGATAATGTAGCTTTTTATTGGTGAAAGAATTTATAAAATCAGTTCAGTAGTTTCAACGATTACCCGGAAAATACATACATACATACATAATTGTTACCAACGTTACCTCTTTATATTATTGGAATAGAAGAATAGATAGAAAGCGCCCGAACAGAGACAACAATTTATTTTGAGGCATAAAAACTTGCATCCGGAGGGAATCGAACCTGCAACCTTCTGCATTGCATTAGGGCATCCCCCGACGCGTCACAGAGTCGTTAGAGGTATTCGGCTAATCGGCAAGTCTGCTAGTTGGCTAAAGCCATAGTTGTCATACCTCTAAGGCCCGGCGCACATAATGAGAATCGGCAAGTAAAGGCATCCTTCGGCATCCCTACATGCAAGCGCACACTATCGGGAACTATGCTTTGGCATGCTGCAACGTTCTCAGGGATGACGAGGCAGGGCAAGCTACCCACACCCGAGTGTTGCCTCGGCGCCGCCGAAGGATGCCGAAGTACCCCGAAGCATCCTTAAGGCTGCCGATGTAGCCGCCTCAAGCATACCGAAGCGGTATTTTTGTTACTACGACCATATATCATGGAAATTTCTACTTTATTGCCATGAAGTTACTGTTTAATGCTACTTGCCAACTAAAATCCTCAGCTGAGACGATGCTCATAATGTGCGCCGGGCCTAAGACACACAACTGGATCCTTTACTAAAGGTGTACAATGTAATATTTCAAGCCTGTGACCTCATAAACTACCTTTCACATCATGAAAAGGATACCTACGTCTAAGTTACATAAATAATTTACCTACTGAATTACGTAGGTATATATACCTACTTTCCGCTTTTCGTCCACCGATAAAATACTCTTTTAAACATAATAATAATCGATTCACACATATTAATATTAGAACTTCGGATCTAGATCGCGTTGTAGATAACTATGGATTTTAATTACCTTGACGGTTCGGCAAACGGGTTATAGCGGTCGTGGTCTCAAGAAGACAACGCGATCTAGATTGTTTTTCACAGACGCTTTCGCACTAAGTAAACGATCGTTGGATGTTTTTGCAAAGCGCGAACGCAGTGAAAGAGTAAATCTTTGCACCATATTAGTCTCGACTTGGTACTCGATGAGGTAGGGTTGACCCCTCGATTGCTACCCTTAAAACGGGTTGACTAAAGCCAGGCCCAGGCTGAATCGCGGCTGCCTGTGTTTTTTCGGCATAACTTTTAGTGTTCTTTCCACCATATTTGTGTCAACTTGGTACTCGATAAGGTAGAGCTGCCAACCATCGGCTCCCAATCTATAATTTCTATATGGAGGTCGAAACGATGCGC
This sequence comes from Idaea biselata, assembly GCA_958496205.1. Classification (NCBI taxonomy): domain Eukaryota; kingdom Metazoa; phylum Arthropoda; class Insecta; order Lepidoptera; family Geometridae; genus Idaea; species Idaea biselata. The sequence continues at coordinate 20,345,752 of OY292404.1, forward strand.
TGCTCTAGCGGGAACTAAGTACCAACTATGCTCGATAATGGTGGAAATACAAGGCATTTTAACTATAGTTTTTTGTATGTAGCTCAACGCTATTTTATCTAGATTTTTTTTTAAGGACTTTTACGTATATACGTATTCAAAATTTTTACCTAATTATTTTAATGAGCGTCACAGCGTGAAAATGAAACACGTACCAGAAATTTAATTTGTAATCAATTGAAAATTAAATAGCCGTGAAATATTTGATATTGTTCATTGATATTGGCGTAATTGAAACCTGATATAAACTGGGTTCGGATGATGCAATTTAACTAAAATCAAGAGCTGTTATCTATTCTGCTAATATTTTAAATGCGTATGTTTCTGTATTAGTCATTGACACACTGGGAAAAAAGTTAGGTAATTACAAACCTAATCTAGTAGGTTAATGTCAAAAGTAGGTAAAATGTACCTAATTCAGGTTAAATGTACCTAAAAACATATTAGGTAAGTAGGCTAATTCTACCTAGTGCGCTTGGTAATGCAAAAAGTCGGTAGATTAAACCTACTTTTTGGTAAAACCGTGTTTTAACCAATAGTAGGTACACATTAACGTATTGAGTCGGTAAATGCAACCTACTTATTAAGGTTAAAATAATCTACTAATTGGGTTTATCAACTTGCTCTTTAAGTAGGTAGAATTAACCTATTGATTTGGTAATAATTACACAATAGATTGGTACAATCAACCTATTATTTAGGTTAAAAATACCTACTTTATAAAGACCCAAAATAACCGACTTAGTAGGTATCGGCAACCGACTATTTTGGTATGTTTACCAAAAAAGTAGGTTAATTAAACCTAATTTAGGTATTTTTAGTATCGACATTCACCCAATAAGTAGGTTGGTAGTAACTAACAATTAGGTTAGTTGGGGGCTACATAGCGCTTAGGTTATTACTAACAAATTAGTTGGTTAATACAACCTACTAAGTTGGTATTGCTAATATTACCCATTAAATAGGTCAATAATACCTATTGAGTTGGTGAAACATACAAAGTGAGTAGGTAAATACTACCTAAAAAGTAGGTTGGAAACACTTAGCGGTTAGGTTGATGTTACCTAATAAATTGGTATGTACTAACTAGTGATTACGTAAATATTACCTATTCAGTAGGTCAATAATACCTATTGAGTTGGTGAGACATACAAAGTGAGTAGGTAAATACTACCTAAAAAGTAGGTTGGAAACACTTAGCGGTTAGGTAGATGTTACCTAATAAATTGGTATGTACTAACTAGTGATTACGTAAATATTACCTATTCAGTAGGTCAATAATACCTAGTGAGTTGGTGAGACATACAAAGTGAGTAGGTAAATACTACCTAAAAAGTAGGTTGGAAACACTTAGCGGTTAGGTTGATGTTACCTAATAAATTGGTATGTACTAACTAGTGATTACGTAAATATTACCTATTCAGTAGGTCAATAATACCTAGTGAGTTGGTGAGACATACAAAGTGAGTAGGTAAATACTACCTAAAAAGTAGGTTGGAAACACTTAGCGGTTAGGTTGATGTTACCTAATAAATTGGTATGTACTAACTAGTGATTACGTAAATATTACCTATTCAGTAGGTCAATAATACCTAGTGAGTTGGTGAGACATACAAAGTGAGTAGGTAAATACTACCTAAAAAGTAGGTTGGAAACACTTAGCGGTTAGGTTGATGTTACCTAATAAATTGGTATGTACTAACTAGTGATTACGTAAATATTACCTATTCAGTAGGTCAATAATACCTAGTGAGTTGGTGAGACATACAAAGTGAGTAGGTAAATACTACCTAAAAAGTAGGTTGGAAACACTTAGCGGTTAGGTTGATGTTACCTAATAAATTGGTATGTACTAACTAGTGATTATCTTAGTGATAATCTTATATTTATCTTATGTTTACCTTACCTTATATTTATCTTATATTTATTATCTCATTTCATTCATTTCATTCATTTCATTCATTTCATTCATTTCATTCATTTCATTCATTTCATTCATTTCATTCATTTCATTCATTTCATTCATTTCATTCATTTCATTCATTTCATTCATTTCATTCATTTCATTCATTTCATTCATTTCATTCATTTCATTCATTTCATTCATTTCATTCATTTCATTCATTTCATTCATTTCATTCATTTCATTCATTTCATTCATTTCATTCATTTCATTCATTTCATTCATTTCATTCATTTCATTCATTTCATTCATTTCATTCATTTCATTCATTTCATTCATTTCATTCATTTCATTCATTTCATTCATTTCATTCATTTCATTCATTTCATTCATTTCATTCATTTCATTCATTTCATTCATTTCATTCATTTCATTTATTTTATTACCTACAAACCTAACAAACAAACAAACCTAACAAACGAACAAACCTAACAAACGAACAAACCTAACAAACGAACAAACCTAACATACGAACAAACCTAACAAACAAACAAACCTCACAAACAAACCTAACAAACGACCGACGCGCGCACCTCCCGCCGGCGAGAGCGTCACGAATTTGGAGCGCTCCGTATTTATAAATACGAAAAAACGGCAAAAAACGTCCAATCACGCTGGAAAAACTTCTACACAACTTTAAAAGTCGTGAGTGATAAAGTGCGAAAAGAAAAGTGTGAGAAAAGTGATTTTTTCAATGTTTTCACAAAATTTTCAGTGAAAAAGGTGACTAAGTCCATGGATTTTTATGACAAAAACGCCGATAACTCCGGCGTTTCATCGACAACCTAACCATCACTTGGGGTCAAACGACGCGTCTCGGTGAGACCTATCTCCCGAGACCAACATCGGATTTTTAAGGAAAAGGACGCCGGAGCTACGGGACATAATCATCTTCCGACACGTGGTCGGAAAAACTGAAAACAGGACTTCGGGATTTTTGAACATTGCCATCGCTTAGAGGAAGCGGAGAGGACCAGGAGGAAAAAAGAAAAGTGACCAGAAATTAAGTGGTTGAAAAGTTATTGAACTTCAAAAAAATTTATTTTTCAAAAGTACCAATTTAGAACTTTGTAACCGTGATAACTTTTGAAAACGATCTGTGGTATAAACTTTTTAAATTGTATTTGTGTAGACTTTCTGTTGAATTAGTTTGTGACCAAAAATTAGGACACTTTCCCCGGGAAAAAATATTTTTTATTTTAGTTACAAACTTATGACCCGAATTTCAAAAATTTTGTTTTTTATCAATAACTTTTTTATTTTTATACTATATTTTTTTATTTCTTTATATGTGTAAGACCTGACTGCCCCGAAACTTTTGACACCAATTTTAAATTTTTTACTGTGATATTTTTGATTTTATTAGCATAAGTGTGACAAATTTTCGACCAGCTGGAAAAATCAACAAAAATACCCCAAAATATTAAGTTAAAATTCTTTTAAAAATAGAAGGGTTCAATCCACACTAGTTTTAGTTTATTTCAGATTTTTAGAGTAATTTCTGACATTAATAAGAGAGATATAAGGTTGACATCGGGGCGAAAAAAGTCACGAAAATTCCTAACTTCCAGGGGTCGTAACTGCCCCCCAAATTGACTTTTTCGATTTTTCTCTTCGTGGAGGTCATTTTTTCGGGGGGCCTCTGCCTACCATATTTTTTCCAAATTTTTTGCATCAAAATTGGGGGGTGGTTATTTTAGGAAATTATTTACGTAAATCCGGATTTTCAAAATTAAATCGCTCGGCAACCATTAGGCTTAAATTACGAGATTTTTTGTAAATTGTGTAGATCGCCGAGATCTACAACTCTCCTATAGAATCCAAAGGTGGTGGAACATTCCCCCGGGAGAGGGGGGCAAAAAACCCGGATTTTCAGGGACTTGGGAATATCTGGACAACGGCAGGCACTAATTTTAAGGCGCAACATAGAATTAAGTAGGTTTAGGAACTGACTCTACCTAGAGTCAAAAAAACATTTTTAGAGCTCTACATAGTTTCACTGTATCGTGCATTGGGTAGAGCTCGACGAGCCCATTCAAACGAACCCTCGCACGACTTTGTACGACCACCGGCGGCGGAGATATAAAGGTTTGAAACCTTGGCGGCCATCTTGAATCGCCATCTTGTTTTTCTTTGGCCGCCCATATCTCCTAAACCGTCGGTCGTAGGAAGACGGGGTTTGATTTAGGCACCTTCCCACTGGGTATTCTACCCCCTCCGCCACTTAATTCTGATTTTGGAGGTGTCGAACTTTAGGGGCCGAAATCTCCCACCAGCCGACGGAGCTCGTTGAGCCCGTCCTAAAAAACCCTCACACTAGGGGGTTACCTTTATTAGGTAGGGAGATATAACCACTCAAAGTCGGCGTCCACCATCTTGGCCGCCATTTTGAAAAACTTTGAGAGGTTATATCTCGGAAACCGGTAGAGATACGAGTTTGGGGTTTCTTCTAGGGTACATCCCCCGCTCGACTCTACACCCCCCGGGCCCCAAAACCCAAATCGGAGGGACAAAACTTTGGTGGGCGGATTCCCCCACTAATCGATAGAGCACGCCGAGACCGTCCTAAAACACTCGCACAACAGGGGTATAGCACGTATAGTCTCGGAGATATAGCCACCGAAAGTTTCCGGCCGCCATTTTGGACGCCATCTTGGAAATCTTAAAGTGGACATATCTCCGGAACTAGAAGGGCTACAAGCCTGAGACTTGTTCGAGGGCTCAACCCAGGCTTAGGGCTGTCCCCCAAGGTGTGTCGGACCGGCTTAGGACCGGCGGCCATTTTGTTTTTGAACAAAAAACCCTAAAAAAACGGCTAAAAACGACATAACTTCGTTGTTTATCAAGTTATAAGACGGAGAATAGCATATAAGTGTAGACAAAGACATACTCTACAAATAGAGCACATTGTAGAGCAATATTTGTAGAGTTGATTTTTAACGGAAATTTGAAAAAGGGTAAAAACCGCCTATTTTAAGATTGTGACATCCCTATATACAACTTGTACAAACTTTTTAGCCATTTTATTTCATTTTCTTATATGTGTTTTACATATAAGAAAATGTTCTTACAAACGAACAAACCTAACAAACTAACAAACGAACAAACCTAACAAACTAACAAACCTAACAAACTAACAAACGAACAAACCTAACAAACTAACAAACGAACAAACCTAACAAACAAACAAACGAGTTTGAATTCGCCGCGCAAATGGTCGGTTCACCCTTGACGCGCTCTTTCACAAGAAATTTTTAAATAATTTTTAAAGTTAATTTTTCGCCTTGAAATCTACATATTCGCGTTCCCCGAGTGCCAATTACTGTTAGTGTTAGTGTTTTCGGCGGGAAAACGGAGACAACATGTCGTGCTCCAATTTTATTTTCGTTAAACTATTATTATGTTCGATTCAAAGTCCGCTATACTTTGGGCGCTGCCTGTGTGACGTGGAGCGGTCGGTACCTACGACGATAGTCATCGCTAATTTCGACAAACATACGTAAGCAATGATAGCCTAGTGGTCCTGTTCGTTGCTTCGCATTCCGCAGTGTGTGGTATCGAATCTCAACTGATGGGTATCTTTTTGTTGAGCGAATTTTATCTAATAAGACACATAAATTATTTAAATATTCCAGCTGATCGGTTGGAAGGTCATTTGGGGTCGTGCCGTCATTTAGCTCGCACAAACCACCGACATTCTCGAATAAAAACTGAGATCCAGAAATTGATTGTCTTTTGTAATATTCTTTTATTTCGAAATTTGTGTTTGTGTGCTGCGAATGCAGATAGGGGTGAGTTGCACTATATTGTTTGTTATCTTCGTTGTCACTGGAGCCATGGACAAAATAATTAATTACTGCAATTTGTCCATAGCCTCGGGACATGCCCTTAAATAGTCGCTGAGCAAAGAGCCGTGGAACGAGGTGGCAGGATTCCCGTAACAATCCTCCTGGCGTCCAGCATTTGTATATAGTATAGATTTAGGTGTAAATATTCTAGTTTTAAGATAAATCTCTATAGAATACCACTACCATTAAAAAAAAAACTAAGTTTTTTTTACTATTATTTTTTTCGAAAATTCAAAAAAAATATTAAATCTCTTTACGTTTCCTATGTTTTTCTACCATATTCCATAAAAAAAAAAAATTCAATGTTTTTCTTTGGTACACCCCGACCAAATATTCTAAAACTTGACCCTGGCTATTCCAAATTGGCCATATCGGTCTCAGACCTAAATAAATAAAAAAAATATGTGACAAAATTTTCAATAAGAAAATTTTTGGAACGTGACGTGTAATTTCGAGCTGTCAAACTTCCCGGATTTGTTCCCGTCATTCCCGGGAGGTCGGGAGTGCGTCCCGGTGGATGCTCTGGCCTCTCCTGCACCCGGCACAGAAACTCCCGAAGGTCTACGAGCTTCCGTTCAGAAGATACAGGCGCCGCAAGTCTGGGGACCGCCATTGTTGACGGTCTGGAGACTTGCGTGGGTTCCTGCTGTAGGCTCGGGATACGGAGGTCGGGATTTGGTGTGGGATCGAGGCCGGGACTCTCTTCTACCTGGTGGTGCCTCCCGCGTCCGGATCGGACCTCAGACGGCGAAGATATTAGTGTAGTTACACTGGGACACAAACATTTTTTATGTTTGTACCTATTTAACAAACAAATAGGTAGTGAAAGAAAACCAGTTAAGATTAGAGCGGTAGACAGTGTGTAAAAACATTATATAACTAGCAAATTAGGCATTTTATTGTGAAAAAACTGAAATTTTGTTATTGGCCGGTGAATGAACTTGCAAACTTCCCGGATTTGTTCCCGTCATTCCCGGGAGGTCGGGAGTGCGTCCCGGTGGATGCTCTGGCCTCTCCTGCACCCGGCACAGAAACTCCCGAAGGTCTACGAGCTTCCGTTCAGAAGATACAGGCGCCGCAAGTCTGGGGACCGCCATTGTTGACGGTCTGGAGACTTGCGTGGGTTCCTGCTGTAGGCTCGGGATACGGAGGTCGGGATTTGGTGTGGGATCGAGGCCGGGACTCTCTTCTACCTGGTGGTGCCTCCCGCGTCCGGATCGGACCTCAGACGGCGAAGATATTAGTGTAGTTACACTGGGACACAAACATTTTTTATGTTTGTACCTATTTAACAAACAAATAGGTAGTGAAAGAAAACCAGTTAAGATTAGAGCGGTAGACAGTGTGTAAAAACATTATATAACTAGCAAATTAGGCATTTTATTGTGAAAAAACTGAAATTTTGTTATTGGCCGGTGAATGAACTGGTACAAAAATAAAAACTCGAATTTAAGAACTATATTAGTGTTTAATTAGTGATAAAAACAGACCAAAGAGGCAGTAAACAATAATAAATAGTAAATTAAACACTAGTGGACGTAAAACAATATATAAAAAACACGACAAAAACAAAAACAGTGAACAAATAGTAATATATGAAATAAATCTCTGTTTTAAATATTATTCAGTTTTATTATTTTGTCATAATTAGGTACCTATCTACTAATTTAGGAACATAATAGGTAACATAACTAGATACTATTAGTATACTTATTCTATCTTAACAAGCAAAGAACACAGTCTATTTCATGGAAACTTACTTAAAAAGATAAAATTGTAAATACCACGAAGTCTTAGTCTCTCCTTCTCATTTTAATCTTTGTCATGTTGAGTTTCCATCAAAAATTTTCTCCATTCTTCATCAGAATGAAGAAAATGTTGTGACGCTTCTTGAAAAGCTGTATTCCTTGTTTGGAGCCGCCGTTGAGGAGATCTTAATGCACCTCGTCGTCTTGGAGAGGTTCTTCGGTCGGGGTGTGTGCCCCTCAGTGGCCGGCGCAAGCTCTTCAACTATTGCTGGAGTTGGTGACGGTCTATTCCACTCCTGACCTGAAGATCTTCCTGGACCTCTGCAATTATAATAAGAAAATTGTTACAAACATGAGATACCTACAGGAGGTACTCTACTACCTACCTCATTCTTTATAGAAGGATAACAATGTGAGTCCACAGACTTGAACTCTGGAATAATAAAAGGTGTGGTAAAAGGTAGGTACCTACTCACCAACAACAATAAGTGGTTCTCTGAAAAACCAGCTTCTGTAGGGTTAGTACCAGTTACAATAGTACAAAACGAAAATTCGTATCGTAAGCTCGATGAACTATCACAGTTAATACTTCCTTACTGGCAGTTTCCGTGCAACATGAAGTCTCTGAGCCAAAGTATCTACCCGATGAAACTTGGACCAACTGAAAATAAAAATTGTAAGATTAACACTAGGTAGTTGAAAAATGGCTTTGACATTTTGAATATTAAAAGTTGTATAGGTCTTAGTTTCACGTTCTGCAATAGATTGAGAGATTTATATGAGTTATGCTAGTTCATGGTAAATTGGTCATAGTTGAAATAAAATCAGACAATGAGTAGATAGATACATACCTACAGTATCTCTTGAAGCTGTCACATTTAAGTCCAAAGTTAAATTGTGTAATACTCCAAAGCCGTACACATTTTTTAGGTTTATTGTGTAATACCTGCTGCTTACAGAGACATTGCCATTGGTTCTTCATTCTCCCAAAGGTGTTTTTAATAATGTCTAGGGTTTTCTTAGCTAGACTTATTTTATCACCCTTTGGTAATCAAATGACCATTGGCATACAATAGCGGGCACATATAACCTGAAAAAATAAGAGAGATTGTATCTGTAGGTACAAGACAACAGAAATATCATAAACTGAGTCTAAATTACATTAATTTAGCAAGACTGAAGTCTTGATATACCTATTAGGTATCATTGTGTCAAGGCTGGTCAAGTTACATTACTTCTTGCAAGTAGGTAATTGGTAAATGACAAGGATTCATCGATAATGGTGCTATTTGTTGGTGATGTTTTGCACACCGTTCCCAGTGATTAGGTAAGTGAGTGTGTACTTAATTAGTTATTTAGGTAATTAATGCAAATGTTGGTATCATAACTTGGTTGAACAAAATCTTAGAATGTAGTCTACTACTTAAGTCACTTTTAAACTCACCTTTGTTTTCAATATTATCCGTTTTATGCCCTTTAGGCCACTGAAAGTGTTGTTTAAATGTAGGCCGGTTTTGTAAGACGACGAAAATACTAAATCCGATACCGACAACTTTTTCGCCGCAAAACTAGCTGTCGATGTCGATTTCGGCGGCGGATTATTTCAGCAGCCTCTGCTGCCATCCGTAGAGCAAAAATTACGCGTGAACACATCGTTTTTATCGGCACTCGTTATCTCAACTCACTATAAAAAGTTTGGTGAGAAGGGAAACTATGAGTTTCATACGGGTGTGTCCCACTCGTCACCACCAGCGTCGTCCCCACTGGGGACGAGTGGGATTTTTTCTAAAAAAATATCCCATATGTCCCTACTGGGGACGAATGGGGTGTCACTTAGAAAACATCCCGTATGTCCCCACTGGTGACAAATGGGATTTTACTTAGGAGATATCCCAGTCGTCACCCCTAATAAAATTATTATTTAAAACTGTACCTTATAAATATAAAATTAATTAAAAGAAAGTATAATTGAACGATAATATGTATAATTTAAAATATTAAAAATTAAACAACCACAACTTTCTTCAAAATCAACAAGTTTTATTTGTATAGGTACATATAGGTTTAGAAGATTACAGCCTAATCGAAGCAAAATTTTCAGTTATTTAAATCATATTATGAGAAAGTAGTGTTTACTGTAAAATACATCTTCACCTACTATGAATAATGATTATTTATCACTGATATCAACATTATTTACATAATTGAATAAACTATAACATTGGTTGTTTCCGTTTCTGAATAATCATCTTTACATTAGTAAATTAAATAAAAAAACTTACAAAATAGATTTTACCTACCTACTTTTATTTGACCACAACGCACAGAACACAAGCGATTCCATAGAATATTCAATTTTAATACCTATGTAATAAAATTGAATATTCTTTGGTGTGTCGGTGCGGCGAGCTGATACTGAAACTATTCAAGTAGGTAGGTAAAATCTATTTCTTAAGGTTTTTTTTTTAATTTCTTTTTCATATATTTTATAGGTTATACTCATTGGACATAGTCAATTATGTAAATAATGTTGATCTGTGATATGTAATGTGACAAACTATTCAAGTAGGTAAAATCTATTTTTAGTTTTTTTATTTTATTTACTAATGTAAAGATGATTATTCAGAAACGGAAACAACCAATGTTATAGTTTATTCAATTATGTAAATAATGTTGATATCAGTGATAAATAATCATTATTCATAGTAGGTGAAGATGTATTTTACAGTAAACACTACTTTCTCATAATATGATTTAAATAACTGAAAATTTTGCTTCGATTGGCTGTAATCTTCTAAACCTATATGTACCTATACAAATAAAACTTGTTGATTTTGAAGAAAGTTGTGGTTGTTTAATTTTTAATATTTTAAATTATACATATCGTTCAATTATACTTTCTTTTAATTAATTTTATATTTATAAGGTACAGTTTTAAATAATAATTTTATTAGGGGTGACGACTGGGATATCTCCTAAGTAAAATCCCATTTGTCACCAGTGGGGACATACGGGATGTTTTCTAAGTGACACCCCATTCGTCCCCAGTAGGGACATATGGGATATTTTTTTAGAAAAAATCCCACTCGTCCCCAGTGGGGACGACGCTGGTGGTGACGAGTGGGACACACCCGTTTCATACTTTTCGTTAACCTTAATTCCGAATTCGAGTGTCTACTCTATTTTAAAGGGATCGAGACAAACGCGGGTGAAACCGTGGGGCGCAGCTATACAACAATATCTCGACCGGCGGTGAGCTCGGCGCATGCGTGACGTCAAACGAGTCACACATTTATGGTATTCTATCGTATCACGAACAGTTGATAGATACCTAGGTACATTATCATTAACACATTCGCGTGAGCAGCTTCCAAAATAATTTGTACTGCTCAGGCGCAGCATTTTCCCATACAAAATTTTGCGACGTCTAAACACGTTCCGCCGCAATATTCATAATTAATTATCAGGAATCGTCTCTGTTGCGGCGCAAAAAATACCTACGTGCCAAAGGATTTTGTTCTTTTTTTAGACGTCATAAGGTGTTCCACCGAAATAAGGTATTACTGTTAAAGGACGTTGGGTGACGTTGCGCCGATTCACAATTAATTTAAAACGACGTCGTAAGAAGTTGTTCACGCGAACGTGTTAATAAATGAATTTAGTATTCTAAAACCGGAATTTGTCCTTGCAGAAGCTTTCGCCTAGAGGCAAGGGTCAACATGCTGTACTTTTCGCTTAGTTGTTCCCGGGGAATTTTGTTACGATGTTGTCTATACTCACACAACTAGGTAGGTATATGATAATTATAAGGATTTGTTTGTAAGTAGCAAGAAATAATAACGCCACACGCGCTATCCAAATAATAGCGTGAAACAAAATAGGTAGTACAGAAATTCGTAAACAATAATTTCAGTTTTCCAGTACAAACATGTAACCCATTCGAATGAATTAACTATAAAACGGGGTTGTGAGGTTATAATAGGTATTATTATAATATGATTTTCTATGCTATGTCCTTTCGAATGTCTCAAAACTACCTATCCACTCCATATTGTTGATCGAAGACTTCATACCTAATTTCATCTAAATCAGTGGTTCCCTAAGTGCCGTGCCCCCTGGAACCCCTTTCCAGGGGTTCCAGGGGGCACGGGCCACACGGGATCGCTGAGAGAATGTTTACTTACTTACCAAATACCTTATGTATGACTTTGTAAAACTTCAATCTATATATATATATATCTATTATATAAAAATCAACCCCTATTTCCCTTGGTCACGGCATCACACTTAAACTTTGAGACATATTTCGATAATTCTTTTTTTGTTGTGTTTGCTATTGTCAGGAGTAGGTTCTTATGAAAGAAAAAATGCTAAACCGATTTTGATGAATTTTATTTTTTTATACTAAACGACAGGACAACGTCTGTCGGGTCAGCTAGTAAGCAATAAGATTTTTTTTTTTATTCAGACCTGATAATCTGGACTGGAGGGCGGGGAGGGGCGCGGATTTTTTTTATGGTCGAAAGGGGGCGCGGCTCAAATAAGTTAGGGAACCCCTGATCTAAATCGTTCAGCGCACGGTTTAATTAAACGTAAATGGGTAACTAACAGACAAACAGACAGACAGACAATTATTAGTACTATGGATTGTATAGTTTTTTAATACATAATTTTAAAAGCTTTTACGTTTTGCTTTTTGAATAAAATAGTCGACAACAAAGTCACTATATTCGAACTTCGTATCATGCCGTCTCGCTCAGGCTAATATTATTTAATACGAGTGAGCGGGACGGTACCTACGATACGAATTTGGCTTTTAATATTTCGTATTAGCCCCGAGAGAGGCGCTCGCGTCGTTCGCTGAACGACCGAGCCGGTCGGCCCACGGTGACCAAAAAGTATTTTTTTAGAAGGTGGTACTTCAGTGAAAAATGAAGATCTGTTCAATTTTAATAAAGTTATAACTTAACTTAACTTTATTAACTTGTTTATTTATTCATTTTACATACATACTAACATAAAATCTTTTTAAAGTGAACTATGTGAATGTGAAGAGAGTTAAGTGTAACTAAGATAGGTATATATTTTGTGAAATTATGTAAAATAAATTGTTATATACCTACCTATATATAAATTATAATAGATCAATTTTACAATTTTTACTATCATAAAAACAAAAATCCATAACCATTGATTATCGTCCCGCTACTTCTTGATTTTTGGTCACTGTGCGGCCGCCGCGCCGGCCGCGGCTCGGCCGCCATCTTGCACTCACTTACTTTGCGACGCGCAAGACGAAAGAAAGAAAAGAAAACTCTACGCATAAGTAAGTGATTGTCCTCAATATAATCTTATCATAAGTGCTTCAAACGTTTTCGTGATCAAGGTTCGCTTGTTCGTGACGCGGTGAGAGCGCGCCATTTTTTGTTGTGTAAAATTGTTTGTGTGGCAATGGCATGGCAGCGGTTTGTGTGAAATCAACGCGGGCGGGACAAGCTTGTTTGCCTATAGGTACCTATTCCTGTACCTATTCTTTTTTTCTTGACTCCTACTGTGTCCATGTGCTTATTTACTAAAATACTGCATACATAAATACTTCGCGACAATTGAAAAAACGTTGCCTAAGGCTGTTCAGAAGGCCTATTCAGAAAGAAAGCTGGAAACTTATAAGCGCTTACCGGCGCTTGACTGATCGGTGCCGACAAGTTCCGACAAGCTTCAACACGCGCTGGGCTGCTGACGTCAAATCATCGTCCGATGAGTCCGACATTTTGCTTGGTCTGCCTGCCAACCTACTTCCTTTGTGTAGAACGGACCAGCGCTGACAAGCGCTGGTAAGCGCTTATAAGTTTCCAGATTTCTTTCTGAATACGGCTTAAAGTTTGGGATCGCAACAAACACTTGTACCTACTTTGAAGTTATGGAGCGGTTGGTATAAAATTATTTGCAATACTTTATGGATTTTAAATTAGTACCTACCTAATTTAAAATCCATAAAGTATTGCAAGTCGATTGAGTAGTGTTAGTATGTACAAAGAACGCATGCCTACTCGCTAGCCTGCTGCGACGGCCAATTCTGAGATATCGGGTCATCAAGATACATAAAAAAATTACTTACCTCACGTTAATTCTCCGAGCTGATTTTCACGTATATTTTAAGTAATGTACTTAAAAATAAGTCCAAAACAAATAACCACTCCGTATAACTTCAAAGTACAGTACCTATTAGGCAAAATATATAACTTTTTGTTTTGTGTGATTTTTAGATAGTCCACCAGCCGAGTCAAACTGAGTCAAACTTCAGTGGGCCTTCGTACCAAATTTCGTGTCTGCTGGTTGGCATGGAACCATAGAAGTCCTTTTCAGACATGCAAAACCCAAATACAGCACATACCAGCGTAGAAGATTTACTAAGAAGTTGGCTTATGCCTGATGAATTAATAGACATATTTAAAGGTAGGAATTTTTCTTTTTACTTAAAATTAAGTGGTGTATGTGTATTTATGCTGAATGGTTAACTGCATTTGTGTGTGCGCTTTTTGTTACTATTGCTGGCTAGCGTTTCCATCCGTCCGGATAAAGCCGGACAGTATTAGGCTTTTTGACCTCTTATCCGGCCCGTCCGGCTTTTGTTAGGCTTTCACAACCTACAAAATATTGACGGTAAAAATCAATAAGGGTAGATCATTTAAACTTTGAGACTCAAAAGTCAGGCTTTTTAATATGTGTTTTACTTGATAATATTTGTCAAAAATCCTGTTTTTCTTAGCGTTCGGCTTTGTCCGGCTTTTTGATTTTTAGAGATGGCAACGCTAACTATGGCTCTGTTTTTATAATGTGTTTGTGTATGACTGACTATAAATGACTTAAATTGTTTTGTGTGATTGTTAAAAAGTCCACCATACGAGTCAAACTGAGTCAGTACCTATGGAACTGCAGAGAGCTTTTATCATCATCTCCAACTTATTTACCCATTGCTGGACACAGGCCTCCTCTTAGTTTGAAAGAGCAAAAGGCTGTAGTTCCCATGCTGACTTAGTATGAATTGCGTACTTAAAATCAAATCCTAAAAGCATTAATTTACTTTCCTTATTGTATCATGCATGATACCTATAGCGTACAAATATTCAAGGCAAATATACAAAAAAAATCTATGTCCGAGGCATGCTAATTTAATGTCAAATATCAAATTGTAATAAATAAAAAAACTATTTCTATTAAATAATTCTATTAAATGAATAATTAATTCTATTGATAATATGTCAGAAGATATTTTACATACTCTAAACTTAAGAAATAATATTATTAATCTATATCTTATTATATAAAAATCAATACCTATTTCCCTTGGTCACGGCATCACACTTAAACTTTTACACATATTTGATGAATTTTGGTATTGAGATAGATAAATATTAGAAAGTCGTATTGGTAGGGTAGTAGTAGGGTAGGGTAGTAGTAGGTTATGGTAGGGTAGTAGTAGTAGGGTAGGGTAGTAGTAGGGTAGGGTAGTAGTAGGGTAGGGTAGTAGTAGGGTAGGGTAGTAGTAGGATAGGGTAGTAGTAGGGTAGGGTAGTAGTAGGGTAGGGTAGTAGTAGGGTAGGGTAGTATAAAAAAACCTACAACCCTACCCGGGTTGTAGGTTTTTTTTATATATAACGGGCAGGACAACGTCTGTCGGGTCAGCTAGTAATATAATACATTAACTGATCTGACAATATTGGGTCGGGGTGTACCATAGAAAAACATTGAATTTTTTTTTTTATGGAATATGGTAGAAAAACATAGGAAACGTAAAGAGATTTAATTTTTTTTTTGAATTTTCGAAAAAAATAATAGTAAAAAAAACTTAGTTTTTTTTTTGAATGGTAGTGGTATTCTATTAACCCCCACTTTTTATGATGCCAATCGATTGAGAGGAGCTCCAGAAACAATGTTTCCATAGACAGTTTTTTTATGAGTTTTGAATATTAGTATGTTATACTTACTTTTTGTATGTTATGCGTTTTGTAGGTTATGGTATTTGATGTTAGGCTTTTAGAATGTTATGCGCTTCGTATGTTATGCTTTGTGAGTATTAGGAATTATTTGTTTATGCCTTCTGTATGTTATGCCAATTGAAATTATGCCAAAAGAGTTTATGCTTTTTTTAGTTTATGCCTTATAAATATTATGCGTTTTGTAATTATGCCATATATTTTCGACCTTTTGTATTTAGGATCAAAAAAGTTATGCGTTAAGGACGGTACCCAAACTTTCACATAAACGTTTAGTTTTGACGACAACATACCTATGGTATAAACCCAGTCAAATATTTCAGATGAGAAAGTGGATTTAGAGGCGCTGCCAAATCTATTGCTCGATGACTTGAAGGTTCTTATACCTTCAGTGGGCCTTCGTACCAAATTTCGTGTCTGCTGGTTGGCATGGAAGGAAAAACTAGTGCATGGGGTAAATTTATTTCTATACTAACATTCTCTTCGACATTGGACAAGTCATGTAATGCTGGCCACAGACGATGCAAGTATACTTGCGCAAACCAGCTACCCGTCAAATTCTGTTACGAAGTAAGAGATGAGATGGGTAGCTGGTTTGCACAAGTATACTGGATCATCTGTGGCCAGCATAATGTGTGATGTCACCACCATAACTTTTGTCGTCGCTGCGGTCCTGGTTTCAAGTTTGCATTCTCTAAATTTAATGTATTAGGTATGCATGTGAATGAATAACTATGGTGCCTGAGTGGTGGTGGTCGGCCTAGATTAAAAAACCGGTCAAGTGCGAGTCGGACTCGCGCACGAAGGATTACGTACAGGTGAGGTCAAAGATATACTGAGCGGTACAGGGACAGATATACTGCGGAGGGGAGCGAGGGGGGTTGGTATGGGTCGTCCGATCACCGAGGTGACCGACCACCGACCCGAAGCAACGTCGGGCGCGGTCAGTATTTGTATTGGTGACCGCCTGTTGTCACGTTAAACTATCGTCCGTAAACTGACTTTATTTAAATGTAAAGGTATTTTTGAAACACTCAATTGTAAATATATATTTGACCTCGACTGTAGGTACATACTACCGTGTCACAAATGAGAAAACGACATTAATATGAAACAAAATCACCTTCTTGTTAACCAAATTTAAAATAATCATTGTTTCAGGCAGAGGAGGCTTTTTCAACAAGTTCCGCTACTACTACAATATCGTTTGTACCTTCGGAGAGTAGCGCAGAAGATACGCACGATCGCAGCAATCCATTAAAGAAACTATTAAAGGAACAAATCCGCCTTACACCACTGCTATCCAGCACACGTCTTACTAAAACGGAAAGATGCTCCTTAGCTAGATGCGTCGTAACACATCTCATAGATATAACTCCAGGGGCTATATTGAAGCCAGCGCAACTTGAACAGTGGGCTCAATATGTCATAGAACTGTTTCCCGAGGAAGACAAGAAATTCTACTATTTTTCAGTAGGAACAGACTTAACCGCAAACAGGCAATCGTTTGGCAGTCGCCAGCTACCTTCAAAAGGTAGACGATACTATGGTTGCCTTTGGGATAATTGGAATAACGAACGAAAAAAGTTGCGTTCTAAAAACATAATTTCTTTTACAAAAAAGGGAGGCACTAGCTCTGATTCATCAGAAATAACTGCAACAGAGATTACAGATGCAGACCGCGAAAGTTGCCTAAACATTGTTGAAGACTTTCAGGGTAACGAAATCACAGACTATCTTCGAGACGCCTGGAAGAAAAGTAGACAAGAGCGTTTCGCTGTCTTGGCAAATCGACACTCTACAGAAGAATATCTTAAAAAATTCCCTGTATTGAAAAATCAAGCAATCGCAACACATCTAATTGATTTAGACTTCGAAGAAAGTTCGTCATTGGTCCGCGATGACACTGTCCTGGCTGGAGAGCTACAAAAACATGAACAAGCTATTATTATGAAGGCTAAAGAGAAATACTCGAAACTCAGGGACAAAACTCAGAAGCACATACTGGAAAAGATACTTAAGTTAGGTAGGTTTTGATATCATCATTTTCATACTATGATATTATTATTCAGATCATTGATATGGATTTTGTTTAACATTTCATTATTGTTTTAGGAAGTGAGACTGAAACTGCACTGTTGCTGCTACCATATCTATTTTCTTCGGGTGGAAAAGTAAATGCGAAAGGCCAAAGAGCGTCGAGAGCGGAAGCAGCTAGGACATTCATCTCGCTTTTTAACTCTCTCGCCGATGGAGAAGAAACTATTCTGCAACAACGAAAACACTCCAAGGGAACTTCTATTCAACCCCTAGTTATTGCTGTTGGCAGCAGTTGGGCTGCTGTGACAAGTGCATACGTTTACGTCGATGCACCTTTATACAGGTACAATAATATTTTAGATGCTGTTCAAATGTGCTTCAAGATCTTTTTTGCATTTGGCCTAAAGTATCCGTTGGAGTGCGAACACGTATGGCTTCTCATTCAACGAGGGTTTTTTAAAATTTATTTGCCGAATGATAAGACCATTCTAGGGGTGAATCAAGTGTTGACCGAACTTAATATTTCCACTGTTAACTAAGACTGTTAATAATATAAAATGTTGACTTGCTACCTAGGTAATGCAGGTATTTGATGATTTCAAAAAATGGTTCTTACCGTTGTATTATTTGTAGCGGATAGTGTCGCGTCTTTCTCTCGGCGTTGCTGCAGGATCATGCTGTTTGGTGGAATTATTTAAGAGAATATGCTACCTGGCGTGCGGCCCATACAAAAAACTTGAATTCGAACCGCTGTAGTCCCCCTTTTAATTGCCTTTAAATCTATATAAATACATTTTCTAATATACATTACTTAATAGTTTTTCTATGCCTCTGTTTTTTTCTTATTTTTGTTTACTTAACTCTTACAGACGACGGTAAAGAGCGTTATATAGGAGTCTCTAGTTAATTAACAAAACCAGTAATCAATTAAAACAAAACATAGAGGCATAGTAACACTTCTTCATTACTGTATATTAGAATAAATATTTATATAGGTTTAAATTTGGTGGAGGAGATAGGAGACTACGGCGGGCGGCTCGAATTTAAGTTTTTTGCATGGGTCACGCGACAGGTAGGAGGATATCCTCTTAATTCAATTTTAATT